>JAJGRW010000289.1:0-59894 GCA_025461045.1 Carex parvula | reverse complement strand
TTTCGAATTTTTTACTATTTTTTTAGATAGGTAGAATTTTAATGGTCCAGAATTTTCAAAAAACACTGATTTTTCTACCTATCTAAAAAAATAGTAAAAAAAATTCGAAAAAATATAAAATTTAGTTTGCAAGTACATATTCATATGGTTATCACATTGAACGGTTGGATCGACCATTAGGATTTTAAAAAGTCAAATTTTTGGCCGTAGCACGGACTCCATCCGTGCTATGCATAGCACCATAGGCTCACTCTTCTGTTTTTGTCAATAAATATGAATTCTGTGAAAATTCGAATTTGTAAAAATTCATCTTATTCGAAACTTACATAGAATTCGTACTTTTATTTTAAAATAAAGTATATAGAATTCGTACTATATTTTATACAGTTTTTTCACATATCCTATTAGAGTTGTTATAATTTTATAGAGTGAGGCTACGGTGCTATGCATAGCACGGATTGGGTCCGTACTACGGCTCAAAATTTGACTTTTCAAATTTCTAACGGTCGATCCGAACCGTTCAACATGATTATAAAATGAATATGTACTTGCAAACCAAATTTTACATTTTTTCGAATTTTTTTACTATTTTTTTAGATAGGCTGTTTTAATTGGATGGTCCAGAATGTTCAGATCAAGTGATTTTCGAAAAAATAGTAAAAAAATTCGAAAAAATGTAAAATTTGGTTTGCAAGTGCATATTCATTTTATAATCATGTTGAACAGTTCGGATCGACCGTTAGAATTTTGAAAAGTCAAATTTTGAGCCGTAGTACGGACCCAATTGGTGCTATGCATAGCACCGTAGCCTCACTCAATTTTATATTACTCATTCTCATTGTGTGTTTGACTCTCAGAATCAACATTTTTGTTTCTTTCTCCAGACAAACCCCCTCTATTTCATTTCTTTATAAAATTTAATTGTGTATTCTTTCTTTAATCACTTGTGAAAACTCTTTCTATCATTAATTCTTGATTTTGTTAAAATAGAAAAAAATATTAAAAAAAAAATCAGATTTGACATTATTCTATTTATTTTTCTTTATATAATGTTAAAATTATTTATTTTCTTCATGAATGTTTATTATTATTTTCACGATTCTTCAAAACTACCCAAGGCTATTGTTCCAGTTATCTTAACAGAGAAATGAACAGCTATATAAAAAAAATTACATATAAGCTATTTAACTATCTTCTTGTTCAAAACAATAAAACATGAATGAAATCCTCATGCCTTAAGAAGCTCCAGAGCCTTTGCAAGCACCGGTTCAAACCTAGTCACATTAAGCCTTACATCTTGTTCATTCCAATAGTATTTCTGCCTATAACTCCAGCCTTTCCTAAGTATCGACTCAGGATCACTAATGATAGGATCATCCCATCCATACTTCTCTAGCAATGAGCTCTCTTCTGGGGTTATATGGTAGTCAATTCTTTTCAGTCTCATCTCATCAGCTGGTTCGCCATAGCACGAATTTGCGAAGTTATCCATGTCGCTGCCACCCAGTGGTAACACCTGGAGCATCAATGCATTTGTTCTAAGGAATAGGATGTTTGTCAGAGCAGCACCGTGTACGCCCATCAGCACATCACATGAATCAACAAGCTTTGACATCTCTGTCAGATTGTCGGCTTTTTTGGGCTCCATTTGAACAAGCTGTCAGAAAGGAAGGCTTGTTAATGGGTTCTCTCAGAACTTATATTTTGGGAAGCATTTTATTTTTGTTTTCAAGAAGTATCCGAATTGATTGTTGCTTCTAAAAATCAAACTGTTAGAAATAAGGCACACAATGACCATTTTATCATAGCACGATGCAAAACCAGAAAATGAAAATGTGGAACTGAGTAAATTAAGGACCAGAAAGTTTCAATTTCGATCATATTATTTTTTCTGGATAAGTACTATCAGAAAGGTGTTTATCTGTCTCTATCTATTTATTATTTGATAGACATACCTCAAAGCCATTCTTCTTGATAACCTCAGTTATCTCCTCTTCATTAAGAAACCTTCTAGTTTTAGATCTCACCACAAGCAGAAGCCTAGGTTTCTTATTGGGACGCTGATCCATCTTATATGGTATATCTACATCCATTGGCAGGGAGTAGATTGATCGGATGTACGTTCTGAATTTAAACATACTGAACCCATCAAAAGCTCTTTTGGGATTAATGCCGAAATCCTTATGGTTCAGAAGACCAACAGACAAACGCTGGTAGCATCGCACTTCCTTATCTTCATCGAAATTTATAATCTCATACCGAGAAAGTTCCTTTAATATCAAACTAAATTTGTCCAAGAAGTATTGTTGGTAATTTATTATAAGAAACCGTACATCTCGATTAAGTGGCCTTGATGCAAGGAAAAGAGGGATAATCACATCAGTGAAGTCATGCCATATGTTTCCTGTTGGGCCGCCAAAGGAAATCAAAATGGCTGGAGTGTTGCTTTGGTCAACTGTGCAGAGTGGTGCTTTCTGTGGGCCAATCAACTGTTTGACTGTCACATTTTTGGAATTGTACATGTACATTTTCTGAGAATAAGCATTGACACTCCATTGCTGCTCCTTTGCAAGAAATGTGTTTAGGGGAGGAACAAAGAAGACTGTAGAACTGTTGTATCCTTGAGTTCTAACATCACCGGTCATGTTGCAAATGTCGCTCCGCCAATCTGAGAAATCGCATATTGGTTTAGCAGGAATTTCCTCTTGAAATTTTTCTCCAGTGCCATCTACAAATAAAATAGATTTTGTTACTAAAATGATACGATTATATAGCCGGTACTGTGCAGACTATCTTCCAAAGATCAAGCATTTACAATAAACATAGTGAGCAAAAACCAAAAATTTTAAAAATAAATAAGGGGATGATTAATTGTCACATAAATAGTAAATGTTTGTGTCAATAAAGTCAGTAATAATGTCTATGGTAGAAAGACATCTATTGTTGTTTTATCTAACAAGAAAAAAAGAGACTGCTGAAAAAATATATATTACGTGTGCCGTTATATTTTTTTACCTCTGGATGCACCTTCATACCATATTGTTTTCATTTAGTTGTTGTTGTATCCCCATCCCTAATATAACTGGAGAATGTATGGCTAAAATTGCAATAGTATTTTTCAGTTGATCATGCATGTGTAATTCGGCTGCAAGGGAAAAGAAAGTAAAATAAAGAGATGTTATGATCCTTTACCATTAGTGGAACTTAAACTACTTTGGCCTGTATTTGTCTGTTGCATCTGCGGTTCTATTATATTTGAAGGAACAAAATTAGAACCTAATTACTAGGACGAGATATATTTGCAACATGAACATACTCTGCAAATTGCATTGCTAAATTAAAAACAAGATAAAAAAATACAGGCCAATGGAAATTGTATTGCTAAATTAAAGCATACTTATTGTATATGTTATTCAATCAGGATCACCCAATGGAAATTGGATGGTAAGTAATGAACCATTAAATAATACAAAATGTGATTTTCCTGATGTCATTTATTGCTCGATCGAAAATCTGTATGTATCACATTTTAGCAAAAACTTTGAGAAATGGAAATTGGCCAATGGACTACTTCAGGGAATTAGAAGGAAACATAGAAGAATACAAAATAAAGAGAAGCTATGAAATATGCTGAGAGTAGCATTTGTTGAATCCTCCTCCTCAACTTATTGGTTATGATGAGATTAGTACTGATTTGGTCTGTATTGGGCTGTTGCATCACTGACTCTAAAGGTCAGAAATAGTTCAGGATATATGAAGGAGAAAAACTAAATATATTTATTAATTAGGACTGTATATTTCCCACACCAACACCAGCAAATTGGGTTTTGTTGTAATACAAAAAAAGAACAAAACTTTTACAATTTGAATTAGCTAAGTATCTGAACAGCGTTCAATGCTTTCAGTCAGAGCTGAGAAAACAATCAGAAATATCAATAATAGTCTGTTTATATGCAGCTTCCCTGCTGAATGAACTTACTTACATTTAAATTGGGGGCCAGGATGGAACCGTTACAATACTAGAGGTGGTACGTGTATCCCTTAGTATTTTTTTGGTTCGCCGATTAATCAAATTCAATTTGAGTTGAAAATGTCAATGCAATACTTTTTGAGTGAGGCTATGGTACTATACATAGCACATATTGGCCTACGCTATGGACTCAAATCTTTGGTTTTAAAGTCCTAACGGTCAATCCGAACCGTTCAACATGGTCTCCATATGAATTTGTACTTTTAAACTAAATTTTACATTATTTTAGAATTATTTTACTATTTGTTTAGATGGGTAGGAACTAGGAAATCACTTAATCTGAAAATTCTGGACCATCTAAAAAAATAGTAAAAATATTCTAACAAATATAAAATTTAGGTTATAAGTACATATTCATATGGAGACCATGTTGAACAGTTCGGATCGACTGTTAAAATTTTGAAAACAAAAATATTGATCTATAGTACTAACCAATCCGTGCTATGCATTGTACCATGGCCTCATTCATACTTTTTATAACCTTCAGCAGGACATTTGCTTTTCATGCGTACTAGACTGTACATATCACATTCCAACAGAGAAGTGTTCAGAAATGAAAAATGTGCAGCGAACTACGTACTTCCAGAAAAATGAACAAGTAAAACAAAATGAAATCCTATATATGAACATGTAAAAAAAAAGTTGGAAAAGGAAAAAGAAAGAAAAAGGCAACAGTGAGAAAATACCAAATGTTGTATTCGTTTTACTCCGTTCCTCAGGATGAATATCAGCATTTGTAGGAGCATCCATGAAATTGTTTGCGTAAGGGTTTGCTTGTTGGATCTTGTTCCCTAACAAAAGCATATCGACAATCTCACCATGACGGTATGATAAATAGGAAAAAGACGAAGGAAAACAAATGTTTTTTACAGAGTTGTTTCGTTTCAAATAACTCACATGTTAGGTTATAAACCGAGGAAGCTTGAGGCGATGAATAAAACATAACCAAGAGCAAGGAGCTGCCAACAAAAAGCAGCAGATAGAAGCGATTGTCTTTCCCCAAAAAATCCTTGGATAACTTCATCTCTGTGCATCCACTTTGCCAATCCTATCTCTGAGTTTTCTTCTATGTAAGGAATGAACCTAGCTCAGCTCTTAATACTGGGTGTTTTAGTTAATTAGGGTTTGGGGACAACTTTCAGAGCTCACTGGCTCAGTAGAAAAAAAAAAAATCAGTAAAAAAAAATTCAATTGTATTTGGATGGACTATGTATATTCCCATGTGGCGGGTTCCTGAATTGTGGGGACCGAACCAGACATCTTTATTTTGGCATGTACAAGAGATTTCTATAGGACCCATATCAATCACTTGGAAAACAATACAAAGTTGTTGCCCTTGTATGCGTACTTACTGTAAAATGTAAATATTTGTAAATATAACTAGTAAAAAAAATTACAAAATAATACCGACAATGTAATCACATGCACCGTGGACGGTGGTGCATTTAATGCAATCACTAAGTCTAATTACATACTAAACATTACATGTGCCGATTTTTTTATTAATCGAAAATAAATTAAAAAAATATCACGAAAGGAAATCGTTTTGCTGAAAATCAAAATATAGAAAAAACGGAATGGTTTATCCCATCCGACACTGTAGCTGGATGGGATAAATCATCCCGCCCCGTTAATCTTGATCCTAATCTAACTTAAAAAAAAAAAACTGGACGGAATAGACCATCCCATCCATCACTGTAGCATTTTTTTTTTCATTCTCTTATATGAAACCAAACTCAAAAAAAAAAATATATATATATATATATATATATTGCTACAGTGCTGGACGGGACGTCGAGAATTTTTTGTTTTTTTCTTGCTTAGCGGGGTTAAGGATTTGAATTAGCGGGCCATTAATCTGGACGGGAAATTTTGTACCGTCCGAAGGATATGATAGTCAATCCCATTTTTCCTATATTTCAATTTTCAGCAAAACGATCCTCATTCGCGATATTTTTTTATTTTATTTTCGATTAATAAAATAATCGGTTACATGTGTCATAAATTGTTGTGAATCATTTTCTATTAGTATTTTCAAACACATTTGTAAAAGATTGGAATATCTGAAAAATAATTATTTAGATCTTGGATAATATATTTTCAAGTTAAACTATTAAAAAAAATTAACGAATAAAAAAATATTTGTAAACATATTGTAAGCCTTAGTAGTTACATAATTAATTTTATACTATTTTATATTTTATCAATAATAATTAAATATAGATTATTGTAAGTTTCAAGTAGTTTAATAAACAATAAAACTTGCATTACGTTTCTCTATTTTTGTGTACATGATATCAATATAACAATTCAAAAATCAGATTTCAAATTATATATATTTTCAACAATTATTAAATTTATCATACTAATTCATTTATTGTGGATGAAACCAAACTTCTAAAACAAAAAACAAAACAAAAAAAACAATTCAAAAGTCAACGTGAGAGTAACGCAAGGCTCGCACTTTATTACGGTTGGTTCGGTTCCTCTTTCCAATGTCAATGTCAAGCACTTGCAAAAAAAAAAATGTCAATGTCAAGGCTCGCACTTTATTGAAAAGTCAACGTGACCGAAATATTACTGTGTTCCTCTTTCCAATGTAAGGAGGTCACACGTTGATCCATATTTATTTTAAAAGGGTCGGTCAAACGAGGACGCTCTTATAAATTTATTTTGTAGGGAGTAGGGACAGCTGCACAGCTTCGGATCCATATTCATTTTAAAAGAGTTTTGGATTAGTTTATTAATGACAAGTAATTAATTACAGTAATTATTGAATCCGAATCTTTCCAGTACCTGACTCAAGCAAATTAAAACGGACAGCTCAGATTAACTCAAAAAACGGTGACTATACTCGGAATAGTGCAGGGCAGTATTATTTGTGCTCTCAAACATAGTGACAAATGAATAGTTCGATTTCGGTTCGACGGGGTCAAAAATTCGTGATTCGGTTATAATTCGGATATAATTAGGAAATAATTCGATACAACAAGGAAGCAAAGAAAAGAACCCAAAACCCCCCCAAAAAAAAATCGCGTGTTTTTCGTGTTTTTCTCGCGAATAATTCGTGATTCGCGTTTTATTCGCAAATAAAACGTATTAGACATTTTTTTTTTGCGTTTTATTCAGAATTCAGTTCGGAAACTTAAAAAAAAAAAACACAAATTATTCGCGAATTTCTCACGTATATTGTTACTATGCTTTCAGGGACCTGGGTGATCCGAATTTATTATTGGCATATATAGTATGCACATAGAATATAGTGAGATTTATTGCATTAAATGATCTGAAAACTTTAATGCTCGAAATTTCATATATAGCCCCTGATGCAGATATTCTTTTTTCTTTTTTGAAAAACCCTGATGCAGATATTCAACGATGTATATATTTGTTTACTCATGTAACAAAAGAAAAGCCTCACTCGATCCATATTTATTTTAAAAGGGTCGGTCAAACGAGGACGCTCTTATAAATTTATTTTGTAGGGAGCAGGGACAGCTGCAGAGCTTCGGATCCATATTCATTTTAAAAGAGTTTTGAATTGGTTTATTAATGACAAGTAATTAAGTACAGTAATTATTGAATCCGAATCCTTCCAGTACCTGACTCAAGCAAATTAAAACGGACAGCTCAGATTAACTCAAAAAACGGTGACTATACTCGGAATAGTGCAGGGGCAGTATTATTTGTGCTTTCAGACATACTGACAAACGAATAATTCGTCGATTTCGGTTCGGCGGGATCAAAATTTCGTTATTTGGGTATACGTCGGGTATAATTCGGAAATGATTCGGTACAACAAGGAAGAAAACAAACCCAAAAACCCTCCAAAAAAAATCGCGTTTTTTTTTTTGCGTTTTTCTCGCGAATAATTCGTGATTCACGTTTTATTCGCAAATAATACTTTTTTTTTTTTTTGCGTTTTATCCAGAGTTCAGTTCGGAAACTTCAAAAAAACAAATAAAACGCAAATTATTCACGAATTTCTCACGTATATTGTTACTATGCTTTTAGGTACTTAGGTGATCCGAATTTATTATTGGCATATATAGTATGCACATAGAATATAATGAGATTTATTGCATTAAATGATCTGAAAATTTTAATGCTCGAAATTTCATATATAGCCCCTGATGCAGACATTCAACGATGTATATATTTGTTTACTCATGTAACAAAAGAAAAGCCTATTTTGTTGCGCTATTGAACATAACAGAGTAGTCTATCTAGGTATCACAAATTTTATTATTCCTTTTAAAACTTTTGTGAATTGATTTAAAAATATTGTCAAAATTATTTAATGAGTTCATTATTATTGGATAGGATGTGATGTGCATGCCGAAAAAAAAATATATTAGATGGGTAATTTATGTTTCCTCAATTTTCTCAATTTCAAAATATATACTTCTATTTGCAGGGGCTTTTTCAAGCTGTACAGGTTGACCAGTACCGATTGAAATTTGGTTACCTTAAGCAGTTAAGCCGTACATCATCTTGTTGATATCAGTCTCCTTTAGATGTACGGCTTAATCCCTCCTTAACACTCCTTACGCCTTTTTTTAACTCCTTAGTTCTTTAATTTCACCGAACAACATCTTCTTAGTCTGAATTAAGATTTGTTGTTTTTATCCGGATTAAGCCTTCTTTGGGCCTTTTGGTAGTGTTTGGTTGTGGACTAAAACTAATGAGGTCTAAATTATTCATGTTTGATTGTTGTCTAAAGTTATACCTTGACATAAGTTATTGCTTGTTTGGTAAGAATTTGGTGGCTTAAAGCATGATTTGATATAACAAATTATTTGTCTTACAAATTTGTAATATCAATAATAAAATTATTCTTTGTATTTTTTTATTCATTTTGATTGAAAGAAATTGTATAAGAAAATGAGTCATGTACAAATTAATTATATATCTTAGAGATGCACATTGCATTTAGTAAATCTTGTTTAATTAAACTTATATGTATACCAATTTATTTTGTAAGAAATATGTTGGATTGCTGAACAAAAAATTTATTTAATTGTAGTACAATTTCAAAAAATATTTTATTTAATAATTTTCTAGATTACATATTTTGTCCATTTAGAAAGTTATGTCATTTAAAAAAAATATTGATTCTAGAATTGATAAAGTTATAAGTTTCTTTATACTTAAATGGAAACAAAATTAGTTACTTATTTTACATTCCTTAAAAAATGATTAAAAATAATAAAAACAATGAAAAGTTAGACCTCATATTCAAATAAAATTAAATCATCTAGAGGAAATGGATTAGTTTAGGCCAATTTAAGCTAGCATAAAGGTCGGATTATTCCATCTTAGTCCAACTCAATTAAATCACGTTTGACAGAATAAGTGAGGCATAAAGCCCTTATTTCACTGTTTAGTCCACAACCAAACGTAATCAAATTGTCTGGATTCTGAAAGCGCCAATTATATTGGATTAAGCCTCTTTAAATTTTTTGCTTCTTTAGTAACTTTCTATTAATCCAATTCTATCGAACAAGTACTCTTTAGTCCCACTAAAAATTTAATCCTACCAGACACCCTCAATAGAACATCTTTCATTATCAGAGTTGCGAAAATAATTCCTTTATCAAAGTTGGGTAATAAATGTTTCCTCATATCTTCTTCAAAAGAAAAATGGAAAAAAAAAAAAGTTGGTTATAAATCCTATTCTTTGAGAAACCCAAGGGCTTTGACAAGCACCTGTTCAAAGCTCGTCACAATCATCCGTACGTCTTCCTCATACCAATAGTACCTGACAGGGTGGACCCACCCATACTTCTCCAGCAGTACGTGAGCTCTCTTCTGCAGAGACTGTTATCTTCCTCAGGTTCATCTCGATAGCTTGTTGACTGTAAAAGGTAAAACAAATCAGCATATAGTCCTCGATGTGGCCATATGGTATTATTTATATCATCAGTTCGTTTGATTGATCCGTGCAAGCACTATATATAACACTTATCAAAAACCCTTCCCAGTTGATTGATTCCTATATATTACTTGTACAATTGAGTTGGAATTCTTTTTGTATAGTGAATTGTTGATTTCAAATTAGAGTCACAACATTGTTTCCCAAAAAATTGAATAAACAAAGAAAAAGGAAATCCTCTTGATTCTCTTTTAATCTCAGTGCCATACTGCTGTTTAAACCTGTTTAAACCTATGTTTTTCAGGGACCATGGATGCATCTACTTCTATACTTATATTTTAATGCTAGTTACATACAATAAGGTTTGTAACAAAAGGTATAGGTTACTTTCAGTTGACAAATTTTAGCTATGTGTTAGCTCCCTCCTACATGCTCTTCTTTTCCGAGCTATTCCGTAGATAACTAATTAAATAACTTGTAAATAGTATCACATATCATGATTATTGAGTATCTCTATTATATACCTAAATTTGTTTTTCGGAACGGTTATCGAGCATAAATAAAGAGAGACATAATTTCACGAATCTTACAAGGATTGTGGAACTAGTAAGTAGTAACAGGTGCCCATGAACCCAAACACCGACAAAACTCTCTGGGGCATTTTGTCAAACACCTGTGCACAAATTGGAATACATCTTAGTTAGTGCGTACTGACCAATATTACACCTATATAAGAAACATCCTCAACGGTACCGTAATAGAAAATCTTTTACAATTACTAGATCTGGACTGTTCTTTTTAACTTGGGACGAATCTCAAAGCCCAATAATACTGCCCCTGCGCTAGCCCGAATCTCAAAGCGGCTGAGAGTTAATCTCAACCCGTAAAGTGCAGGGAATCTTTTACAGTATTGGAGAGGATACTTGTTCATTAATAAATACCCACTGGATTAAAGCATGTACGTATATATGCTTTTAATATGTACCGGATTCTAAATTTAAACTTTGTAATTTTCAAAGCACCGTAATTAATATGTACATGCATGCATATGCATTATTTCGCGCACTTTGGATAATTAATTAACAGATCATGGGTATGGGTAGATGCATGTACTTAATAAATACGACCGGATTAAAGCATTTCTTATGTGTATATATATAATGGATAAATAGGAAATCTAATTAAGCGATCTGAAAATATTTGTTACAATTCATCGTTTTTACTACTTGTCTTAGTTCTAGTCATCACTTCCATTTATGCAGTGATGTTTGATTACATAAGTAATTTGTCCGATAATATACTTCTCATTATCTTAGGACTACTCGTGACCGAGGAGGCGGTGCGGATGTGCGTGTTGTCTAAGATGTGGAACAACCTATGGACCTCTTTTTCCTTCCTCAACATCAATGTCAGGGATTCTTTTGCCCGATCGTCCATGGAGGGAATCACTGCTTTACTCTATAAGATTACAAATGTTGAAATTCTAGAGTTACACCTCAAGTGCGATCTGCGTCTAGTATCATTTTTTTTACTAATGCTCAATTCTATAGTTTACTATTACTCGTGTTTAATTGTTTATATATATATATATATATATATATATATATATAAATATATATATAGAGAGAGAGAGAGATGGGCTATTGTACTTCACGAAGTAAAACCCCCGTTTACTTCACGCTCATATTTTCATTTTGAAAATTCAAACAACCGATCCAAACCGTTCAACATGTTTTAAATATTGAAATGTGCTTGGAGACTAAATTTTACATTTTTTTGAATTTTTTTACTATTTATTAAGCCACTTTGAAAATCGCTGATCCACTGTGAACAGTAAAAAACAGTAAAATTTTCTGGACCACCGGATCAGCGATTTTCAAAGTGGCTTAATAAATAGTAAAAAAATTCCAAAAAATGTAAAATTTAGTCTCCAAGCACATTTCAATATTTAGAACATGTTGAACGGTTCGGATCGATTGTTTGGATTTTCAAAATGACAAAATATGGCCCAAAGTAAACGGGGGTTTTACTTCGCGAAGTACAATAGCCCATCTATATATATATATATATATATATATATAGAGAGAGAGAGAGAGAGATAGGCTATGGTGAGTTGTGAAGTAAAACGTCGTTTTACTTCACGCCATATTTTCATTTTGAAAATTCAAACAACCGATTCGAATCGTTCAACTTTTTCTAAATATTGAAATGTGCTTGGAGACTAAATTTTACATTTTTTGGAATTTGTTTACTATTTATTAAGCCACTTTGAAATCGCTGATCCACTGTGAACAGTAAAAAACAGTAAAATTTTCTGGACCACCGGATCAGCGATTTTCAAAGTGGCTTAATAAATAGTAAAAAAATTCCAAAAAATGTAAAATTTATTCTCCAAGCACATTTCAATATAGAGAACATGTTGAGCGGTTCAGATCGATTGTTTAGATTTTCGAAATGAAAATATGAGCGTGAAGTAAAAATGACATCTTACTTCACAACTCACCATAGCCCAGCTCTATATATATATATATATATGAGTAGAACTAGGGTGCTCCTAAGCTCACCAAGCCCTTCGTGAGCGCGACTCTAAAACCTATCAAATTGACTTCAAACGATATTTTCAAACCGTTAGATGTTCAATCTATATTAAAATGTGCTTGGAGACCAAATTTTACATTTTTTGGAATTTTTTTACTATTTATTAAGATGGTTTGAAATCGCTGTTTTTATTAAAATTCTGCACCATTGGAAAACAGCGATTTTCAAACCATCTTAATAAATAGTAAAAAAATTCCAAAAAATATAAAATTTGGTCTCCAAGCACATTTTAATATAGATTGAACATCTAACGGTTTGGAAATATCGTTTGAAGTCAATTTGATAGGTTTTAGAGTCGCGCTCACGAAGGGCTTGGTGAGCTTAGGAGCACCCTAGTTCTACTCATATATATATATATATATATATATATATATATAGAGAGCGGCTAACGTCAAAACGTTTGTTCCTGAGCTCAGGAACATATAAGTTTTAAACCGTCCGATCTATTTTAGATTCGTGCCCTGATCAGATCTGCTGGGTCGCTGATTTGAATTGAGCAGAACGGAGAAAATTGAAATTTCGCTCAATCTGCTGGTATGCAAAACTGGATTGGTCCAGTTCAACCCTCCCTCTCCCTCTCTCCCTCTCTCTCTCTCTCCCGCGTAGCAGCCAGGCGATATACCTAAACCCTTTCTCATCCTCTCCTCTCCACTCTCGGCGGCAACTTCTCCAGCGACAACTGCCTCTTTCTCTTGGCGTCAACTTCTCCAGCGCCAACCGCTGCTCTCTTTCCTCTCTCTCGGCGAAGCTCTTCTCCCGGTCCTCTCCTCTCAGCTGAAACTAGGGTTAGGTAGCGAAATTGGTAGGCTCTCTCTCCTCTCTCTTGTTCTCTCTGCTGAAACTAGAGTTAGAAAAATATGAAATCGATAACCTCAGACTAGGGTTAGAAAAATATGAAATTGGTACTTAGTTTGCAATGCGGCTTTCAGTTCTGTATGTACTTGCTGAATTTCGGTGTAATTTCCACTTTCTAAATGAAATTGTGATAAACTTGTTATAATTACCATACTCTGATTTGTTCGTCGTATATGGAATAGGAAGTCTTCTTATGGCTGTCTCTTCTCTTTTGCAATTATTGGGATAAAATCAAAACCAACATAATTTCGTTTATGCACAGTACCATCAATTTTACTGAATTTTCGTAACTTATGAGCTACAGCCAGAATTAATGTACTTTTAATTGTTTGTCGCAGCCAGAATTAATGTAATTTTCGTAACTTTCGTAAGATGAGGAAGTGTCCAAAGGTAATAACTTTTAATTGTTTGTGATTTCTTTTCTTTCTCTAATTGTTTGTGATTTTTAAATTATACTTATTACCTTATTTTCTAATTGTAGAAATAAGAGGATGAAAAGGCAAGTAAAGGAGAAGACACAATTTCCATAAAAAACGACAAGTGTAAAAGAAACAAACCAATTTCCATAGAAGATGTGAGTGAAGACGAATCTGAATTTATGAGTGAAGATGATGAAGATGGCGAAGATCAAAGTGCGTACAAATCTGATGCAGTTCATGGGGATGAAGAAGACTTATTTTGAGGGCATAGCATTCAAATTTACTATTATGTGATATTAAGAAACAATAGGGTTCATTTTGTAAAATTTGCAATACCCTCTTTGGTGTAGGTTGTGCTGTTTTTGTGTTGTTTTTGTGCAATTTTTGTGTAAATCTAAAGTTATATCCAAAACTACATTCCAAGCAGTTTTTGTGCTTTTACTTTTCTTTCTGTATATATTATACTATCATTGATAAATTTCAAAATGGACATTCATGTATAACCAGCCTCTTGTAATATTACACACCATGCATAGATGATAGTGAAGCTCTGGCTGGTACTGTACCAGAACACAAACAAAGGAAATAAAAAGGAGCTGCTGGTACAGTGAAACCTCAAAAACAGTACTAAAGTAAAAATAAAAATAGAAGTGTGTTTGAAAAATGAATTTAGTTAAACCCTTTATACTATAATAAGAAGACACTCTCATGAGTCGACTACCAAAAATTTTTCTATTATAAGAATTTTTAACTATTTCTAATCATTCTCCAAAGTTCATAACATAAAAATGAAACTGCTATAAGAAAAACTGTTGTTATTTTACAACTAGCACCTCACAAAATTGCCCTTTTGACATAGTTAGAACCTAAATAAAAATCTGAAATTTTATGGGTGAATAGGTCATGTTACAACATAAGTTTTCATAACAAAAACAGAATTTTTGGTGGAGTAGAATTCCCGCAATTGCCCTTCAAAGATTGAGTGCCAGAAACTGTCTCTTGCCAAAACAGTGACATAAAAACACCTGGGTAATGTATAAAAAAAATGTGACCATTAGCTTAAGACTTAATGATATGATTTACCAACAACATAGTATAGTTTCTACTGAAAAGGCAGTAGAGTAACAGTATTTTAAAGTTCATAGTATAGTTTCCATGAGCCAAAGACTGACAAGAAACAATGAAATCAATAGGAGTACTTGACTGGTACCAAAAAAGCTCAAAAAGACCTTTGCTGGTAAATAAGCCAGTGTAGGCTGATATGAAACCTAAACTAAAAATCTAATCTCACAGCTAGATAGATTTTTCAAAAACACACAAGTTAGAGTTTGATTTTCGATTTTTAGCATTTTTCTACCATTTTTTAGCTATGTTTTAATCTCACACCTGAAAACTGTAAAATACTGTATTTTTCTGCACATTTTCCAGAAGTGCCCCTGTATTGTACATACTGTTTGATACAGAAAAAATAACCCAAAAATTATGAAATTTTGCAGGTAAATAGGTTAGTCCTCCCTCTTTAAATTCATATAAAGTACAAAAATTTCTGTTTATTAGTTTGCTCAGAAATGGAATTTGAAGTTGGTAGAAAATGATAAAATTCTGTGTATTGCATACATTTCACTTAACAAATAAAAATGGATAAAACTCATCTAAAAATATGGTAAAGTTTCTAAAATATCTCTAGAGCATGCTAAACATAATAATGAAAAAATAATGATTCAAGTCATAACCTTGTCACATATATATTCTAAACCATCATATATATTCTAAACCAAACCAAGTATAGATAGGTTTCTTTTCACAAAATAACATCATCATATATACATCATAATTACATGTGCCAGTAAAAGAAAGTAATGTCACCCTTGTCTGGTACTGTAGCATAGTGCAAATTAGAGAACTCAAGCATAGTGCAAATTAGAGAAGCAATAGTCACTTAAATACATCAAAAACCAACATCATCTAGCTAAAGTCATTACATAAAAAACTAACATCGTCTAGCTAAAGTCATTACAATTACATGTCATACAAATACATTACATACTATTAAAAAAACATACAAGAACTACTATGGATGCGAGGCGAAAAAGCAAGTCCAGAGACTTGATGAAGATCCCTATATATACATGTGAAATTGTATATTGCGGTCAACATAGCTGCCTCACCTCCTCCACCCCACTGCTAATCTCATCCCTTGCACCGATGAACACTGTAGTCACCTCAGCTGTAGCTCCCATCATCACCACTCCCACTATCAATAGTAGCAATGTTCCTACTAATCCTCACATAGAATCATCCATGATTGGAACAACACTAGTTCAAATGCAACCTTCAACCTCAATCCATCTCGGCAATTGGTTAACGAGGGATTTGGGAGAAGGTAGGCCTGTGGCTGACATGGCATGTGCTTTTTAACTCAGGAAGCAGAAACAGCAGCATAGATGCCATTTTCTCCTCCCAACATGAAAATTGATAAAGACAAGAAGATTTGAAGCAACAACTAATTAAAGCCAAACTAATTTGAAGCACTAGACTGGTACCGGTAACAGTACCAGTAAAGCCAAACTCAAAGAAAACGCCTCAAGTGGTACCAGAAACAGTACCAGTGAAGACAAAATCCAACCCACAACCCACAAATAATCCAATCGTTAACCCTAGTTTCAAATTTTACTTGGAATTTACTTGTCAGAGGTTACCAATTTTAGTTTTTTTTTTAACCCGAGTTTCAGCAAACTACAAAATTGCTATAAACTTTCAGAAATTTAGAGGGAGATAACAAGAGAGAGGAGAGAGAGTTTACCGCTCTCACAAGACCCTAAACGAAGGACTTCGACCGTCCCTAGCTAACCCTAGTTTCAGCTGAGAGGAGAGGACCGACAGAAGAGAGCGGTGAGAGAGAGGAGAGAGAGCACCGGTTGTCGCTGGAGAAGTTGACGGTGAGAGAGAGCGGCAGTTGTCGCTGAGAGAGGAAGTTGGCGGAGGAGAAAGGGCCGAGTTTGGGGAGAAATCGCTAGGTTATGCGGGAGAAGGGGAGAGAGAGGAGGGATGGTTCAAATGGCTGGATCCAGTTCCCGTTCCGCTCAATTCAAATTAGCGAAATAAACTAAATCAGCGACTCAGCAGATCTGATCAGGGCACGAATCTAAAATAGATCGGACGGCTTAAAACTTATATGTTCCTGAGCTCAGGAACAAACGTTTTGACGTTAGCCGCTCTCTATATATATATATATATATATATATATATATGGAGTAAGGCTACAGTGCTTTGCAAATTAAACAGCCCCTTTTACTTCGCATTTGTGGCCATTGGATCTGCTTCAATAGTCGTGCAGATCATGATGATCTCATTTCAATTTTTCGGAACCGGACATATCCAGTTGGGAGCAAAATCGGATTAGACCCGGTTCGTACTTCCGGCATGGCTGGGTGTTGGTACCGGCCTGAGGCATGCATGCGAGCAAGGGTACAAGGATGAACTCTGCACCATGTACCAGGAGTGCCCGTTCTTCCAATCGACAATGGATTTGATTGAGATGGTTTTGGCCAAGGCAGACGTGCAGATAGCAAAGCACTACGACGAGGTGCTGGTGCCGAGTGAAAGGCGAAAGGTGGGGGTGGCTGAGGGATGAGTTGGTGCGTACCGGGAACTATTATGTTGAGATATGATAATATATTCATGGTTTAGAAACTCTTTGAGAAATTTGTTTCTTAATGTAAACCGTAATGTAACACAATTTTTGCTGTACTTGTTATATTCTATAATGTTAAGATATGATCATAATTGATGGTACATTTGATATTGTTGACATGATAATAAATCCAAGTTGTCTTTCAGAAAGGACATATAATAAGGTTCATATGATAATAAATCCAAGTTGTCTTTCAGAAAGGACATATAATAAGGTTCATATGATAATAAATCCAAGTTGTCTTTCAGAAAGGACATATAATAAGGTTAAAACTTGAAGAATTATGTAAATGGAAACAAACTAAAATTAACAAAAGATTCAGCAAAACAATGCTTCATTCTCTACATTAATTAGGACATGAGTACATTAATTTAAGCAGCCTTGCATCTGAAAATCACCTCTTCAAAAATTCAACTTAGCAACCGAATTAGAATTCTGACAAATGACAAAGCTAAAGAAAACACAATAGAAAATGTAAAAAGTAGATCAACATATCCCTGCTACCAAACCATACTTGGCAGCAAATTTCTTCTGATTTAACCCCAGCATTTCACTAAGGCTACAACTCATATTCCTTTCCTTCAACACCTTGTGCCGAAACTCCAAACTCTTCTTCAATCCATGCCCGAAAAACTGGGGATACTCTGCTGCCTCGCCACCTGCTTCCCCATCTCTTCCACCAAGAACTTGATTTTCGGCTCGAGTGAATTTTTCACGCTCTTGATTAAGATCGGTGGGTACCCAGAAACCAGCAAGGTAATTTATTTATAGAGTTAGATTGGACAAATATGTGAGTTTGTATAATTTTCAAGGATAAATATGTAATCTTTCTCTGAGAGGCTGAATCCTGCTTTTCAATCGAAATTTTGCGTCTTCCCATCTTCTGGTTTTAATTCAACACAAACTACAAAAGATTAAAAATAAAAAGTGATGGTCACAAATCATATTATCATGTTCTATTTAAATGCAAAGGCTATGTAATTTGGTAATGAGATAAATATTCCATTTTTTCCAGTCCACAAACTATATATATAGCGCCCCCTGCTATCCCAAGTTTTATTCAAAGAAAACTTTTAATCTGTCCTAAGTTAGCAGGATGGAAAGCGAATGTCCTGTCATACGGGGGTATGGTTACTCTAATTAAATCTGTCCTATCAGCACTCCCCCTTCACTACATGCAGGCCTATAAATTGCCAAAGGGAGTTATTAAGGAAATTGATGCGGTTCGAAGGCGCTTCCTTTGGAAAGGCAATGGAACTTGCTCGGGTCTTAACTGCTTGGTAAATTGGTCGAGAGTGTGCACGCTGAAAACAAATGGGGGCTTGGGGTTCATTGATTTGACCACCCAGAATGCAGCTCTTCTCACTAGGTGGATCTGGAGGATTGAAAGACAGCATGGCAGCCAGTGGGCTACAACACTCAGGAGGCTGCATGACATCACAGAAGCAGCCCAGTTGGCAACCCAATCCTTCTTCCTGAATGACTTATCGCAATTTAAATCCTTCTTCTCTGCCTCAGTCGAGTACTAGGCGGGTCAGATTAATTGGCGCTGGACGACGGGGGGAGACTTCTCAAGCTCCTCCGCGTATCGCATGATGCATAACAAAGGAATGATTTGTCGGTATTATAGAGACTTGTGGAAGATCAAGGCGCCTCTCAAGGTACGTATTTTCATCTAGCTAATGAGACAGAATAAAATACTCACCCAACAAGTCTTACATAGGAGGGGCATGCAGGTCGCCCCTAAATGTGTCCTTTGCAACCTAAACATCCTAGAGGCCAGAGACCACCTTTTCTTGACTTGCCCCTTCGCAAAACAGTTCTAGAGGGCCATTCTTCCCCAAAGGGCTACCTTACCGGTTTCTAACAATATCATGCGAGTTTGGGTACTGCGGCGAAAGTCACTTCAAGACAATCATAGAGTATACTGGGACTCCTTGTGGGCGGGGGCGGTATAGGCTTTATGACGAGAGAGAAACAGGCGGATTTTCTCCCACGAGAGGAAGGAGATTAATACGCTAATCACAGAGACTCATCTTCAGATCGACGTTTGGCACTCACTATTATAGGGCACGACCCTTAACAGGTCGGATTATAGGGAATAGGACTGGGGACAAATCCAGCTGGTAAGGTGTTTTATTACATTTCTTACTTACGAGAGAGGGGTTGATTTAATCATCATGTAATTTTATTATTGTCTCGGGTTGTAACTGGCTGGAGTGTAACTAGCTGGAGGTGATTTTGTAATTATTTTTCATTATTCAATACAAAATTGTTGGTGAGCCATTGCTCACCGACCCTCAAAAAAGAAAACTTTTAATCTGAGAAAATATATGGATTAGGAGCAATAATTGAAAGTCTCAAACATACATACATATATATATATATAGGTCACCATGTTAACCTGGGCATGATAATCAAGATTTTCACCAGTCTCTGTACCAGTACTGGTATAGTACCAGTACACCAGAAACAAGGGTCAGTGAAAATCAGCACTAAAGTCGGCACAAATCAGATTAGGCGGCCATCAAGCCAAGCGCCAAAGTCAGAAAAACCAGCAAAAATCAGAAAAGGAAAAGGGGGGCTTTGAATATTTACCCGAGAGAGCCGCTGGGAGAGGGATCAGGACTGGGGAGCCGCTGGGTGAGGGTCGCTGGAGAGGGAGAGGAGAGGAGAGGGGTCGGACTGGGGGGGTGCTGGGTGATTTTACGAGAGAGGGGTTGGTGTGGAGGAGAGCGTCGCTGGGTGGATCGCGGGTTTAGGGTTTTCACGAGAGAGAGAGGGAGAGGGAGAGGAGAGATGTCGGACTGGGGACGGGGCTGTGTGATTTTGCTCTCAACTGGACTCGTTAAGTTCTGAAAAATTGCAAATTCCATCATGATAATCTGCACGACTATTAAAGCAGATCCAATGGCCACAAATGCGAAGTAAAAGGAGTTGTTTAATTTGCAAAGCACCGTAGCCTTACTCTATATATATGTATATATAAACATGTGTATATACACATGTACATGTATAGATATACATGTGTATATATACACATGTACGTATAGATATACATGTGTATATATACACATGTACGTATAGATATACATGTGTATATACACATGTACGTATATACATACATGTGTATATATACACATGTACATGTTATATGTATATATACATGTATACATGTACATGTATATATCTACATGTATATATCTACATGTACATGTGTGTATATATACATGTATATATATTATTAATCCAAACATGTAGGAACTGGCAGCAGCAGTTTTGCCGCTATAACTCCCCGTCTTTGAGGACATAACAATTCTTAATTTTTACAAATGGAAACCTAGATCATAAAAAGGTGTCCACAATTGACTAAGCTTGTAATAGTACAACATGAGAACTATGTAAGTTCTTAATTTTTCCAAATTAGTTATTAATTATTTATATTTTGTAAATAATTATTTGTTATTAATTATTGGTTCATTATTTGTTGTAGTTATGTGTTGATTTGGACCTGATCATACGTATGGAAACCGGCAGGTTGAACCATCGCCAAGAAGAAATCTCGAGATGGTTGAGGTCAAATACTGGAGGTTTAATGTTCGCACAAAAGTGTATCACAAAGTTTCACTACAGCAAGCTGTAGCTTTTAAACCTTGATTTAACTTCCGACTAAGATTGCAAGTGCACAATCCTGTCGTATAGTCTAGTCAAGTATCGATCCACAGGACGGTTCAAAATCTAATCTGGAACTCTACTTAAATCAATTAGGTACTAGAAGTTGGAAAAGGTTGGTTTGGTTTATTTAATTTTCTAAATTCAATAACAGAAGTAATTAAAATAACAGAAAGTAAAAGTTTAGTTTTATCAGATAGAGAAAAGCGTTTCCAGGGTTTTCAATTTCATTATCAACTCTGCCTCTCGGTACCCACACGACCCGCGTACTCTCATACGCGGTCCGCGTGGACCTCGAGTGAATGCAGCAGCTGTCTGTTTCTGCGTTGTTCTTTAGTGTAAGGATTCATTGACAGAACCTAGTGTTTCTAAACCTCAACTCTCGTTTGTTGGCTTATAAACCTGGTATCGGAAATGCAATTTCACCTTCTTAGGTTTTTAATCTAAGTTAATTGTTTGGTTTACTAAAGGTAACCACTACCTCTTGATAAGTGGAAAAGTTCACCTCTCAGTTACTTTTTGGTCTCGCCTTGCGGCTCGTAAACCTACCTCAAATACTAAGTTTGGTTGAGAGAAACATCAGGGCCAAAGTACAAGAAAGATGCTATAGACATCTAACAGTAGACAATCAAGAATTATTCAATCAACTTCAACAAAGCAATTAAAATACTACTCAAACAATTAAACACTAACATTCAACACAGATTCAAACAACATGCATACAAAACAAAGTATCAAACTACATCGTAACCCTAGAAATAAAGAAAACTACTCACACATAGTCAAAGAACAAATAACACAAATGATAGATGAAATAGTCATGACAAAACCCGAAATACAAAGAAGATCCGTGAAGAACTTTCGTCTTTCGCTTCTCAACTTCATCTCCAAGCTAGCCGTCAAGCCCAAACCCTAGAATCTGTCTCACGCTCTCTGGAATGTAGAATAATGAATAGCATACCCTTCTGTGGCAAGGGATTCCGTAATATAGCCAATCTGGCCGACCTTTCCTTCATTGAGCCTCTGTTTTCTTTTCTGCTTTGTTTCCGGAATAGGCTCACGCGACCCGCGTGTAATGTTCCGTGTGTCTGTGCTCCTCGCGTGTAAGAATGGAGATCACGTCTGTGGTCGCGTCAGGGTTTGATGCGGCCCGCTTCGGATGTGACGCGGCCCACGTGAATAGTTCCAGAACTTCACAATTTCCCTGATTTCGCCCGTTTTCTACAAAGTAAGAATGAAAACGCAGCAGTACCACATTCTATAGATATTCAATGTATATTCAATGTAAAAGACACGATTTGGTGGTTTGAAACACAGATTTTGGTACAGAAATTGGTCGGTTTTATAGGTCTAATAATGAGACATCAAATTCCCCCAAGCTTAAATCTTGCTTGTCCTCAAGCAAAGATCGTACTTAGGTACCGGGTTGGACTTTACTCTTATCTAAATGCAAATTAAGTTCCTAAGAAGTGAAAATCTACATGAATCGCTTTAATCAGAAACTTCGAGAATCCTTTTGGTATAATTTAGACTTTCCTTGATTAATTTTGATTCACCACACAAATTGACTAATCAAACTTCAAATTCTGAAATGTTTCTAAGACTTGCAAAGTTAATTACCCGAATTGATCAATTTCTCATTTTTTTGCTGAAACTATGCCCTCGTTTGTGGTGATTTTTCTTTTCTTTTTGCCCCCCCCCCCAAGCTTGGAACAAGCTTAGGTTAGAAAGTCGAGGACTTCGTGTGTTGGTGTATGCAAAGCTTCTTTTCTTTTCTAAATTTGGGAGACGAGCTCAAAGACGCCCAATTGGACTTATTGCCAGTACTCTTATGTTCTCCATCTTTTCATTTTCATTATTTTTTTTTATTTTTACGCCTACACGATGAATACACACATCCAATGGTATTCATTCATACCAATGGGTATCCCAATCTCTCTTTATTTTAAATCCCCATTTCCATATTTAAAAGGCACAGTTCAGTTTCAAAAATGGTTTTTCGATTCGATTCAAGTTCTCTTCTTCTCAAGTTCTCAAAACATCCCTTTCCTAATCAGTTCTTTTATCAATTGTGGGGTTAGTTCTAATTTCTCAAGGTCATCGCAATTATTTCCAAAAAATTTCATCAAAGTCCCTAATTCAAGCAATCATGCAAATTTTTCACCTATGAATGCAAGAAAAATAAACATGACCTAAGTAAAAAGAAAATAAATCCTAAAAGTCAAAAGTCTCCTCCCCAAGCTTAGTCCGAGCATTGTCCTCAATGCTTCAAGACTGAAAGATAGAAAAAGTAAATAAAGCAAGAGAAAGAGAAGAACAAACCTGATCAATCCTGGGGAGAGGATGGCCCGGGATAGTACCCGTGCTCATCATAGTAGCGCCAGTCACGCAACTCGTCCTCGACACCACTGGGCCGGTAGTGATAGTCCGTCAGATGACACTGAATGTCGTAAAGTGTGTCACCATGCTGGAGCTGAGTCGCTCGCATGTCTGAGACGAGGCGGTAGAGGTCTCTCATGATGGGCTGTGTGGGGTGAGAGGCACTCGGCGGAGGGGAAGAAGGGGCCGCAGGCATAGGCGCATCGTCAACAACAGGAGGAGGGGGTGGATGCGCAACTGGTAATGGTCCAGTGAAAATCCAAGTAGACCTGTCCTCAAAGGAGAGAGGCGCGTGGACGGGCAACTTGTACTTAGGGGAGCCGTCCTGCATACGCCAAAGGTAGCCGATGCGGCGGCCACAGTGCTTCTTGATCATGATAAAGGTCACCAAACGGAAAGCCTCAGCGTCCAGGAGGCGTGGACCTCTACAGAGTGTATCACCCGTGGTCGGTACCCCTAACTGCTCAGCAATGTGGGTGACGTAGGCACCAATGGTGATGGCGCCCCCGGCCCTCGTGGAGCGCTGAAGATCAAGCCAGTGGCGGATCATGATGAGCATCAGGTCGGGCCGCTCTATCTCGCCGTCTGGCAAGAGCATGTGATCCAGAAGCTTGAGATCCTCAATGTTGGCGCGGGAGACTGTCTCGCCACGTGCCAAGATAGTGACAGCAAGGGCGCGCTGGATGCAACGAAGAGAAGGGTGAGGAATGTTGAGGCTCCTGAAATCCTTGTTGTGAACGGCGCCTGGTGTGGAGCCGGAGATCAAGCTCCAGAAATGGTCCTTGTCCAGGCCCATACGGAACTCGAGAGATGAAGTCTGGGGATCCGGCTGGAAACCGAACCACTCGCGGAGCTGAATGAGCGTGACGCGGTGAGGCTGACCACGGAGTAGGAACTTGATGTAGTGGCTGGAGAGGCTGCCTTGGTTATCTTCCTTGAGCTGGAGACAGGAGAGGAACTCAAGCGTGAGGCTCTCGTAGGCAGGGTGGTCGATAGCCCAGAAAGCGGGGGTAAGGCCAATCCTACCAGTGAGAAGTAGGAAGTCCTCCTCAACTCCGAATGCGCAGAGGGTGGTCATGTCAACCCGGCGCGTGTTCTCGAACTTCTTCAAGCTCAAGGACTCGAAGTGGAGGGAGTCCTCGGAGTCATGGCGCTCAGAGTGGTGTGAACTAGACTCAGGTGGAGAGGGAGCGTGTGCAAGTTGTGGCGGAGCACGGCTACGAAGTTGCCTACGGTCTTGGGCTTGTTTGGACCGGCGCTTACGGTTCATTGTCTGGCTCAGGTTTCAGGTGACGCGGGGAGAACTAGGGTGACGCGGGGTGTGTAGAATTGATACGGGTCGCGTGGAGTGACACGGGGTGTGTTGGGTTAGGGTTTCGGCGGAAATGACATTGCCGACTCACCCGGGGTGGAAGAGATAAAGGAGGCAACAAAAGGAAGAAGGAGAAGAGTGCAGGGACTTACCTGAGGCGCGCTATCGGGAGAGAGGTCACGAGGCTGTGCTGGCGGCCGAGAGAGAGTAGGTGGCTGCAGCACGGCCCGAGTGGTCGGATCGAAGGTGGTCGGGTGCATTGTAGACGGAGAAGGAGGTGATGCGGTCGTATTGAGAAGAGGGGTCGGATGAACTGGGGAAGGAGAAAGGGCGAAGCGGGGTGAGTTTAAGAAGACAGTTGCCCCGTTTCGACCCGTAATGGATGCGCTTCTTTAATGATGCATTGGTCGGGACCGATACGAGGCGCGTCGAATTTCACGCGGGTCGCGTTGATCTTTGACCAGGTCGCATTTCTCGCGCGGGTCGTGTCGAATTCTCGCACTGGTCGCGTAATGTACTTAACCAGCAGTTCTTTCTTTTGACTTTCCTAAATGCAGAATACATACAAACAATCAGAAACAAAAATTATGCAAAGCGGACTGTGAAATTACTCTAAGTGCAAGAAAATTAAAAAGGGCTTGGGTTGCCTCCCAAGAAGCGCTTGTTTTAGGTCTCAAGCTTGACCACCTTTTGCTAAGTTTCGATCGAGGCAGGATCGGAGTGATCCTGAACAAATCGTAGTTGGGATAAATGGTCAGACACGGTGGTTTCGACTCCCTCCTTGTCCCTAATTTCGATATCAAATTCCTGCAAAAAAAGAATCCATCTAATTAGGTGAGGTTTGGCATCCTGTTTATTCAACAAAGACCTGAGTGCGGCATGATCGGTGTAAACAATTATTTTCGAGCCAACTAGATACGATCTGAACTTGTCAAGAGCGAACACAATTGCAAGAAGCTCCTTCTCGGTGGTTGTGTAGTTCATCTGGGCTGGATCTAGCACCTTGCTAGCATAGTAAATGGCGGACGACTTCTTGTCCTTTCTTTGCCCAAGAACTGCTCCTACAGCATAGTCACTCGCGTCGCACATGATCTCGAATGGAAGAGACCAATCAGGTGGTTGCAAAATGGGTGCTGAGATGAGGGCTTCCTTCAAACTACAAAAAGACTTGACACAATCATTAGTGAAAACAAAATTAGAATCTTTAATGAGTAGATTGGTAAATGGTTTCGTAATTTTAGAAAAGTCCTTGATGAAGCGGCGATAAAATCCTGCATGACCCAAGAAACTGCGAACCCCTTTAACACAAGTTGGAATTGCAAGTTTCTCAATCACTTCAATCTTCGTCTTATCAACCTCGATGCCTTTGGAGGTCACAACATGTCCTAGGACAACACCTTCCTGAACCATGAAGTGACACTTCTCCCAATTCAGAATCAGATTAACATATTCGCATTTCTGCAAAATCTTACAAAGGTTAGTCAAACAAGAATCAAAACAAACACCATACACAGAAAAATCATCCATAAAGACCTCAACCTCATTTTCAACAAAATCAGAAAAGATAGCCATCATGGCTCTCTGAAAGGTTGCTGGTGCATTACAAAGACCAAAGGGCATCCTACGATATGCAAATGTACCATATGGACAAGTAAAAGTGGTCTTTTCTTGGTCTTGTGGGTGAATGGGTATTTGAAAGAAACCAGAATAACCATCAAGGTAACAAAAATAAGAGTGATTAGCAAGCCTTTCAAGGAGTTGATCGATGAACGGCAACGGAAAGTGATCATTGCGTGTGGCTGCATTGAGCTTCCTGTAGTCGATACACATCCTGTATCAATTAACTACACGAGTTTGGATGAGCTCATTCTTTTCATTCTTCACCACAGTCGCACCTCCTTTTTTAGGCACCACATGGACTGGGCTCACCCATTTGCTGTCAGAAATCGGGTAGATAATACCTGCATCAAGAAGTTTAAGTATTTCTTTTTTCACTACCTCTTTCAGGTTTGGGTTGAGCCGTCGCTGGTGTTCAACTGATGGCTTGTGATCATCTTCAAGCAAGATTCTGTGTGAACAGATGGATGGGTCGATTCCTTTCAGATCTTTGATCGAGTACCCGATCGCGCCTCTGTGGATCTTCAGCTTCTCCAGAAGTTTGGCGGTTTGATCGGGGTTTAAACCTGCATTGACAATCATAGGAAAAGAGTTATCTGGACCGAGGAATTCATACCTGAGGTTGGCTGAAAGGGGCTTAAGTTCAGGAGTTGGGCTCTCAGTTTGGGTCTTGACGCGGTCCGCGTCTGGTGCACTCGGCTCGCGTGCGGACCTCGCGTCGGTCTCATCCGACCCGCTTCCTTCAATTTCCAGATCCTCTGGCTGTGGCACGCGGCCCGCGTGAGTTTCATCAGGCCCGGGTCCAAATTCCTCATAGTCGTCTGACTTCAAGTCTGCTGCAAAAACGGATTCTGTCTCGCTTTGTTCAACCTGCAACTCAGACAAATAGTTAGTGTGTTCGTTCATGCGCTCATTGATCTGTTCAAGAAAGTAATCATCTGCCAAATCTGTTAAGCATTCTTCGATCACATCTACTCGAAAACAAGATTCGGTTGAAGGATACTTCATAGCACGATCAATCTGAAATCGCACTTTTTCATCTCCAATGTTCAAGGTTAATGTTCCATGAGACACATCAATTATTGCACCTGCAGTTCTGAGAAAAGGTCGTCCCAGAATAATGGAGACTTCCTTGTCCTCTTCCATTTCCATAACAACAAAATCAGCATGTACATAGAACTTACCAACCTGAATAGGTACATCTTCCACTATGCCAAGCGGAAGTCTTACCGATGAATATGCTAGCTGTAAAGTCATTCGCGTAGGTTTGAGCTCACATACCCCCATTCGATCATAGATAGTGCGTGGCATGAGACTCACGCTAGCTCCCAAGTCGCATAGAGCCTTCTTGATCGTGGCTTTCCCTATAGTGCAAGGAATAGAAAACTTACCAGGGTCTTCCAATTTGGGTGGTAGCTCGTTGCTCAGAATGGCACTGCACTGCTCCATCAGTTTCACCGTCTCGTGCCCCCCCAAGCTTCGCTTGTTGGATAGGATGTCTTTCAAGAACTTGGCATAGGTGGGCATTTGAGTCAAGGCTTCGGTGAATGGAATGGTAATGTGCAGTTGTTTGAGAACATCGATGAATTTTGCGAATTGTGAATTCAGTCTGGTCTCAACTAGTTTTTGTGCGAAGGGTACAGGTGGCCTGTATGGTGGAGGTTTCTCGGTCCCTGACTTTTTCTGACTGTCGGGTTCTTTCGATGCGGCCCGCGTGTCAGTGACGCGGGTCGCGTTCACAGGTTCTCCAGATGTGACTGCCGGTCGAGTCGATTCGACGCGGCTCGGGTTCTCTTCTTCAGGTGGTGATGCGGGTCGCGTGTCATGGTGCGGCCCGCGTGCTGTGAGGTCTGATCTGTTGGCTTGGCTGGTCCTTAGCTTCTCCTCTGGGGTTGATCTCTGGCTGGCTGGGTAGCTTACCAGGTTGTGGTTGGCTTGGACCGGCTTTGTACCCTATTTGCTCCATCATCTGATTTTGAGCAGTCAGTTGAGCATTCATTGATTGCATCTGCTCGAACAACATCTGGTTCATCTTTCCTTGCTCATGCATGAAATCACTCACAGTGGGAGCGATATATGGCTTGGAAGATCCGGACTGAGCTGCTCGGTTGTTCTGGTTGTTGAAGGATGCATTGTGGTAAAAGTTTCGGTTGTTGTTGCCAGAGGGATTGTTGAAAGAGTTGTTGTAAGAGGGATTTGAGCCACTGTTGAAAGGTGCTGGGTTGTTCTGCTTCCACCTCCAGTTTTGTTGCTCAACTGGATCCTTGGAGTAGGTTCGGTTGAATGGAGGTTTTGGGAAGTAGGATGGCTCGCTGTTGAGAGAATTCACGTGTTCGAGCTCGTCATCATCCCTTTGTGCCAATGGACAGTGTTCATAGGAATGTCCCTCCCCACACATGGCACATGACTCCGGCTGTGATGGATGGCTACCAACAGATTTCACACTCATTTTGTCGAAAGCCTTCTACATGGCTTCCATCTTGGCGGTTAAATCTGTGATCGGATCGACTTCGAATCGACCGCCTCCTCCAGGTCTGGAATTGTCGCGGCCAGACCACTGTTGGTTTTGAGCCATGTTGTCAATCAAGTTCATTGCCTCAAGAGGTTCTCTTGACATCAAAGCTCCACCTGCAACAGCATCAACAGAAGTACGAGTGCTTTCTGTTAAACCATCATAAAAAGTCTGAATCAATAACCAGTCAGGTATACCATGGTGTGGACAAGAATACTGCAACTCCCTAAACCTTTCCCATGCTTCGTTTAGGGGTTCATCAGACCTTTGCCTAAAACTGGTCAGTTGGGTCCTTACCTTGGCAGTTCTCTTATGTGGGAAAAACCTAGTCAGAAATGAGTTGAACAATTCCCTCCAGGTGGTAATTGAATCCCTTGGTAATGACCCTAACCATTTTTTGGCCTTATCTCTAAGAGTGAAAGGAAATAAAGCAAGTCTGATATAATCATTAGTTGCGCCATTTGTTCTAATGGTAGTGCAACATTCAAGAAAAGTTTGGAGGTGAGAGTGTGGATCCTCATGATCCAACCCATGGAAAGTGTTTTGCTGCACAATGTTAACAACGCCCGAATTGAAGTTCGGTTGTTGTCTTGGAATTTGAGGCAGTCTGATTGCTCCTCTCGCGTCTCCAGCTCTAGGCACATTGAACTCTCGCAATGTCCTTGGCACGATGTCCTCCTGGTACTCATCATCAGTCAGATTCTCGGCCCGTTCCTCGTCTCCGTTGTTGCTCATTGCTGCTCTGCTGGAATGTCCCTATCTGTCTGGGTTAGTTTGTACGGACCGCGTGTCTTGTATGCGGGTCGCGTGAGGAGGTGTTCCGGCTGAAGCTGAGCGCACAGATCTAGTGTCGGTTTCGAGAAGAGGTACGCGGTCCACGTGCAAATCTATGCGGGTCGCGTCGGGTATAGGTCCTCTGCTCCTGAGATGGTAATCGCCCGTAGGAGGTGGTATGAAAGCCAGTGTGTTCCTGAAAGAGAGAAAAATAAAAGAAAAGATACAGATTAAAATCTAGATTAATTAAAATAAGTAAAAATCCAGAAAAGATAAATGATGCCGTCCCCGGCAACGGCGCCAAAAACTTGTTCGCACAAAAGTGTATCACAAAGTTTCACTACAGCAAACTGTAGCTTTTAAACCTTGATTTAACTTCCGACTAAGATTGCAAGTGCACAATCCTGTCGTATAGTCTAGTCAGGTATCGATCCACAGGACGGTTCAAAATCTAATTTGGAACTCTACTTAAATCAATTAGGTACTAGAAGTTGGAAAAGGTTGGTTTGGTTTATTTAATTTTCTAAATTCAATAACATAAGTAATTAAAATAACAGAAAGTAAAAGTTTGGTTTTATCAGATAGAGAAAAGCGTTTCCAGGGTTTTCAATTTCATTATCAACTCTGCCTCTCGGTACCCACACGACCCGCGTACTCTCATACGCGGTCCGCGTGGACCTCGAGTGAATGCAGCAGCTGTCTGTTTCTGCGTTGTTCTTTAGTGTAAGGATTCATTGACCGAACCTAGTGTTTCTAAACCTCAACTCTCATTTGTTGGCTTAATAAACCTGGTATCGGAAATGCAATTTCACCTTCTTAGATTTTTAATCTAAGTTAATTGTTCGGTTTACTAAAGGTAACCACTACCTCTCGATAAGTGGAAAAGTTCACCTCTCAGTTACTTTTTGGTCTCGCCTTGCGGCTCGTAAATCTACCTCAAATACTAAGTTTGGTTTGAGAGAAACATCAGGGCCAAAGTACAAGAAAGATGTTATAGACATCTAACAGTAGACAATCAAGAATTATTCAATCAACTTCAACAAAGCAATTAAAATACTACTCAAACAATTAAACACTAACATTCAACACAGATTCAAACAACATGCATACAAAACAAAGTATCAAACTACATCGTAACCCTAGAAACAAAGAAAACTACTCACACATAGTCAAAAAACAAATAACACAAATGACAGATGAAATAGTCATGACAAAACCCGAAATACAAAGAAGATCCGTGAAGAACTTTTGTCTTTCGCTTCTCAACTTCGTCTCCAAGCTAGCCGTCAAGCCCAAACCCTAGAATCTGTCTCACACTCTCTGGAATGTAGAATAATGAATAACATACCCTTCTGTGGCAAGGGATCCCGTAATATAGCCAATATGGCCGACCTTTCCTTCATTGAGCCTCTGTTTCCTTTTCTGCTTTGTTTCCGGAATAGACTCACGCGACCCGCGTGTAGTGGTCCGTGTGTCTGTGCTCCTCGCGTGTAAGAATGGAGATCGTGTCTGTGGTCGCGTCAGGGTTTGATGCGGCCGGCTTCGGATGTGACGCGGCCCGCGTGAATAGTTCCAGAACTTCACAATTTCCCTGATTTTGCCCGTTTTCTGCAAAGTAAGAATGAAAACGCAGCAGTACCACATTCTATAAATATTCAATGTATTTTCAATGTAAAAGACACGATTTGGTGGTTTGAAACACAGATTTTGGTATATAAATTGTCGGTTTTATAGGTCTAATAATGAGACATCATTTAACACCCTGATAGAACGAGTGGTCCATTATCTAATGCTTTGTACAGGTGAATTGCAAAATTTAAGGAACTATCATGTAATTAATGGTTATCGTAATATTGTACACCGAACGCATCATTTCGAACCGAGTTACAGTGGGTGGGATTGGGCAATTTTATATTGGTTAGCCGCTCCAGATGCAATGGACCCCTGGAATCCTAATGCTGGGAATGTCAAAAAGACTTTATAGTTTTACTAGTTTATATATATGTGTGTGTGTGTGTCTATGTGTGTTTGTGTGTGTACATCAATTACAGCAATGTATATGTAGTTGAATGATGAATATTGTTTGTTATGTGTATTTACGATATATACTATGTCGTGTATGCATGATATAAGTAAGTTCATCATTAATACATAAAACGCTTATTATATATAATTTCACTCGAGGTAAATTTGTACAAACTAATAATTGACGACTTAATTATACATTTCCTTGAATGTACATGTGATACACAATTTATTGTTTTTGGGTGTAATAATTTTCATTGTTTTAACGACTTTTGAATATAGTGTATCCGTTTTATTATAATTCAAGCAGTATTATTTGAAATATTTATTGAACATTTATGTACATTATTTGAAAGTTTTATTGAATTTTATTGAAATTGCATATAAAATCTGTAGAAACTATAAAATATTTTCGGCACATCATAAAAACATTGGAAAATATAAAGTGAGAAAGCAAGCAAAAAAATTAGGGCAAAAAAAAATTAGAGTTATATAAAGTGAGAAAGAAAAAAAAATTAGTGAGTAAGCAAGGAAAATATTAGAATATTTTATTATTCTGGTACGAAATTAAGTAGTGAGCTCAAATTTGGTGGGTTATATTCAGTCCATTGTTCGAATAACTTAATCCTAAAGTAACGCAAAGTTTCAATTTAGATCCATACGTCGGATCCGAGAAAGCATGAATATTAAATAACAAAATTGCATATCAGATCAGACGGTTCAATTTTAAACACAAAAATTGCGTCAACTAGTGATCCAATGGCGTTGATAAAAAAATATTGGAAAGATGAAACAACCACACAGTGATGACCATCAGTTTAATCGATACGATAGGTACTAACGCTATCGATTCCAACCCTAAGCCGATGGCGTTAATTCCAATAGAAATATTTAAGAATCGGAACACAACTGTCGATAATATAGGCGAAAGGTACTTGAAATTTTTAGTTTACAACTTGACCGTTCGATCTGTAATTGTGTGATTTAATATTCGTGCTAGCTCATATGCAACAGTTGGATCTAAATTCAAACTGTGTGTTACTTGAAAAGGTTTAATTTCTGAGGTGGCTGTCTAATCAACTTGAATTTCTCTGCACTCTTCGTCTTCCTCATTTACTCAGTTCATCAATACTTTTCTCCTTTGTTTACTCTTTGTGTGATCACCTATTTCTTCCTCTCTTCTCACTAGTTCCACTTCAAATTGAAACAATCATGAGTGACTACATAAGTAATTTGTCCGACTATATACTTCATATTTTCTTAGGCTACTTGAGACTAGGGAGGCGGTGCGTACGAGCGTGCTGGCGAAGAGGTGGAGCAACCTGTGGACCTCTTTGCCCTTCCTCAACATCAATGCCACGAATTTTTTAGCCCGATCTTTCATGAAGGTGATTACTATTTTACTGCACAAGGTTAAAGATGTTCATATTCTAGAGTTTTACCTCAAGTGTCATCTGCGCTTGGTATGCACCTAGCTCTATCGTATCATTTTTACTATATATTGTGCATGCATGCATGCATACATCAACTGACCCGTGGCCATCAATTGATTAATTGATGTTGTGAGAATTAATTAAATTGATCAATTGATATGCATCATGCACACATACATGATCAATTAAAAGATATGCTCTAAGAATTCATTAAATTGACCCACTATCAAGTTTACAATATAATATTGAGGGTACTGTACTTAATGCTATATATATATATATATATATATAGAGTTTATTCTGACTTGTGTTTAATTGTATTATATATATTATTTTCTCAAACATGTGTAGACACTGTTTTTAGATGAGTTGCTGAAAAAACACCCCAAATTTGAGAACTTAACGGTTCTCACTGTTTCCCTCTGTTCTTATTCATATTTTGAAATGCAAACTTGGATCATCGAGAGTTGTCCAAAGTTGACAAAGCTTACAGTAGTACGACATCAGTTTTGTGTAAGTTTTTTTTTCCAAATACATATATAGCTTCTTTTCATTTTTAATTTGTTGTTTAAAGTTTTTTTTAAGAAAGTTTAAAGTAAAGATCTAGTTATCAATTGATCAATTATTTGTTGCAGTTTTGTGATCAAAATTATGAAGAATGGCAAAAAAGTATAGTTCTAGTCCCGCTAGTTGAAGCATCTGACAAAGAAATCTCGAGATGATTGAGGTTAAATTTTGGAGGTTTGATACCATGGTACAACGAGTGATACAGTATCTCTTGTTTGGTAAAGGGAAATTGAGAAATTTTAGGAACTATGATACATTGATCACTTGTTCTGGTCACTATTGTAGAATGACGTTTCCAACAATGGAAGTGGATTTTACCGATCGGGATTGGGTATTTGTAAACGTGCTATTTGATAAATATTCTTATTTCGGTTGTTGTCTGAAGACTTTGGAGTTATACTAGTTATAGCTAGTTTATATATGGATGTTTCAACATATTTTGTGCATTGATGTTTTGGATGTTTTGTAATATATATTGGGATCTATTTTGGATGTTAGTTTGGTAATATTAATATATACCACGTACTACGTACATTCTTTGGATCTGTTTTAATTTAACTTTCTTATATAGTTCTGTTACTCTTAGTTATGAACTTATGATAACGTGTAGTCACGATCAGCTCAGTATTATCTAGTAAGCTAGTGATATGTTACTCTTGGTTATGAACTTCTTCTGTTAAAAAATTATAACACAAAAATTTCAGGAGCCAGTTAATCCTTATTAGTTAATTAGATATTATTGAGTTGGTAACTTGGTATTATGTATGTTATTAAATAATTATCTCATTATAATTGCACAGTATAGCTCCAAACTTAATTACACAATATCACAATCAATTAATTGAATACATGAGAGTGTGGTTGATTTATACCAAAATCTAGGTTCCAAGTATTGACAGCGTTGCCCCTGAGAACATCGCCATTAGTTCAAAAAAGGAACCCAATTGGTATTGATCAATCCAAAACTGACGGCCCAATTGACATCACAAATGGTAAGAATCATCACCTCTACGCCATCGGTGTTGTAACCCATCCGATATCACAGAGACGAGAACGGAGTAGGTCCGATGCCCATCGGACCTACTTTTAGGTTCAACGCCACTCTGACCGTCCGATCTAGTATAAGATTTGTGCACACGAAAATTGAAACATACACGCACAGGGTTTAAAGCATTTCGCACGAATCTAAAAGAAAATCGATGGTGATTAAACCTATCGAACCGAGGTAGGTCCGATGCCCATCGGACCTACTCTCAAGTCCACAGAGACACTCAAAACCTGTCACACCCCAAGACAACCCGCCACATATTGCTACGTAAGACGTATGCACATCACATACATTATCAATAACAATATAAATAAAGTCACATTTATTTCATAAGAAAAAGAGTTTAAACAAACGATTACGGCTGACATGGCTAGTAACACAAACACTACCATGTCAGCTCAACATATCAATTATTGAATCATGGAAGCAAAACTAAACAACATGTGGCAGTTTATCAATCTTATATCTTCCCGCTTAGTCTCACTTTTATCCTTGCTCGAATCCTTCCTCTTCGTTACCTGAAACCCACATAAAAGTGGAACGGGTGAGAGATCGAACCTTCTCTTAGTGCGGGATTTAGTTCCAGCCCAGAGTTTATAAAACCTTTACATAATTCTCACAAATATGATAAGAAATAAAATGTATATGTATTTACTAATGCAATGCATCTACTACTATTATATCTACTTAATCATTCTTTTATTTTATTTCCTTATTTTTCTTGTTTCTCCGACCGCGAAACTCCCGCCCAACGCCGGAAGAAACCACTTAATTTCCTTATTTCGTCGACCGCGGAACTCCCGCTCGACGCCGAAAAAACCGCCAACCCAACCGCGGAACTCCCGCCAGACGCTGGGAGGCTGTCGTCCTAACCGCGGAACTCCCGCTAGACGCTAGGGTTAGACCCGTGACAGGACCGCTTTCGCCTACAGTCACGTTAACGAGGGGTCTAGTCGAACACTAGACCCAATGTATACATCCCAATATGCAAGCATATCGGCCCCTGTTCAGTTTCCTTGTTCGTTCATGTCACGTACATTTATTCAATCACACAATTCATGTCATGCTCAACACATCATATTCATGCAAGTCCATTGGTCAATGTATGAATCCTATCCTTTGATGCAATTTATTTATGTTCTACTCAAGTCATACGAATGGTTCGAAAAACAACATGCATAATTCTAACTAATGCCATAATAATAAATAGTTGAATGACAATATGCAAGTAAGATAGTTTTATAAAGTCTAGAAAATCCGCACCTGATAGCTGAGTGAATTCTTGATTGTTCCTTACGTCACGTACTTAAATCTTTAACTGCCGCACCTAATAAATGAACATGCCTCTAATTAGAAATGTTTATATTCTCTTGTTCTCATTTCCTAAACTTCGTTTATACTAATTCTTATACTAACATGTTACCAATCCTAACTCCTAAAATTTAATTAGGTTATTTATAAAGTAAATTTGAAATCCCAATATGATAATATAAATTTATCATATACGAAATCATTTTATAATTAGTTTTCACAAACTTGAGACCCAACATCTAAGACGTGTATAGAAACAAATTGCAAAATATATTTTCTTTACAAATTATGCTTACTAAAATTGTCATGACTTGAGTTTAGACAAATACATGATTGGAGTTATAAAATACAAAATTAACTATAATAGTATACATAGTAATCGGATTTTTAATATTAACTAAAGAAAATACTTTAAAAATGAGGAAAACTTCTAGATTTTATATACTTAAATATAATTAAAGAATGTTTACTAATAACTTTTAAATTTTCAGATTATAATACAACTATAATTAAAATATGAAAACTTAGATTTTTGGTAAGGTTTTCTTTAAAGAACGAAATTGATTCTAACCATTAAGAACAAAATAACAGAAATTTTGAAGTACCTTAATGAAGAATTTTCAAAACAAAAGAGGAGGATTTCGGGGACTTCGTTGGTGGCTTCAAAGAAATGAGAAGAGAGAGTGTGGTCTGGCAATGATTGAAAAGATCTCTTTGATTTTAGCATTGGTCCATTGTTTAATTTATTTTAAATTAAACTATAGAGAGGTGGAATGGTTTTGAAACAAAACAGAGGAGGCGGCAGTAAAAATAAAAGGAGGGTAATTTAGGTTTCGGTTTTTAAAAGAAAATAAAAGGGAAAGCGGGGTGTGCTTGCAGGAGACGTTATTTGGGGAGCATAGGGACGCGTCTCATTAATTTTTCTTCATAATTTACAATTAAAGTAACAGTAGAAAATTGATTGGACAAATCCAAGCTTTAGGAATAAAATAGAAATGGTAATTTTATTATTTCATTCTACTTCTAAAATAAATTATATTATTCAGAATTTATTTATTTTTCCAATGACATACTAGTAGTGTATAAATAAGATATGTTACCAAAATAACAAAAAAACATATAAATTTTATTATATTATGAAATATCTTGTAAATATAAATAATAATTACTCAATTTGCAAGGCGTTACAAAACCAACGGTGGGATATTAAAAAAGATGGCAAAGGAGGGGGCATCAACGTCATCGGTTGGTTAGACCGAACAGTCGGTAAAAAGTTCAAAATATTTACAGTGTTGCCACTGGTTACATACACCATCCGTGCTGAAGGACACTCGATGGTAAATAGAATAGTAAATGTGTTTTTTGTAGTAGTGATATATTTACACAGACCCAATACCAGTAGTATGTATCAGACCACTAAGAGAAAATTAAAAAAAACCCCATAAATTACTAAATTTACACCAATTCCCTCTGTTTTACTAGAAATATATTTCTCACTTGGTGCTTTTGATGACAAACATTTGAAAGTTATCAATTTTCTATAATATTGGTCTTTATTTATACTAATTTAGATCAATAGATATGCGCAGGGTTCTAAATAGCTAGCTATAGCTACGCTATAGCTTTTTTGGACCCTAAAAGCTATGGCGCTATGGGCGATATATAGCTAGCTATCGGCGCTATAGCTAGCTATAGCTAGCTACTTAGTGCAATTGCTTATTTTTTTTAACCGTCCCGCTATACCGCTATAATCGCTATTTAAACCATTGGATATGCGCATAATCAACATTTTTGTTTCCTTCTCCAGACAAGAGCCACCTCTATCTAATTTCTTTATAAATTTTAATTGTGTTGTTTTTCTAATCACCTGTGAAAACTCTTTCTATCATTGTTGATACTTTCTAAAAATTAAAAATATTAAAATATTCAGATTTGACATTATTTATATTTATTTTTCTTTATATAATTTTTATAAATTATTTATTTTCTTCATGATGTTTTTTATTATTTTCACTATTCTTTAAGTTTTTTTTTCTAATTTCGCAAATCTTTCCAACTTTTTTAATGATGACAAATAATTATTTCATTTAATTGATATCAATAATTATAAATAAGAAAAATAGTTTTAACAACATGTTTTTAAAAAGAAGAATAAAAATTTCCACAATAATTCCCACAATATAATTGAACGGTCATTTTCTTAGAATTTCATAACCATCCCTGTACGAACCCCGTATCAGTAATAGAAACTCAAATAAATTCCCCAAATAACCCTGATTGTGCCAAACATTATAAGAAAATAATCGGCAATTATAATCTTGTCCTTGTCAACTTTACCACTTGAATTTTTTCGCAGCTAAAATTTGTCTATGATGGTACAAAGCTCCTTGAAAATTCCATAATATATTCAAGATCTCCTTATAGTAGCAGCAACAAACAGTATACAGCATGCATACTAGAACCTATGAAAAGAGATAAAGTGAGATATTTTTCTCTAAATTGATACAATGCATTCAAAGCAATAATTTTTAGTTGGTGGTTTCAAATAATTTTTATTTCTTGATAGAACTTTGTCGATCTAAATTTGCACTTACAAGTTACAAGTACTTGGATTTATCATTTTTCTAGAGCGCAAGAAAAGGGTTGGACGGAGAGAGTAGGTGGCATAGAGGTGCTCGTAGTGGAGTACTATAGGATTGGAAGGATGTACAAGGACATGATCATGAAAGGATCAAACGGGAGATCTACACCTAGGAGAGGTGGATAAGCGGAACACCGTAAGTGAGATGTTACTCAGTGATGTTGTAATTGGATCGGCCCAGGGGCGGAACTAGGAAATAGAGATTGGAGAGGCTGAAAAATTAAATATAGTGCAATTTAATTTTATAAGGGAGGCTAAAAGGTATTAATACATATGAGAATTATAAAATTTAATGGACTAAAGTATAAAATGTCAATTTATAGAGGGTGCTTAGTCTCTTTTGCTCTCTACTGTGTTCCGCCACTGGATCGGCCTCCTAGTTCAAACCTATGTCCTATCCGCATGGGCAACATATATTTCAAATACCAGTAACCGTGTGATACTGGCAAAATACATATCAGAGACATTTTCAGTTTTAGAGAGAGAGAGAGGACATATCAAGAGAAGACAAGGTACCATGGTCAATCTAACCTCCATTCTTGGCAAAACTTCCCAAGGCTATTGTTCTTGGCTATCAACTTTAGCATTTGGCTGTTCAAATTTTTGCACACTTGCGTGTTTTCTCATATTCGCTATTGTTCCAGTTATCTTACCATAGACATCAAAAAGCAACAAAAAAAAAGTTACATATAAGTTATTTAATTATCTTCTTGTTCAAAACAATAAAAAATGAATGATTTAATCCTCATGCCTTGAGAAGCTCCAGAGCCTTTACAAGTACCGGTTCAAACCTAGTCACATTAAGCCTTACATCTTGCTCATTCCAATAGTATTTCTGCTTATAAGTCCACCCTTTACTAATTATCGCCTCTGGATCATTAACGATAGGATCATCCCATCCATACTTCTCTAGCAATGAGCTCTCTCCTGGGGTTATATGGTAGTCAATTTTTCTCACTCTCATTTCGTCAGCGGGTTCGCCATAGCATAAATTTGCGGAGTAATCCATGCCGCTGCCACCCAGTGGTATCACTTGAAGCATCAATGCATTTGTTCTAAGGAATAAGATGTTTGTCAGTGCAGCACCGTGTACACCCATCAGCACATCACATGAGTCGACTAGCTTTGACATCTCTGTCAGATCGTCGGTTTTTTTGGGCTCCATCTGTACAAGCTGTCAGAAAGAAAGATGTGTTAACGGGTTCTGTCAGAACTTCAGATTATATTTTGGGAACCATTTTCTTTTTGTTTTCAAGAAAGTATCTGAATTGATGATCGACTTCTAAAAATCAAACTGTTAGAAATAAGGCACACAATGGCCAGAAAATGCAAAATGTGGAGCTGAGTAAACAATTAAAGGACCAGAAAGTTTCAATTTCGATCTTTTTTTTTCTGGATAAGTACTATCAGAAAGGTGTTTATCTGTTTCTATCTATTTATTATTTGACAGGCATACCTCGAAGCCATTCTTCTTGATAACCTCAGCTATCTCCTCTTGATTGAGAAACCTTCTACTTTTAGATCTCGCCACAAGCATAAGCCTAGGCTTTTTATCAGGACGCTGATCCATCTTATATGGTATATCTGCATCCATTGGCAGGGAGTAGATTGATCGGATGTACGTTCTGAATTTAAACATGTTGAAGCCATCAAAAGCTCTTTTGGGATCAATACCAAAATCCTTATGGCTCAGAAGACCAACCGACAAGTGCTGGTAGCATCGCACTTCCTTATCTTCATCAAAATTTATGATCTCATACCGAGAAAGATCCTTCAATATCAAACTAAATTTGTCCAAGAAATATTGTTGGTAATTTATTATAAGAAACCGTACATTTCGATTAAGTGGTTTTGATGTGAGGAAAAGAGGGATAATCACATCAGTAAAGTCATGCCATATGTTTCCTGTTGGACCGCCAAAGGAAATCAAAATGGCTGGAGTGTTGGTTCGGTCAACTGTGCAGAGAGGTGCATTCTGTGGGCCACGCAACTGTTTTACCGTCACATTTTTAGTGAAGTACATGTACATTTTCGCAGAATAAGCATTCACACTCCATTGCTGCTCCTTTGGAACATTTGTGTTTGCGGGAGGAACAAAGAAGACTGTAGAACTGTTGTATCCTTGGGTTCTAACATCACCTGTCATGTTGCAAATGTCGCTCCGCCGATCTGAGAAATCGCATATTGGTTTATTAGCTGTAATTTCCTCTTCAAATTTTTCTCCAGTACCATCTGCAAATAAAATAGCTTTTGTTACAAAAACGATATGATTATATAGCAGGTACTGTGCAGACTATCTTCCAAAGATCAACCATTTAGAATAAACATAGTGAGCAAACGAAATTTTTAAAAATAATTAAGGGGATGATTACTTGTCACATAAATAGTAAATGTTTGTGTCAATAAAGTCGGTAATAATGTCTATGGTAGAAGGACATCTATTGTTGTTTTATCTAACAAGAAAAAAGGAGACCGTGCTACAAAAAATATATTATGTTCCGTTATTTTTTTATCTATGGTAGATGGACATCTATTGTTCTATTTTTGTTTGCATTTAGTTGTTGTTGTATCCCCATCCCTGATATAACTGGAGAATGTATGGGTAAAATTGCAAATAGTATTTTTCAGTTGATCATGCATGTAAAATAAAGAGAGGTTATGATCATTTAAACTTCTTGTGCTCTCTTCCTTTACGTCAACGTTTGCCCCTGTGGAATTTAAACTACTTTGGCCTGTATTTCTGTTGCATCTGCGGTTCTAGTATATGTGGAGAGCACAATTTTGACTTAATTACTAGGACGAGATAAATTTGCAATATGAACATACTCTGCAAATTGTATTAAAAACAAAAATCCTTCCAATCAAAGACACTGTATATTTGAGAGATTTTGTTTAAAAGTTTTGATGTAGATAAATATCTTAGATTATATAAACACCTTGAATCACATTTGAAGAAAAACAAACTAACAAAGACAATTAGAAGTTTAGAACTACTAATTACTATATGCAGCTCCCCTCCTATTCAATCAGGAACCCCAAATGGAAATTGGATGGTAAGTTTTGATATAGAAAGGTGGAGGTCTAGCCTACTAACTTTCATTTAATTGTCCATAAAGAACCTCTCATCCGGGTTTCGAACCCATGACCTCCCACATCAAAAGACATGTGCTTTTGCCACTAGACCAAAGGCTGGTTCTTGAAATTGGATGGTAAGTTATAAACCGTTAAATAATACAAAATATGATTTGCATGATGTCATACATTGCTCAATGGGAAATCTGTATTTATCACATTTTAGCAAAAACTTTGAGAAATGGAAATTGGCCAATGGACTACTTCCAGGAATTAGAAGGAAAAATAGAAGAATAGACAATAAAGAGAAGCTATGAAATATGCTGAGGGTAGCATTTGTTGAAGCCTCCTCAACCTATTGGTTATGAAGAGATTAGTACTGATCTGGTCTGTATTTGGCTGTTGCATCTGTGACTCTAAAGGTCAGAAATAGTTCAGGATATATGAAATAGAAAAACTAAACATATTTATTAGGACTGTATATTTCAAACACAAATCCCAGAAAATTGGGTTGTTGTAATACAATTAGAAAACAGAAGTCACCAAAAAAACAATTAGAAATATGAGCAGAAATTTTTTTAGTTACCACCCCAATATTAAAAAATTTTCACATTACCATCCATTTCTTAAAAATTGAAAAAACACCACGAACGCCAGGTGGTTCTGCGCACCAATTTGGAGTCGTGCTCACGACTTATTTTGTTAGATGACTTCAAATGGTGTGCAGATTCGTTACTGCTCACGACTTATTTTTATTTTTACTGGTACAATACCAGACAAGCCTGACATGCCATTTTAGTATTAACCGGTACCAAAACTGATTGTTGCGCTCTTGACGTACCTATACATCATGAGCCAATTAAATTCCTCCACGTGGTGCTTCTTGGGGTTATTATTATATATTATTGCTATCACTACTTCTATGTAATAATTTTCTTGGCATTAAATTTATCCATGTTGTCTCATCGGTTGGTGTCAGGTGCAAGTGAGAGTGAGACTTTCCATGCAAGGCTCTCACTTCATCTTCTGACAGCTGGGCCCGCACAGTGTGAGAGGTCAGCTCGGTCGGTGTTGGTGATCGAGTTGGTGAGTTGGTGCATTCCTATATGTACAAATTTCGGAATGAGGCTTGTCCTTGTCATCTAACAAAATAAGTCATGCGCACGACTCCAAATTGGTGCGCAGAACCACCTGGCGTTCGTGGTTTTTTTTCAATTTTTAAGAAATGGATGGTAATGTGAGAATTTTAAAATATTGGAGTGGTAACTAAAAAATTTTAGGAAATATCAGTAGTAGTCAGTTTATATGACCCTTCCCTGGTAAATGAAGAGGATTACTTCAATTAAATTGGGCGCCAGGATCAAACCATTACAATAGTAGCGGAGATACTTGTATGCCTTCGTATTTTTTGGTGGAACCGAATCCGCTGCCCACATGAGGGCAGGACCCACTATTAAATTTAACCAATTTCTAATTGACCATCTCCTTTCATCTCATTAATGAAGATCTTTATATGTAATTAATTTATTGTGGATCTTTCATTTCTTCTTTCATCTCTCTTCACGTTCTATTTCACAACTAATAAAAAAATAACTTTCTTAATTGTTCCCTTGTATCTCTCAATGTGTGGAGTTTTTCTCCAGTTTAAAATAATACTATAACATAAACATCAAGTTTATCATATTTACATATTACAGTTTACAAAAAAGCTCATTGTAGTTATAGCGTGTTGAATTTAATATGCTTATTTTACTTTGTTAATTTTAGATACTGACAATTAGCATTTGTAGAAATTAAAACTATATTTCGAGCTTCGTTCTAAAATAAAAATACTCATTGAATAAAGGCTTTAATTTTTAAATTGAGACAAATACTAATAAATAAAATATAACATAAAAATATATAAATTTTTTAATAGATGATCAGACAATAAATAATCAATTTTGTGTATTGAATTTGGTAATAAATAATTATAAATTAAAATTAAAATAACCGAGTTATACCATTAAATAATTAGATATACTTCACACATTAATAATTGATTGAATAATTAAATATTAATAACTTAATTTGTTTTAGATGAAGTATCAATAAGTAACATTTTGATTATTTTGTTACAAAAATTATTTTTGTTCATTTCTGAAAATCTATTTATACTTAAAATCTTACGGTTCAAATTATTCTACTCCAGTGTCAGAAAGTAATTTTTTTAGTTCTTGAATGAATGGAAGGTGAAGAGAGATGAAAGAGGAAAGAAAAGATTCACAATAAATTAGTTACGTATAAAATCCTCATTAATGACATGAAAGGAAATGTTATGTGTCAATTAGAGATTGGTTAAATTTAATGGTGGACAGGATTTTTCTGCCCTGATGTGGGCTGAGGATTTGATTCCTTTTTTGGTGCACCCTTCTATAACTGCCATCCATGGCTTTGAACCTTACAAGGATGGTACCGTATGCCAGCATTCAATGCAATATTTTACAACCTTTATCAGCAGGATATTAGTTTTTTCATGTGTACTAGACTGTACATATTCCAACCAAAGTGTTCAGAAATAAATAATGTCCAGCGAACTATTTTTAGAAAATGAACAGGTAAAACAAAATAAAATCCCTATGAACATGTCAAAAAAAGATGGAAAAGGAAAAAGAAAGAAAAGAGAAAAAGGCAACAGTGAGAAAATACCAAATGTTGAATTCGTTTTGCTCCTTTCCTCAGGATGAATATCAGCATTTCTAGGAGCATTCATGAAATTGTTTGCATGCGGGTTTGCTTGTTGGATCTTGATCCATAACAAATTAAAGCATATCGACAATCTCACCATGACGGCATGATAAAGATGAAAAGGAAGGAAAACAAATGTATATTACAGAGTTGTTTCTTTTCAAATGACTCACATTGTAGGCTATGAAGCCACAAAGCTTGAGGCGATGAATAAAATATAGCAAAGAGCAAGAAGCTGCCAACAAAAAGCAGCAGATAGAAGCAACTCTGTTTCCCCAAATCCTTGGACAACTTCATCTCTGTGCATGCACTTTGCCAAATCCTATATCTCTTGAGTTATCTTCTATATATGTATGAAATGAAGCTCAGCTCTTAACACTGTGTTTTAGTTAATTAGGGTTCAGATAGGTGTGTCCATGTAGGGGCGGAGCTACATTCAAGTAATGGGGGTCAATTGACCCCCATTTATTTTGAATTTTTTTACTTATACACTATTTTTTATATAGTATATGGTAAAATGCTATAGATACGGTAATATTAACTCCCATTTGTAGCATGAAAGTTTTATGTAATTGACCCCCATTGATGTTTGACCTCCATAACTTGAAAGTCTGGCTCCGCCCCTGTGTCTATGGTACCTTTTTAGCCGTTTACCCGACCCGTATCGTATTCGATAAGGCGAGTATGGTTAAGATTTTTTTTTTTCGTTAGCTTATTGGGTATGGGTATGGGTAAGAATTTTTTTTCATTAACTAAATTGGTAAAGGTATGGATAATGACTATTTCGTACCCGTTATCCTAGAAAGTAATAAAATCTAAAATTATATATATTCAATTCAATTTCCACTATATCTAGATTTACTCTTTCATTTCAGTGCCATAAACTGCGTCTTTCTATTCCAGCTCATCAAGTTTGTATCTTTGATATATTTTTCCTTCCCTCTTCGTTTTTTTGCCTTTTTACTCAATCGTAAGAATGGAATGTAAATTATGTCAGAATCTGACTCACATAGTCCATTTTCACTTCAATTTTCACGGGGACTGTGACCCAATTTTGTTTTCAAATTTCAAATTTTGCAATAAAAAACTATAATGAGTGAAAAAGCAATTTAAATGGTTATCTTTATGTAATGAGTAAAATATAATTTGTAAAACATAATGAGTTTTTGATGTTTTATTTATAAAATATAATAAAACTAATTATTATATTAGTATTATCTGTTATTCACCTGTTACCGTTTTGTTACATGATAATATTAACGGGTAAAGGTAGAATAGGATAAGGTTAATTCTTAATATATAAGAGTAGAATATGAATAAAATCAATTTTAATGAGTACGGATATGAAAATATCTCAACTCGATCCGTACCGTACCCATTGGCACCCCTACTTTCAGAGTTCACTGGCTCACTAGAAAAAAACACAAATCAGAAAAAAAAAAAAAAAAACAAGAGATTTCTTTGGGGTCCACATATCAATCACTTGGAAAGCAATACAAAGTTGTTGCGGTGTTGCCCTTGTATGCGTACTTACTGTAAATATTTGTAAATATAACCAGTTAGAAAAAATTACAAAATTATACCGACAATGTAATCACATGCACCGTAATGAGGTCCAGCTGTATTTAATCACTTAGTCTAAGTAAACGCTAAACAATGTCATAAATTTTTGTGAATTATTTTCCATTTAGCACTTTCGAACACATTTGTAAAGGGTTGGAATCTCTGAAAAATAATTATTTAGATCTTGACGACATGTTTTCAAATTGAGGGATCCACTTACATCTTTTTTTATGACACCGAATTACATTCTATATTTTCAAAGTCCAAACAGTCAATTCAAACCATTTAACATGATGGATATATTAAAATGTGCTTGCAGATCAAATTTTACATTTGTTTGAATTTTTTTTACTATTTATTAAGATGGGTACAAAAATTCAATGGTCTGAAAACAACGATTTTGTAAAATACTTAATAAATAGTAAAATAATTCAAAAAAATGTAAAATTTGATCTGCAAGCACATTTGAATATATCCATCATGTTGAATGGTTTGGATCGACTGTTTGGACTTTGAAAACTTTGAAAATATAGAGTGTAATCTGGTATCACTAAAAAAGAATGTAAGTGGATCCCTCCTCTTTCCAATTAAGTTATAAACAAACATTTATAAACATATTGTAAGCTTTATCGATTAGTTATATAATTAATTTCACACAATTTAGTGTTTCTGGATATTGTATCCAAAATTATTAAAATAAATTATTGTAAGTTTCAAGTCTAACAATAAAACTCCGAAATTTTTAAATATACCACTATCAAAAAAAAGAACCAAAAAATCATTGAAATTGAGGAATTCGAAAAATACCAGAACCTCAAGGACAAATGGTGGCCCTATTCTTAGATGCCGCTATTTGTCATTGCGGCCCCTCAAAAACCAAAAAACTCAGCATATTACAATGAATTTTAGGTTTTTGAGGGGTCGCAACAACAAATTGCGGCCCCCAAGAATAGGGCCGCTAGTTGTCATTGCGGCTCTGGTATTTTTCGAATTCTCCAAAATTTGTAATTTTTTTATTTCTTTTTTTGTGAGAATGGTATTAATAAAAATTTTGGGATAAAACTTGCATCATGTATCTCAATTTGTAGGTACATGATATAAATATAGAATTCAAAAAAATTTCACTATTATAAATATTTTCAACAATTATAAAATTATCATACTAATTCATTTACAGTCGATGAAACCCAACTTTTTATATATAAAAAAAGGAGGATAGACCATTGAAAAGTAACGTGAGAGTAACGCAAGGCTCGCACTATCTAACGGTTGACCTGAACCTTCACAGCTGGAGGCATGAGGCTTAGTTAAATGAGCTGAAATCTGATACATATTTATTGTAAAAGAAAAGGGGGTCAAACGAGGACGCTCTTAAAAAATTATTTTGTGGGAACTGCTGCAGTGCTGCACAGCTTCGGATCCATTATCCATAGAGTGAGTTTACGGTACTATACATATCACAGATTGGTCCGTAATACGGATCAATATTCTATTTTTCAGAATCTAACGGTCCATCTGAACCATTCAACATGATTTCCATATGAATATGTACTTGCAGATCTAATTTTATCTTTTGGTTTGTAAGTACATATTTATATGAAAAACATGTTGAACGGTTTAGATCGACCGTTAGAATTATGAAAATGAAAATATTAATCAGTGTTACGAACCAAATTGTGCTATGCATAGTAACATAGACTCCCTCTTATCCATATTCATTTTAAAAGAGTTTTGCATTGGTAAAGGGCACATGTCATGAATGCTTTTGTTTGGTATTTTGGTTCATCAATTACTGTCAGTACAATATTGCACTTAATAGAGCAAATAATCACGGATTTTTTTTTAAAAACCGTAATTAAAATAATTAATTTTAAAAAAACAATATGATTGTCGAATTTTTTACAAAAACAGCTGTTTGACCCGAAAAAGTCAGGATTTTAAAAATGATAAAATAATTCGAAGCTCACGGTTTTGAATTAAAATGAAATAGAAAAATAATATTTAATTGGGCTCAAATGGCTGAACCAGGATATTGGTAAGAAATAATTACTAAGCTCAATGGATTAAATGAATTGGGTTGTAGGCCGAAATTAAATAGGCTAGCCCAATTGTTGCAAGGCCCAAAAGAATGAAGATGCTCTAGAATATGCTCTAGATATTTTTATTCTCATGGACACATGTCACACTACCAATGAAGATGCCAAAATAGGAGGGAAGAATATATTCTAGAATATGCTCTAGATATTTTGCTCATATGGACACATGTCACATGACCAATGAAGATGCTAAAATGCCAAGAATATTCTCTTCAAGCTTGAGGAATAAGCATGACACTTGGATGCATCTAAACCTTTGGATGAGAGTTAATGCAAAGGAGTGGTGGGGATCATGCCAACAAGGCTCCTCTAAACCCTAGGCTCTACCCCTTGCCATAGCCTATATAAACCCCTCATTTGAAGAAGAAGAAAATATATACAAAAGAGGCACAATATATACAGCCTACACAAAAACACAAAAACACAATATATACACCATATACAATATATACACCACACAACACACAAACACAACCCAAGGCCGAAACCTCCTCTTCTTCTACCAACATAAAAAAAATAGATAGAAATAGGTAGAGATTAAGATTTTGCAATGTAGAAGCTTAAAAAAGCTTGATGTTCATGTAAATTAGCCATGAATGAATAAAGGAATGTTCTTGTTCAATGATTTTCGTTTGTTTTTGTTTCTTTTATGCAAATGGAGCTTCTTTATTTCTTCCTTTTAATCTCCTTCTTCTTCTTTCTTTTATTTTCGGATTTGGGTGAAGATTGAATGCTTCTAACTCACATGAATGAGTTTAGAAGCATGAAATCATATAAATGAAATAAACCCCTTTTATGTAATAATCAAATATTATATTAAAAGGTTTAAAAATGATAAATGAAATAGAGGAGGCATTAATAGCTTTTATAGCTAGCTTTCAAGCCTATGATTCTAAATAAAATATATGCATATGTAAATATTTGTGATTTTCTTGCTCCTCTTTGTCTTCTCTACCTCCTCTTCCCTTTTCTTCTTTTCTAATCCTTTCTTTCCCTTCTTTGTTTTCTTCTTTTGATCACCCTCTTAGAGCTTTTAATAAAGTGATATATTAGTGAAGATATGTGTAGTTGAGCCGGCTGGCATCCTTGCATATCCAATCTCTTATTCATTTTAATTAAGAGTTCTTATTTAGAGGGATAAAGTGACAAATAAAAAAAAATTAATGCACAAGGATTGTGAAGTTGAGGCCGGCTGGCTTCCTTCATATTTCCTCAACCATAAAGGGCCTAGATGCATAATTGTTGAAGAAGAGAGCAAATGAAAAGAGGGAAATAATCAATCCCAATGAAATGATGCTCAAGGACCTTCACATAATTATGCAAATGACAAAGGACCTATATGCAAATTTGAAATGGCATTGGTAAGTGACATATTGTGATACCAATGCCTCTTTTGATTCTTGATGACCAAATCTTGACATAAGGGCTTAGATATAGTCTAATCAAACCAAATACCCCATGATATGATATCTCAAATACCCCAAATGTCTCAAAATGACCTGCTGCCACAAACCGGCCAATGTGAACTGATCACGAAACTCAAACCAGAAATCCAAATACACAGTTAGATGGAGAACTCAAAAACACACAATTTAGACTCAAACTTTACATTTATAGCATTTTTACACGATTTACTAGCTATTTTTAAAGTTCAGCAGTTCAGAAAAACAGAAAACTATGGAAACCATGCCATCATATGATCAAATCCCATGAAAAAGGAGTCGTTGACATTCATTTAAAGCAACGTCGAAAGCTGGCAAGGGTTACTCCTCTACAAATCCAATTCGCAAAAGAATCAACCGAAACCACGAAGAACATGAAGGCAGCAATAGCAAGAGGCCCTCAACACAAACCTTGAAGAATCAATACAGATCGCAAAACCCCAAATAACAAAGAATCGAAACCTTTTTCAAACAGACCCTTATAACACAAGAAGTCATAAGTGCAGTCCTTCGACGTCCACAAATCAGTCATTGACGCCTTGCAAACTCCTCAAACAATGTCCTTGGAAATCCCACTTACAGCCCAAACTTCATCTCAAATTCAAATTACAAATCTCAATCCTTTCAGCTTCACAAATAAGTCCCTGAAAAACATAAAACTTCACAAACAAGCCCTTTCCAGCCCTTTTTGGCCATAACTTCTTCATTTCAAATCCAAATCAACTCAAACCAACTCTAAATGAACCCAAATCAAATCCTTCATATTTCTAAATCGAAATCAAGCATAATCAAACAACATACAACCTGCCAAATGACCAAAATACCATTTTCTTCATGTTTAAATCATTTCCTCTTAAATAAAATATAAATAAAGCACAAATATATTTTGTCAAATACAAAGATGTTTCTAAAATAAATAAAAGGTATAATAAATGCATTTTAATAACATTCATTGCATCTTGTGCATACATATTACTTAAATACCTAAACAATGATAATCAAATGAACACAAAAAGACCAAGTACATGAGTTCTCCCCTTTTAGCCCTTTATTCAATTCACAACGAATAGGCTTCAAATCCTGGAATGAACGAGGTATTCAGTATGGCTTGGAAGGGTCATCTGATGTAATTAACAGCGGGGGCTTGCGCCCGCTGGGAGTTAAACGTCCCCACAATCATTAAACTCTCTCGATGGACTGATTATGAATCGTAGGTCTGTCGAGGGTGAACCGGAAGGAATAGCAAAAAGAAAGAAATGAATGTTTCAAGTTCGATGTTCTTTAACCAATCGAGAGCATTGAACCATGAGACATTTAAATACATATGCACACACTTTCCATACCAGCTGTGCAACTTTCTGCGCCCTACAACAGCAAAAACCGAAATGCCATTTCGGTTTAAGGGTTTTTTTTTTTTGCTTCACCGAATTGCCATTTCGGTTTACCCTATTTTCACAAAAACCCAACTCCAACTCTGTAACCTTGCGTGTAGATACCGCTAAACCTAAATGGCAATTCGGTTTAGGGGTTTCTTAGCCTAAACCGAATTGCCATTTCGGTTTAGGTATTTTTTTTTTTGTTTTAGAGACACCAAGAAAAGCAAAATAAAGAAATCTAACACTGAAAATTTAAATTTTTTTGTTTAAATTATTTGTTAGATTACTTCTTTTGATTTATAATTAGCAAAAAAATAAAAAATACACTAAATACTTGAAATTATGTTGAATTACACTATATTACAATAAATTATGTTGAATTACACTAAATTACGCTAAATTACAATAACTCCGCTAATTATGCTGAAATACGCCAAATTACGCTAAATTAGGCAGATTTTGTGCCTGATCACTCAAAAGAGAGCAATGTTTCTTTTAATATTTATAAACTCGTAAATGCTATCGGTTCGGACTGCAAGCGCACAATCCTATCGAGTAGTATATTCGAGGTCGATCCACAGGGAATATTGGTTCAATGCTTTGAGCGACCGAATCACAATCTTTCGAAAGGCTAGACGAAATCTGTAAATTGAGAGGTGTTGTGGTGATCAATGTAAATTAGGAAGCAATTAAAAGTAATTAAAATAAAGATAGAGATGAGAATTCCTAGGGTTTCGGCACACCATTGCCACTCAATCCGCCTTGAAAATATATTCATGTTACGTCTGATTTCCTGTTGTTGTTTAATGAAAGACACCACATAGGTCACTGCGATTTATGTTACGCAAGAATGACAGATCTTTCACCGAGATTCTACATAGGACACTGCGATTTGCCTTACGCAAATGTCTGATCTCTCAAATACCCCAAATTACTACATAGATCACTGCGAATTTACTTTACGCATGTGATGGAATTTGGTACGCGTTTTGTTGGTCTGGTTTATGGTTTCCCCGCTAAGGTTTTCTTCACATAAACCTAATAAATCTCAACGAGGCTAATTCATACAAATAGTTTCTCTTACCATTAAAGTACTGTCACTACCCTAACGGACTCAAACTAGATCATTGAAGTTAGATGAAGAGATAGTAAATCACAAAAGCATTTTGTTTCAACAACAAGAAATCATAATCAACAGAAATATATATATCAAAACATCAAGAGTATCAAGATTTACTGCCTAGCCCTAAGAAAAGGAACTTAGCCGCGGAACGGCATTGTTACAAGCACTCCTCTCTTCTCACTTTAATCAAATCTAACCCTAATTACAAAGATGATTATTCCTTCTGCCCAGGGGCCTTATATAGGAGTGGAGGGACGTGTAGAGGTTGAGTAGGGGCTAAGAAACTGATCTGGAAACAGCTGTCGGCAGTTATTCCCAAGAGATGCCTTCGGATACGGGCCGTATCAGGTGATACAGTCCGTATTAGGTCCTTGACGGTTAGGGTTTAATGATTCCAGCGCTATCTCCTGGTCTGTGCTAGGCCTGGTCCGTATTAGGCAATACGGACCGTAACAGAGACTTAGTCGATGAGCGTCGCTGATCCGATTGACCCGATTCTAGCTCCATTTGATGTAAAATAGTCCCAAAACCTGTTTTCTGCAATAAAATATAAAGAAAGGTGACAGTAGCCTTTTTCTCTAATAAAGTGAACATAAGTGTGAGAAAATATGCAAAACCTAAGCGAAAACCCTACGTAAATCATCGTTATTTTGACTCTGATCAGTGCCATCTTACATAAATCATAAAAAATACTAAAAAATTCTGAAAATAGTAAAAATTGGTATTCTACAAGTTCATTATGTAACTAATTTACTGAGCTACTTAGATAGAATAATAGAAATGAAAATCTTAATTGAAAACTTCAACTCAAGTTTTGAGGCTCTTCCCTTAGTTTTTTGGTAATTCTGAATTTCAAAATTTGACATATCGGGCACGGACGCATGCGTATTTTCGCAAGCTTTCCGAAAAGTGGTCATTTGCTGAAATCGGACACTCGAGCGTCGTTTTATGATCGTTTGAAGTTTCGCCGTCGTTTTTCGCCTTTTCAGTGAAGATATCGTCCATATTCATATGTAATTTAGTGTAATTAACCGTATTTTAGCGTAATGTAATATAATTTAGTGTAATTTAACTTCATATAGTGTAATTCAACATAATTTCAAGTAATTTAGCGTATTTTATTATAAATATGCTAATTATATATCAAAAGAAGTCAAATAATTTAAACAAAAAATTCAAATTTTCAGTATTAGATTTCTTTATTTTGCTCTTCTTAGTCTCTCTTAAAAAAAAAAATCCTAAACCGAAATGCCAATTCGGTTTAGGCTCAAAAAGCCCCTAAACCGAATTGGTAATTCGGTTTGCTCACTTTTCGAATTTTATGTGGCGTGGTGGCGGAAACACTGTGAAAAAAGCCAAAACCGAAATGGTAATTCGGTGAAGCAAAAAAAAGACCCTTAAACCGAAATAGCAATGCTGTTTTTGTAAAAAATTCGGTAATCATGTTGTTTTTTTTAAATTAATTATTTTAATTACGGTTTTTAAAAAAAATCTAATAAGCACTCTACATTCCTTCAATGTTGTCACCGACTGTCTTGGTACATTCGTACAAGCAGCTTTTATCGTTCTGAGAAATCTGACAGATTTATTCCCCTCCAGTGTTGTGCCATCTGTCTTTTGGTGGCCGTTTAGTCGACCAAATAATTGAATTTGTGATTAAATTATCACGCTTATCGCCTCAAAAAAAAATTTATCACGCTTATTATTATTATTATTTTTTTTTTAAGTAGGCCTCGAGATTAAGCCCCCAACTGTTTTAATATCCACAAGTGATCTTCGATTCGGATTTTGAACGTGCGATCTCCCAAACAGATAGCATCAGAGGCGGAACTTGAAAATTTTGATAAAGTCGCTGAAAATTAAAATGCACAAAATATGGTGAGTGAGAGTTGAACTCAAGCCCTTTCAACAACAAATAGAGTTTTAACCACTATACTACAACTAAATATTTATTATTTATTGAGAGAGACTGGACTATATACAAAGTTTAAAAAAAAAATCAATTAAATTTCTATATGCATATTTTTTTTTTTTTTTTTTTAAATCTTGCTAGTGGCTAGCAAGTGTTGCATTAATGTTAAGATTTTGTACATCCAGTTGCAAAAGCAAAAAATAAAATAAAAATAGTTAGCTGAATTGATTTAAAAATATTGTCAAAATTATTTAATAAGTTCATTATTAGTGGATTGGATGTGCAGCCCAGAGAAAATATATTAGTTAGGTAATTTATGTTTCCTTAATTTTCTCGATTTGAAAGTACATACTTCTTTATGCCGGGGCTTTTACAAGCTGTACCAGTTCAAATTTGGTTACCTTAAACCGTACATGATATCAATAGTAATTCTTCCTTTATCGAAGTTTGCGAAAATAATTCCGTTATCGTTATCATTGGTTCCTCAACGAAGTAAGGTAATAAATGTTTTCTCAATATAAGAATACTTATTTATGAAAAGAAAAATGAAAAAACAAAAAAAAGTTGGTTCTAGATTCCTATTCTTTGAGAAGCTCAAAGGCTTTAACGAGCCGACATTTTTATTAATATCCAAAGTTTAATACAAATTATTAATTATATCCAGAATCGGACCAATTATCGATATATACCCAAGCCGGCCATTTTATGGCCGGCTATGTACCCTCCTTAAGCCGGCCATAAAATGGCCGGCTATGTACCTTTTTTTTTTTTTTTTAAACGCCAAAAACTCTATAAAATACCACCCCCCTCCCCTTCAGTTCTTCACACATCCCGAGGCAGCATCGCTACTGTTGAGGTAAAATTTTTTTTTTTTAATTATTTTTTTTATTATGTTTTATTTTATATATTAATTAATTAGTTAATTGTTTACTATTTAGTTAATTGTTTACTATTTAGTTAATTGTTTACTATTAGTTAATTGTTACCATTTACTTAATTGTTTACCATTTACTTAATTGTTTACCATTTACTTAATTCTTACCATTTACTAATTCTTACCATTTACTTAATTGTTTACTATTTACTTAATTCTTTACCATTTACTTAATTCTTACCATTACTTAATTCTTTACCATTTACTTAACTCTTTACCATTTACTTAATTCTTTACAATTGTTTTACTATTTAGTTACTTGTTACCATTTAGTTAATTGTTTACTATTTACTTAATTGTTTACCATTTACTTAATTGTTTACCATTTACTTAATTGTTTACCATTTACTTAATTGTTTACTATTTACTTAATTGTTACCATTTACTTAATTCTTTACCATTTACTTAATTCTTTACTATTTACTTAATTCTTTACAATTGTTTACTATTTACTTAATTGTTTACCATTTACTTAATTGTTTACCATTTACTTAATTGTTTACCATTTACTTAATTGTTTACCATTTACTTAATTGTTTACTATTTACTTAATTGTTTACCATTTACTTAATTGTTTACCAGTCAATTGTTTACTATTTAGTTACCTGACAAATGTTTACCGTTTAGTAACCTGACAATTGTTTACCATTTTCTAAAATGTAGTTTGTTTACCATGGCCTTTATTTCATTACACTATGGTGGGAAGATGCTTAATAGTGCACAAGGGGCGTATTACAACAAAGATGCAGCTCATTCATTAATGATTCCAGATGACATCTCACTTTTAGACCTGAAATCCATAGTTTACACACACACCGGTTACAACCCAGAAAGGTGCGACCTAGAATTGGCAACCCGATATTGCCATCCCTCCAGCGGAAAATTTATAGTTGCGAAACTGGTAGATGAGAGTACGTGGAGAGGCATGTATGGTTATTTGAGGTCAGAAGGGAATTTTCTAATAGAAATATTTGCTAGAAGAGTTCCGGTAGAGCCCGGGGTTGGAAGTTCGGGCTCTGGGTCAGCAGCACCACATTATACCCCACAACCAGAAACCTACAGACGTGACTCCACCTTACTCCTCAACGAACCTGACCCAGAACCCTACATCTACGTCACTCCACCAGCACCTCAACGAAGACACTCAGTTGCATCCCCACCTAGACACAATCGAGGCAGACCAAGACACTCAGTTTCAACCCCACCTAGATCCGTAAATGCCACTCCTTTACCGTTACCTCCAGTATCACCTTACCCCAGACCTGCACCAGTAGACGATGCAAGCTGCCCGGATTTTGAAGATATTAATGAAATACCGGAGGACGATCTGGTCAGCGGGGATGAATTTGATGGAGAAATGTGGGAGGATTCAGATCACGTGGAAGGTTGCGATGAAGACGGGCCGGTTGAAACAGCTGAAAGGCATACTTATGAGGGGGGGCCGCTTAGTGGCCGGACTGATACGCACCCGTTCCCAGACCTCAATGATGTTTCAGAGTTTAGAGAAGCAGATATTGGTTATTATGGGCAACGGATTGAGTACAAAGGTGAGCTGAAAGCAAACCAATATTTTAAAAGCAAAGAAGACCTAATGAAGAAGATCAGAGAGCACCATATAACTAAGAATCAGGAGTTCAGATCTTGGAAAAGTGACAGGGATCGGGTTACTCTGTTGTGCAAGTACAAGAATTGCCGTTACGAGCTTAGGGCAAAGCCGACGGGATGTGGAGACGCATGGGTTATAACTAAGCAAGACAGGCCTCACACATGTAGGACTGAGAGTACGAGGAACGACCACGAATGTCTGACGGCATCACTCATTGCCGATGTCATTGAGAACGCCATTAAAAAGGACCCGTGTATGAGCATCCGGACGGTGGCAGACATTGTTTTGTCTGTGCATGACAATGTGACACCTAAATACAACCGACTGTGGAGGGGCCGTGAGCTGGCAATAGCCCGACAATTTGGGAGTTGGGAGGTTTCATACAGCTTGCTGAGACCACTGTTGCTTGCAATTTGCTACAACAATCCCGGCTCGACGCACCAATTTCTGACCAGCCCGGTACGGAATAAGGAAACAGGACTAATCATGCCAGGTGTTGCCCAGTTCGAAGCCGTAGCCTGGGCGTTTGGTCCATGCATTGCGGCGTTCCAGTACCTGAGACCAGTGATCACCATCGATGCCTGCTTCTTGTCTGGGAGATATGAGGGGAGGCTTTTGATAGCTTGCGGCTACGATGCCGAGAACCAATTGTTGCCTATTGCATTTGCAATTGTGCGGCAGGAGGATACTGAGAATTGGGGTTTTTTCTTGCAGTGGTTGAGGAATGAAGTGCTCGGCCCGTGTAAATTTGTATGTGTCATATCGGACCAGCACAAGGGAATCAAAGCTGCACTGACAGCTGAATACGGATGGCCTCCCGAGCTTTTTGTGCACAGGTATTGTATGCAGCATGTTGCTGACAACCTGTTCAAGAACTGTGGAGGAGACAGATGGTATTGATGGAGGTTCAGGGAAGGAGCAAAGAGGAAGAAGCCGAGAAGATTGAAAGAGATGTTCGAAGAGTTTGCTCATGTATGTCTAACTTATAACATTTCGTTTAATTATCTTATAAGAATTTTATGAAAATAAAATAACACATTTGTTTTTGTGCAGCTAAATCCGAAGTGCAATGCGTATTTAAAGAGAGTGGGCAAAGTACGTCCTAATGATGTGATCGAGCCGTCCAATTATGAGAAAAAATTTCAAACCTGTGATGGAGGATACCGGTTTGGTATCATGACAATAAACGGCTCCGAGTCACTCAACAATGTCTTCCGAACGAGTCGTAGCTTGCCTGTTTGTGCCGTAGTTGAGGATACGTTCTACACGTGCAACAGATGGTTTGTTGAGCGGCGTCAGCGAGCAATGGAATTACAAGACAAGGGACAGGTTCTTTCTGACCGGGTTTTGCAAAAGATCAAAAAACGTTGCGGGAAAGCTTCAAAAATGAAATTGGTGCGTTACACGCAGGGCCAAGGTCAGTACCAAGTTTCATCCCCAAATGAGTACGTTCCTTGCACCCGTAGCGACATGGGCAACATGGAACCCACTCACAGGGAGTTCATGTATATTGTGACGCGCGGTCCCGACAGACAAATGGAATGCACTTGCAGAGGTATTCAGTTAACTTCTATTCCGTGCGCTCATGTCTTAGCTGTTTGCCGTGACCGAAACTGGCAAGAGGACGACTTTGTTGCAGACTGGTATAAAACACCCTATCTTGTGAGTACTTGGAACCATGTGTTCAATCCAATTGGCAATATGGGAGACTGGCCTCCTAACCCTGGAGACAGAATCCTTCCGAGTAGTGGTTGGATTAGGAAGGGGAGGCGAAAACACATCCGTCATGTAATGACGATGGATGAAATGGAAGGTAGACGAAGGGGGCATCAGCCTCGCCGTTCCACTTCCGATAGGCAACGAAGAGGTATGTAACATTCATCCAAAATTATTTTTCTTTTCAATTTATACCAACTTACTAAGTAACACATGCAAATGCAGAGGCAAGAAACGCAGCAAATGCGGTAGAAAATGAGCGAGTAATGGCGTCGGGAAGTGGGTCCGGAGGGTCACGGCGTAGCACAGCTACGAGCCGTTTAGATGCAGCTGCTATGTATGCCGAAGCAATGGGAGAGGCGGTTAACATAGGAGGAGAGGCGGTTGGGGTGCAAGGGGAGCCATCTGTCCAACCGAGGAGGTCCACTACTAGACGCACAACAAGAGCATCTACAAGCCAAGCAGCGCCATCTGGAGCCCAGGCCGGGCCATCTAGTGAGCAACCAGAGCCACCTGCTAGGCCATCTCGTACGTCATCTTTCGCAAGTGGTTTACTTCGGGGATTTAGACGTGGTAGTAATAGGTGATTTATATGCATGTTGTAAAAATTGTGTGGACTCTATTTGCATTTTGTGTGTACTTTATTATTTTGTACGAAACTCAGAAATGAAATATTTGACTCTAATAGAAATCACCTAAAACAAAAATAATGCAGTTTAAAAAAAAATAAAAAAAAAGGTACATAGCTGGCCATTTTATGGCCGGCTTAGGGAGGGTACATAGCCGGCCATATAATGGCCGGCTTGGGTATATATCGATAATTGGTCCGATTCTGGGTATAATTAATAATTTGTATTAAACTTTGGATATTAATAAAAATGTCGGTTTAACGAGCATATGTCAAATCTCGTCACAATTAGCTGTACGTCTTCCTGATACCAATAGTTCCTGACAGGGTGGTCCCACCACTGCTTCTCTAGCACTGAGCTCTACTGCAGACAGCGGCGGACTCAAAGAAAATCAGGGATAGGTAACGTCTGCGGGGTGACTAAAGACTTAGCTAAAAGTGACTAAATCACTCATATAGTAAGTGTTTACTTTTAATTTCAATTATCAGAGGTAAATAAGTGTCTACTTTTGTATTCATAATTTTTTTTAAATTCAGTGGTACTTTATACATGTGTTTATTCCTGGATGGAAATAAGGCCTACCTCTGAATTTAATTCATAGTTTAGTAGAAGAAAATTATGCGGAAAAGAAAATCAGCCCAGACTGATTCGCATAAAAGAAAGAAAAAAAGCGCAGTCTAATTCGCTACTCCACTCTTGTTAATTTGCCAAGAGAAAAAAAAATCTGCTACTAGGGATCTAAATACCCCATGCCGTGACTAGTCACGCTGTGTCTTGAATCACGTATCGTGACCAAATTTGGAAAGATGGTCATGGCACGTGAATGGTCACACACGTTAGTCACACCATGACTATACATGACCAGTCACGTTTGTTACGTTTGGTTACTTTTAACTATTTTTTTTATAATTTAGGTTTATTTAAGATTCACTATTT
>JAJGRW010000288.1:7500-10000 GCA_025461045.1 Carex parvula | reverse complement strand
CCCGTTGAAACCATGGTAAGCCAATACCTTACCATCGAAAGTTGATAGGGCAGAAATTTGAATGAACCGTCGCCGGCGCAAGGCCATGCGATCCGTGAAGTTATCATGAATCACCAAGAAGCCCCGAAGGGCGTTGGTTTTTTATCTAATAAATACACCCCTCCCGAAGTTGGGGTTTTCAGCATGTATTAGCTCTAGAATTACCACGGTTATCCAAGTAGTAAGGTACTATCAAATAAACGATAACTGATTTAATGAGCCATTCGCAGTTTCACGGTATAATTGCTTATACTTAGACATGCATGGCTTAATCTTTGAGACAAGCATATGACTACTGGCAGAATCAACCAGGTAACTATCCTGAATCCGCGGGAGCCCGGGGGCTCGAGCGGAAAGCCCGCCCTTGCGGGCAGGCTGGAGTCGCTACTAGGGAGGAGTGGAATCCGAAGACGCACTCGACCGTTGGCATCCAGCGCGCAGGACGCGCCGGGTCACCGCTGGCCATTCAATTGCCCCCACTGAGTTCCCCAAGTTGCGGTCCGCCGCGGGGAGTAATCGGGCCAAAAGGCCGCCATACGCCGCTGCATATGCCCCTCAAGTGGAGGTAACTCGTCCCCAATCACACCCGGAGGCGGTTATCGGTTGGAGCATGCCCCCGAGAATCTAGATGGAATGGTAGCGATCAGCCAGCCATCCACAGACCCCAAGTTTGCCTCCTGGCGTGACCGCCAGGGGGACTTCGGTTACCCTCTGCAAGCTCGTAGGCTTTCGCCAGTAGGGCCGCAATGGCCCCTCGAAGCAAGCAGAAGAGTAGGTTCTCCGCCCTATGGTAGGCGAGCTGACTAGAGTTAACGTGGCCTGCCGCTACCCCGGATACGGAGATTGCTGTTAAGATACTGTGTGGCCGAGGGTACAGCCGCCAAAGTGATCACCCAGAGACGCCAGGCGCCGAGGGGATGTTGCCCGGAGGCGGAGGTTCGGCCAAGACCCAGTGGTCGCCAGAGGCACCAGAGATGGTCCACACCAAGAGGCTATGCCTACTATAGGTGCTGGCCTGAAGTCGGGCTTTCGCCGTCCTTCTTACCTATCCTGGAGGTAAGGTCGTGCACGAAAGTAGCGATTCTGGCTTGAGGTATCGGAAAAAATATATCAGAGGTCAATTTTGTATGGCAGACTGATAAGACATGCGCAGGCACGCATGTACTACCGCTGTCGAAGAACTTTTACGTCGTACTTGGTTTAAGCAGAGAGCCTCTTATGTATCTATCTAGTAAGCAATATAGAGAGGCCTAGGAAGTAAGGCACATACCCCCCCTTCCCCCCCCCCCCCCCCCCCCCCCTACCCCTGCCTCCTTCTTTTCTCTTTTTTTCTTTTCTTTTCTTATACTTTTTCTTAGATATAACTACTATTATATATTATTTTAAAAACTAATATAATAGTATTATAAAAATAATATACTTTATACTTAATTACTTTTAGTTTTTTTAACTTTTTTTTTATATACTCTTAAAAGTCTTTTAAGAAATTATATAGTTTATATAGTAGATTTATAGTACTTTTATATTAGCATTTTTTAGCTAGCTTACAAAAACTACTAAACTTTTACTAGCTAAGTAGCTACTAGCTTTAGTTTCTATACCTTTCTTAACTTATATAGAAAATAAAGAGATAGTATTTATATACTATTTTTAAAAAGTACTTTAAAGTTTTACTAGCTAAGTAGCTACTAGCTTTAGTTTCTATACTTTTTAAAGCTTTTTTAATTATTAAAAAAAATACTATATATTTCTTTATATTTACTATACTTTTTAAAAGCAATATATATATATAGTACTAAACTATAATTTTATAATTTCAAAAACTACTTTAACTATATAGCTATTATAAAATAATAAACTATTGCTTTAATTTAATACTATACTAATACTTTATCTACTAGTTTATAAGCAAGTACTACTTTAAATTTAAACAATAAACTTTATTTATTTCTATAGTTAAAATAACAATTAATAATATTAGTTTGCTAGGTAGGTTAAAGAATAATAATAGTTTGCTAGGTAGGTTCTATAATAGTAATATTAGTTTGCTAGGTAGGTTAAAGAACAATATCAGTTTGCCAGGTAAGTTCTAGTTGCCAGGTAAGTTCTAGTTGCTAGGTAAGTTCTGGTTGCCGGGTAAGTTTAGTTGCCAGGTAAGTTCTAGTTGCTAGGTAAGTTCTAGTTGCCGGGTAAGTTTAGTTGCCAGGTAAGTTTAGTTTGCCGGGTAAGTTCTAGTTGCTGGGTAAGTTCTAGAATAATCGTTTGCTAGGTAGGTTAAAGGGTAAGTTTAGTTTGCCGGGTAAGTTCTAGTTGCCGGGTAAGTTTAGTTGCCAGGTAAGTTTAGTTTGCCGGGTAAGTTCTAGTTGCTGGGTAAGTTCTAGAATAATCGTTTGCTAGGTAGGTTAAAGGGTAAGTTTAGTTTGCCGGGTAAGTTCTAGTTGCCGGGTAAGTTTAGTTGCCA
>JAJGRW010000287.1:54286-393038 GCA_025461045.1 Carex parvula | reverse complement strand
GCGAACCAAGTTCCATCATTTGTGTAAGATAAATCGCAGTGATCTGTGTATTGTGTATTTAAGAGATTAGTCATTCACGTAAGATAACTCGCAGTGTCCTATGTAGAATCTCGATGAAAGATCTGTCATTATTGCGCAAAATAACTCGCAGTGACCTATGTGGTGTCTTTCATAAAACAACAACAAGAAATCAGACCTGACAGGAATATATTATCAAAGCGGATTAAGTAGCAATGGTGTGCCGAAACCCTAGAAATTCTCATCTTTATCTTTATTTTGATTACTTTTAATTGCTTCCTAATTTACATTGATCACAACAACAACTCTCAATTTTCAGATTTCGTTTAGCCTTTCGAAAGATTGTGATTCAATCGCTCAAGAATCTGAACCAATATTCCCTGTGGATCGACCTTGAATATACTACTCGATAGGATTGTGCGCTTGCAATCCGAACCGATACCATTTTCGAGTTTATAAATTTTAAAATAAACATCGTTCTCTTTTGAGTGATCAATTACCTGTAAGCATTTTTCTATATTCTCCTTTTACTTTATTATTCAAAAATGAGAGTTCACAAAAGAGAAATAAAGGACGAATGAGGTGAAGTTGCAAAAACAAGTGCTAAATTGTGGCAAGTTGGTTAAACTGAGGATGAATTGGGATGAAATCATGCACAATTTACACAATTGAGGGTCAACAAGGTAGAATTGGGCTCACTGGGCTTAACTGAGCTACTTTTGGGTTAATTGACCATCTTGCGTGACACTTAATTTTTTTAAGGTTGTTGGGCAAACTACCCATGAACAAATTTCATTGAAAGAAAAGTTAAATTCAAAGTCATAAAACAAATTTCATTTTGTGTGACCATTTACATACTCTGAGACTGTACTGTCCCCAGCCATATTGGAAGGTCCTACGGGAGTATTTTTGAATTTCTCAATTGAGAGTAAACCAAAGTTAATTAGTATTTGGGATGATGAAAATCACATTATTTAGGGTTTAATAGTATATAGGGTATAGCTGAGGCATAATTGGGTCTTAGTTACATAACTGAAGGCCTTATTAGACTAATTTGGTTTTGCCAACATAGCAAAACCATATCGTACCTGTCAGATACCTATCAGTCAACTGAGCACTGCATAGCTAAAAATAATTTATGAGTTGATTTTTTTCGCATTACTCAGAGAAAAACATTTTACCTGTCTGGCATCTACCAGTCAATTGAGACTTTATCTCAACCTTTGACCTGACAAATGCTACCTTTGTTTGATAGTCCGCAGCAGCGACACTGCTAGACCGGTGTGGGCATCATCCCCTGACAGTGGCAGTGATGGGCAAGGCACTAAGAAAAGAGAAACATGCCGAGAAATGAGAGAAGGCCATATTAAATCTCTCCACCTATGCCACCTGTGCACCGGGTCCCATCTCATATGTCAATGAGAAAGAAGCCACTGAGACTACTTTGACCACTTTTGGTTCTTTTGAATTTAGCCTTGAAGTCATGCCTGAAAACTCTCGGCAGTTCTTTATTCTTCTCTCTTCTCTCTCTTGGGCTAAGCCAGTACCTGAGTTGTGCCTCGAGGCTCTTTGGTCAGTATTGGGTCCTGACGGCATGTTCCCTCTAGTTGTATCCAAGCTTGTCGAGGGATCCTTGTTAATCAAATTGGAACAACAGTTGTTATATCATGTGCATAATATGGTGTCCCTTTATTTGGATGTCAAAAAGGAGAGTGTGGTTTCAACTATTTTGGTCAATGCTTCGCTTGAGGATATTGCTTTTATTGTGCCGTGGCTTTTTTATTTTTGGGAAGGAATCCGTTCAGGAGATGGCAGAGGAAAAAATGGAATATTTCCTGAGGAAGCTTAGAAATAAGGAGGCAGTGATCCTATTAGAAAGCATGGTGCAAGCTCTCATGGCTAGCAAATCATTCTCTGAGCTCGAGACGAGTAAGTTAGGGTTTAGATGAATACTTTCACCTGTGATGTATGAGCTCATTTCTAGCGAGTCCCAAGAGTTACTAACTGCAGCTGCTAAATGTATCACAACTGTTTTTGAGCCAGGAGATTATGCCACACTTGCAAAATCTCTTGAAGAAACTAACTAATTCAATTGGTAAACTTCTCGACTTCCTTAAACTATGTGAAGAGTCTGAATTCCTGATAGTTGTGTCCCTAGTTGTCGCTACGCTGGCAGAGCACTTCTGTGCACCAACTGTAGATAATATTCTGACATGCATACCATGGATCGGTTATCTGAGCTTCTTTCTCCAGAAAGTGAGGAATTTCACGAGTGTTTTTACTATTTTACTGTCTTTAGCAGAAGCTGGGAAGTTGATCACCATTGAGACAATGTTTTGTTCTGGTGTTGACAAGAGGCTTATTGTACTATTAGTAAAGGGTTCTGATGTGGCTCAAAATAATGCAATAGTGACACTGAAGGCATTCAATGAACTCGGTGCGCGTCTTGACCAAGGGTGCTTCCAGCCGGGAGAACTGAATCTTTTACCTTGGAATGCCAGACTTAGTCTAGAGAGATTTGTTTTCTCAGATTTGAAAATTGATATACCTTCGCCAAAACCCCAAACATTTAAAATTTTGCTGCACAAAATTCTGGACAAGGATGGAAAAGAGGTTGTTGAGGCTATACAAGGGCTTATACCTATAGCAGAGAAGGCGAGTGACCCGAGAATTCAAGATCCTATTCTAGGAAGCGGGTTGATCGAAAGATTAGGGTTTCTGCTTCAATCAGGAGAGATCGATCAAACCCAGGTTCGATCCGAGTCTGCTTTTCTGATCATGAAGTTGGCTTGTACAGGCAGTGACCCTTTTGTGCAAAAGTTCATACAGCTAGATATGGTGTCCACATTAATAAAAATGATGCAGTGTAATATTAAAGAGTTACAGGATTCGGCCTACACGGCTTTGCACCAGATCATGTTTGCTAAAGGCGGGACAAAAGTGCTGATAAAGTTCCTCCAAACGGGTCAGATAGATAGGTTAGTGAGATTACTGGACCGAAAATGCATCAAAACTAAAGAGGTTGTCATGCTCTTCCTAGTGGATTTAGTTGAAATAGGATCTAAACCATGCATTGAAAGGATGATTTCTTGCCAAATTGTGGAGAAACTAGTTGGGTTGGAGAAAATAGGAGGTGAGTTGAGTGGGTCTGTTTCAAGGTTTCTAAAGGGGTTGGATTTGTGCAACAACTTGTCAAGTGCTGAGAGGATGATTATGAAACAACAAGTTGTGAGAAAAGTGAGAGTTGCAGCAAGAGGCCACATGATTGAAGGTAGTCTGGTTGCATCGGCTGAATCATGCTTGTCAGATAATTGGGGAGGTGCTAGCTCTAGTGGAAGAAAAAAATGGGAGTATTGACAATTACCTATTTCATTGCTCCCATTAGTTTTCCGACCGATGCACGAGATGTCAATGACAGTCGGACTCCTGTAAACATGATCTACACGTACTGAGTTCGCAATAATCACAATCTGCTTGCTGCAATCTGCGTTTCAATTCTGGTTATAAATGTTAATTTGTAGGAATTAAGGTAATTTTTTGTAACAAAGGTGACATTTGCTAAAATAGAGAGATATAAATCAAGTGTAATAGTTTACATTTATTAATTATTACTCTAGACGTCCTTAATTACTACTCAATAGTTATACAAAATGAAAATGAACCTTCAAGAGAAGAAAAAAAAGATAGCTGCACAACATATATGGCACTTGCTAAAGATCAAGGAGCTAATTGAGCTAAAATAAAAGTCAAGACCTTGATTACAAAGTGTTAAAATTATAGAAGAATTAGAATAGAATTGATCTCAGATATTCATCATTGATCAAAGGGCTAGGATTAGATCAAATAGGAAATCCTATTTGTAGAAAGAAAATAAACGGTATGCTACAGTGTAGGTACCAAAAGTAGAAAATATAGGGTAACGGTAATATTCTCTGTTGTAGTATAAAAGAGATTGTATCATGAAATTCAATAATAAGAAAGATTTAAATCTCCTCAGAATTCTTATAATTTCTACATGGTATCAGAGCATGTTCTGATAATCTCATAAATTCCAAAATCGCAACAGTGACATTTACCAGTTTACTGAGAGACCGAAAAAACCAGATGCCAGTAAACTGATACATAACCAACATACCATAAACCCATAACAGAAACCATCAACAAATCAGAAATGAGTCAAGAAGGGCAGCAATCTTCAGATGCTACATACTCCTCTCGACTCACCCATAATTTGCTAAATGGCAAAAATTATGTCTCATGGTCAAGAGCCGTAACCTTATCTCTAAGCAGCCGAGAAAAACTAGAATTCATCATCGGAGAATGCAACAAACCAAAAATAGCCAATCCAGACAACAAAACCGAACCAGAAAAACAATCTTTACGAAAATGGCAAACCACAGATCATAGAGTCATGACTTGGCTCTTTGATTCAATGGAATCAGAAATTTCTGATTTGTTCCATCACAGTTCCACATCACGAGAGCTATGGGAGGATATACAATCCTTTTTCAGCCAACAGCAAAACCATTCCCATGTATTTAGACTCATGCAAGAAATCGAACAAGAAAAGCAAGGGGCTAAAACCAACACAGAGTACTACGGTGCCATGAAAAAGAAATTCGACGAACTTCGAATTTACAGACCTTTCACAACAGACCCAATAGAGCTCCGAAAAAGAATCGATCAAGATGAGTTGTTCCATTACCTTGCGGGTCTCGATTCGAGCTACGAGGCAATCCGCTCACAAATAATACTCGGAGTCGAGCTCCCCAAAACCGCATCCGCAGTTGCCATGATTCAAAGAGAAGAAACGAGGCGCCTCACTATGGGCGGTCCACAAGCCTCCTCCGGCGAGGGACACGAAACCCAAGCTTTCGCCGCTCAATTCCGACAAAACCCTAATTCTCAGTTTCGGCCAAATCAAAAGAGAGGCGGGGTGTGTACTCACTGCAAAAAGGAAGGCCATACCCATGAGAGGTGTTGGTTCTTGCACCCCCACCTCAAGCCTGAAAAATGGAAGGCACAAGATCGGATCAGAGGAGGAGGAGGCGACGGGAGCAAAGGGCGCGAAAGAGGCGAAAGAGAGAAAGAAAAGAGAGGGCTTGCGGTTGGTGCGCCTGGGGCTCAATCCGAACCCAAGTCGGGTTACATGACCGACTTTGGGTCTGCCTCCAACCGAACCGGGTCAGATGGGTCATCACAGGATTCAATGCAACATTTATTCCAGCAATTCTCTGTGTGGTTCAAAGATCAAGGGGCCCCTTACTCTTGCGGTATCGTTTCTCACTCAAGAAATTTTAATTTATATGACCAAATAATTTTGGATAGTGGAGCAACAAACCATATGTTCGGTAATAAGAAATTTTTTACCAAATTAGACTTGACTAGAAACGACCAATTTGTGTTAGTAGCGAATGGTACGAAGGTACAAATAGATGGCATAGGAGAAATTAACGTATGTAACCATAAAATAAATAACGTATTATATTTAAAAGCATTTCCTATAAATTTAATTTCTATAGGAAAATTGACACAAGAATTCAATTGCAATGCAACCTTTTCTTATAAAAATGTTGAATTTCAGGACCGGGAAACCGGGACGAAGATTGGGGAAGGAATTCTTGAAAATGGGCATTATCTTTTCAATTTGCAAAAGTTAGATTTTTGTGCTTCCGCAAAATCCATTAATTATGATGTTTGGCATAGGAGACTTGGGCATCCATCCGACAAGATTCTAAATAGTGTATTAGATTTTCCAAATTCAAAATGTATTAATTGTGACATTTGTAAGTTGGCAAAACAAACAAAGCTTCCCTTTTCTCAATCTTGTAGTAAAAGTGAAGCGGTGTTTGATTTAGTTCACTCCGATGTATGGGGTCCGGCCCCAATTGACTCTTATAATGGATTTAGATATTTTGTTATATTCATTGATGACTTTTCTAGATCCACTTGGCTATATTTATTAAAATCAAAAGATGAAGTTTTTAATTGTTTCAAAGAGTTTCTATGTCTCATAGAAAACCAATTTAATTGTAAACTTAAAATTTTTAGATCGGATAATGGAACGGAATTTATAAATCAAAACTTTACAAATTTTTTTAAAGAAAAAGGAGTCATACATCAAACAACTTGCATAAATACTCCTCAACAAAATGGAGTATCGGAAAGAAAAAATAGACATTTATTAGAAATGACACGAGCATTATTATTTCAAAATAATGTTCCAAAAAAATATTGGTCGGATGCCATTCTTTGTGCCACACATCTAATTAATAGGTTACCAAGCGTCATTTAAAAAAATAAAAGTCCACTAGAAATTCTCTATCAACAAAAAATTAATCTTGATCATTTAAGAGTATTTGGTTGTACATGTTTTGTAAAAATCAAAAGAAAAGACAAACTTGATTATATGTCAACAAAAGCTATTTTTTTGGGGTACTCTACTTACAAAAAAGGTTACAAGTGTTATGATCCTATTAGCAAAAAAATTATTTATGTCTAGAGATATCATATTTTGTGAAGAAGAACCATATTTCAAAAAATTATTTAAGACACCATATACACAAGAGCAAGTAAAACCTATAATATCTCATTTTGAGGAACAAGAAAGTGAACAAAATATTAATCATATTTTTGATGATAATCTCGAAGAAGAGACCAACATAAATACTCTTGATAATAATCATGAGATAGAAGAAAATTTAGAAGTTAGGCGGTCCTCACGAATTACTCGACCATCTACTAGACTTAGGGATTATGTAACCTATACGGTACAATATCCTATTGAAGAATTTTTATCATATGAAAATATTTCGCCTCTACACCTTGCATTTTTGACTACCATCCAAAAAGAATTGGAACCGAATAATTACCAAGAGGCTATTACAAGTCCGGTATGGTGTCAAGCCATGAAAGAAGAGCTAAAAGCTCTAGAAAAAAATGAAACTTGGGTAATTGTACAATTACCAAAGTTAAAAAAACCGGTGGGTTGTAAATGGGTTTATAAAATTAAGTACAATAGTAATGGTACCATAGAACGGTATAAGGCAAGATTAGTTGCAAAAGGTTACACTCAAACATATGGAATTGACTATAATGAAACCTTTGCACCGGTGGCCAAAATGAATACCGTTAGAATTCTATTTTCCATTGCGGTAAACAATAATTGGAATTTATACCAAATGGATGTCAAGAACGCTTTTCTTCAAGGAACACTTGAAGAAGAAGTATACATGAACCTACCTCCCGGACATAAATTGGAAAACAATTCTAACCTAGTGTGTAGGTTAAATAAGTCGATTTATGGATTGAAGCAATCTCCTCGAGCATGGTATGGCAAACTTAGCTCTTATTTAATTTTGTGTGATTTTAAAATTAGTAGTTCGGACCATTCTTTATTCACAAAAATTAATGGTAAACACACTACCATCATTTTAGTATATGTAGATGACATTATAATTACCGGAAACAACATAGGTGAAATCAAAAAAATCAAACACCAATTGAAGGAAAAATTTGATATCAAGGACCTTGGATATCTAAAATACTTTTTAGGAATAGAGGTAGCCTACTCAAAATTAGGACTCTTTATTTCACAAAGGAAGTATATTTTAGATCTCTTAGAAGAAACCGGAAAATTAGGGTGCAAACCGGCCTCCACACCTTTTGATAGCAAATGTAAATTAAATAGTGAAGATGGTGAATTGTTAGAGGATATAAATCAATTTCAAAGAATTGTAGGAAAACTAATTTACCTTACCGTAACCCGTCCGGATATTTCCTATTCGGTAAGCCAAGTTAGTAAATTTATGCATTCACCTAGAACACCGCACTTAGATGCCATAAATAAAATTTTGAGGTATCTAAAGAAAACACCCGGTAAAGGAATATTAATGAAAAACAATAATTCTAATGTCATATGTGGCTATTCCGATGCAGATTGGGCCGGGAGTTTCGATAGGAAGTCCACTACCGGCTTTTGCACATTTGTAGGCGGAAACTTAGTCACATGGAAAAGCAAGAAACAAAACGTTGTGGCACGATCTAGCGCGGAAGCGGAATATCGAGCCATGGCGTCAACCGCAAGTGAATTAGTGTGGCTCAAACAACTTCTTAAGGATATCGGCATCGAAGTCAATCGACCAATGAAAATGTATTGTGACAACAACTCCGCTCGACACATCGCATTAAATCCGGTGTTCCATGAGCGGACCAAGCACATAGAAGTAGATTGCCATTTTGTGCGAGAAAAGGTCAAAGCCAAAGAAATAGAGACACCGTATATACAAAGCAACGAACAATTAGCGGATGTCTTTACGAAAGGGTTGGATCCAAAACAATTCGACAATATTACAAGCAAGCTAGGATTGTACGATATATACATTCCTAGCTTGAGGGGGAGTGTTAAAATTATAGAAGAATTAGAATAGAATTGATCTCAGATATTCATCATTGATCAAAGGGCTAGGATTAGATCAAATAGGAAATCCTATTTGTAGAAAGAAAATAAACGGTATGCTACAGTGTAGGTACCAAAAGTAGAAAATATAGGGTAACGGTAATATTCTCTGTTGTAATATAAAAGAGATTGTATCATGAAATTCAATAATAAGAAAGATTTAAATCTCCTCAGAATTCTTATAATTTCTACACAAAGTGTAATAGATAAAGAGGGTTAAGGGCTTGAGTGAGTTGATTGTCATTATAGTTTTGACCAAAGGAAAAAAAGGCAGGATGTTAGATAATAGGCACTGGCATTATAAATTTCGAGCTAGTACTTCTACAAATATAGAAGGAATGGTCTGATATACCAGTTACAGGAAACTACCTGTGTCTCCTTTTTTACTGGCTTGTTTCTGTTCAGTTATATCTTACAAAATAAAAGCTTAGCTAGTGGCATGCGGTCTTGTTGATAACAATTGCACAGCTGCGGTTACCAAATGCAAAATTGGACTACATTTAAGGAATAATTACACAATTGAAGTTTAAATAAAGGCTTATTGCATCATTAAGACTTGAACTGGATCCTAATAACAAAATTTTGACGGTTCAATTACTGGTACTGAAGGACAGAACAAGACGTTGACGGTCCGGTTCAATCATTACTCATGCTTTTCACCTATGAAAATTTCTGCATAGCTGACCCGATTTCTTGCAAGTAGTTGTTGTGCTTTCGATGTTGTATTCCATGCAAGCTACAGCTCTAACGGAGTGTTGCATACAATCAATAGCAAAAGTGCATTTCAAACTTCTCAGGGTCACAGAGAATCCAACATATGGTGGAGAGGCTATTTTTTTATGTCGGGAAACAAAAAAAACTTAAAAAAGTTCGACTATGGGAAACAAATCGAAGTTGGGAAACGCAAAAATCTGGCTTCTCAAAGTGGTATATGACGAAATTTGTTTAGTTACCACCCTGAAATTTCAAAATTCTGACTATTTGAAATGAACTAGAGATATTTCGAAATCTGGTTAATTTTGAAATTTTGAATTTTTTTATTATCTTCCTGTAGCGGCCATACAAATGTAATTAAACTCAGAAGAAATAAAATCCAAATGCAGCTTCTTCGGGCACGGCAGAGATTAAGTAGGTCTATGTTTATTTGTATAAAGGCCATTAAGTAGGCCTAGAAATCAAAATGAAGCAATATGGCCCAACTAGAAGCCATGCAGGCCCAGGTAAACTTTCACCTGTACTGCAACAGTACAACTCGACTGTTTTGATAAATGAACTAGGGATATTTCTTCCTCGGGTGTTTCTTGCCATGGCTGCTTGCACTTGCTCTCCTTCAACCCTCTTGGGTAGGGTTTATCCTATCCAACTCGACTCCCATGGCGGAAGCACCAGTTACTCGCCCCTGCGTCTGGGCCCCACGATTCCTTCGTTTGTACCTCTTAGCTCTTCTCCACCTCGCTCGTCTGTCATCGCGTTCTGGCGTCGGAGAAAGAAAAGGGAGTCGCATTTAGCAACGGAGAGCCCAACTCCAAAGAAAAAGGTAAATTCTAAGCTATAAAGATGAAAAAAGAGTCACCTTTTCTTGTTGTTGCGTTACGTCTGTAGATTTGGATTTAATTACTTTCGCCTTGTGATGAAGCATCAGTATTACTGTTTAATCTGTGCTCATTTGATAGGTACCTGTTGTTCCCAATTTAAGTTGGTCTTCTTAGTTTTTTCTAGTGGTTCAATTATGCCATAGTGGATGATGTGGCTGTTTGAGAGCAAAATGAATGCTTAATCTATGCATCTAATCTGACTCCTAGAAAGCACTGAAAACAGGTTGTGGTGCTGTACTAGTAGCAGTGGATTACTTGACAAAATTGTAGTCCTTATCATATATGTTCACTCTCTGGTCATATAAACCAGTAAAAGTTGGTTAGTACTAAGAGAAATACACGTCCAATACTTTTATGGTCATGTCACCAAAATAAATATAAGGGCCTAACGCAAAGATTGTTCTGCTGACTTGCTAAGGACTAAATTACACTTGAAAAATCTGGAAAATCTTGTATCAGTCTTCTTTTGTTTATTATGCTTAATCTTTGAAAACATTCTCAGTAAAGAAAAAAAAAATATCTGGAGCAACTTTTGGCGTGCAAACGGATCTGATATGGACAAATAGTGGCCAAACCATACCTGATCTGCTTTTATTTTTGGGATACGGATACGCATGGTCTAAAATTTAAATACGATCAGGTATTAAACAAATGGTGATACGGATAGAATATTGGTGAATACAAATTTGAGCATAATTAATTTAAACAGAATTATCACATGTTTACAAACATACTTGCAGCATATTTACAAACATAAGGTAACAACTAATATTTTTATGACTAGTTTGCTTATTAAAAATTATTAGTTGCATTAGTTCTAAAATTCTGTATTAGATTTTCAAATCCTGCAATAGTTTGATATGATTGCTGTTCAAGTATAGATGTTCAAAATTTGCAAACCCCAAAAGGAGAGAGCACTTCTGAATTGTAAAGAGGTATACACTTCCGTATAGAAAATTGTATAGATATCTGTATCTGGATCCACATATGCTTGAAAAATATTTTGTATCAATGTCCGTCAATATCCGTATCGGATTATCTGTTGTCCGTCAATATCCAGATAAATACAGATAATATCCAATCCACTTGCATCCCTGCTGCAACTTGTACTAATTTGGTATGAATCTTATTTGAAGGGCACAGTGCCATATGGGATGGTCTCAAAAGTACTCAGTTACAAAGCATCAAACGAAACAAATCACACAACATGCAAAAGAAAAAAAGAAAACCAACTACAATTATATAGTTTAAACAACTTCATTGCATACTTTGATGCTCAACACGTGTGTTTCTTATGTATAACCCTGTCAGACAGCACTAGATGATTTCATGGGGGAGGAAGAAGAGGAAGAAGAGGAAGAAGAGGAAGAATTCAATGAAGAAGGAGAAGAAGAAGATGAAGAAGAAGCTGTGGAGGATGCACTTGAAGCATTTTTTTCTCAATTGGAAAAAGACTTCAACAACCACAACCCGTCAGAAGATGATGTGGAAATCAAGGACGAGGATGTGGTGAGGTTTCAAAAGGAAATCTCACAGGCTTTGGGGGAATCAGGAGTGGAGTTGGACGAAGACGGCTTGAATATACTAGGGCTCGGAGAGGAGGAGGATGTGATCCAATTGCCACAGCTAAGAACATGGCAGATGAGAAAGTTGGCTCATGTGTTGAAGATAGGAAAGCGCAAGGCCAGTGTAAGATCATCATATGCAATTCTGAAAAATATAAATTTGAGTTTTTTTTTGTGATTTTTTATTTTTATTTGTTTTCAAGCTGTACCCGGTGCCCTTTTGTTTGTGTGAAGAACACAAATATTTTCTTATGTCTAGTGGACAATTTCCATTATTGATTTTTTTTACAATGATGTGAAAGTGTCGAAATGCTACCCTGAGCTTTAAGTCGAGCTAGAAATGAACAAAAGTTTTCTTACCAGTTGGATATAATACTTGGTTTTTTCATGATTGGTACAAACAAACTAAGAAGTCAGAACGTAGTGGTTGGTTCAAACAAGTACATAAAATTTGTTAATACTCAAGCTGGGCATTCCTTTCCCATCACCCTAACCTACTAGCTGAGTTTAAATTGTAAATATCTCAAGTATGTTGTGCTGTTTAATTGTAATATGAGAAATGTTGGTGTTTTTTTTATTATGCAATTAATATATGTGCTATTTGCAATTCCCTTTTCTGTTATTATATTTTTGGACAGTTATTGTAGAGTTATTAAGAAATTTGATTTTTTTTGAAGTTATCACTAGAACTTATGAAAGCCTTTGAATAAAACAATAACAGTGATTTGCCTTTATAGTAGAACTGAGCTATATTCTGATACAACCAAAGTTATTATATTAAATTAGAATCTCGGGACTGCTCATGCAAATTTTGTAGTAAATGTACCAATAATAAGATTGGAGATACTCACTCAAGTTTAGCCTTGGAAAGGGTAGTTGAGAGCCTTTAAAAGAGGAAAAGATCTGAAATTTCTTTCATTGCAGATTTTAAGGTATGTAATGTAATTGCAATATGCATACTTCCCAAAAAATTAAGACATTATATTGATAGAAAGTTATATAAACTTGTTGATGCCTTGACAGACAATTTGATGGGTGTGTAAATGTGATTGCAGAGAAGCTTGGGTGTTTTTGGTTAATTTTCATCTTTGACTTTATGTTTTGTATCATCCTTTAATCTGTAATTATATGAAAGCCTCTGAAATGTTGGTGGAAGAAAGTTTGTCATTAGTCCTAGAAAATATCAACTAACTATTGGTTTACAAAAATCCCTGCATTTTTCAGCTGTCCTTCTTTCTTATTAAAATAATTTCATGTTTCCAACTGAACACCCATGTTCACTAGATATCTTATTTTCTGTTATGTCTAGATTAAAAAACTTTCAGAAGATGTGGGATTAGACAGAGCAACAGTCCTTGAGTACCTTCGCAATCCACCTCCCAGTCTGCTACTCATGTCTGATTCTTTGCCAGATGAGCCCAGTCCACAGGCTCCTACCGAGCTAGAAAGTAGCGAAATGGGTTCCTCTATTTCTACTGATGCCGCTGAGGTCAAATCTAAGGAGACAGAACCGGAAGTAAAACAACAGCCTCGCCAGAAGAGACATCCAGTGCAACAGCCTTATCAGAAGAGGCTGAAGAGAGTGCAGGTCGAGACGCTTCAAAGAGTTTACTCCAGAACAAAACGCCCCACGGTTAGTAAACCTTGTTTATGAATATTATAATGCATCTTGCAAATAAACACTTTAAAAAGTTAGGGGCAGTGCAGTCATTTTGTTTGAGTTACTCTTATTTTTGGAGCAAGTATTTGCAAATACGTAAAAGAGAGTGATGTTGTGCAAATACAAGAGATGTTGGGGTGTTATCTGCATACCGTAATTTATTCTGCAGCATTTGTATTTTTAAGCAACACCCAAACAATAGGAAAAAATGGTTTGACCATTTGAAAGTATTTTGCGGTCATTCGAAAGTATTTAGTCCCAAAATGTCGAAAATCCACAAAAAATGGTTTGACCATATGTTTGCGGACATTATAGATTTTTCATAAGTTACAACACTAGTTCAAGAAACGGTTTTGACCATCTGGGTAGTGGGGTGGCATTTTCAAAGGCTGCTCTGTTAACAAAACATTTATCAACAGAAATTCTGATGACCAACACCTCCTTATCCCTTCCCCGAAGAAAAAACCATAATAATTAAGTTATTGAAACGCTGGGCGGTCAAAATCTGTGCAGTCGGGTATATATCATTACCAGATACAGTTCACTACTCTATTCCAAACTTGATTATGACAATTGAACTTGTAATCATTTAGAATTGAGCCTTTTATTATCTCATTACTTTTATAATGAACCACATTGAGGTCCCACTATTACCGTTGAAAATAGTATTGATCAGAACTTAAAAAGTGTGGATGATAAGCAAAAACTAAAAATCTTTGTTATATACTTCTAATAATTACCTGCCAGCTTTCCCTAATAACTTGTTTATTTTGTCAGGATGAGGTAATAAGCAGTATAGTGCATGTGACAAATTTACCTAGAAAGGTTGTGGTTAATTGGTTCGAGGAGAAGCGGAATGGAGATGGGATTCCACACAAGCCCATTATACCTGCCAGATATCAGCGGCAATCTGTTACTCGAACTGTATCTAGATAAGTCGGGGAAGTGTCATTCTTTGAGCAAGAGTACAATTGTTTGTGTAAACTTGAATTTTGAAATGTACAAGGGCCATTTGTTAAAAGTCCCTCCATCTTGTTGCCTCATCCCATTTTCTTGTGGTATAATTGAGAATTGCATGTGGCTGCAAGACTCGGCATGTGCTAGTTATGTTACTCGTTAGCGTCAGAATAGTGTTCACAGTCTTGGCATGTGCTAAATGTATCTGATTCATTGGGGGTATTTCCTTGCTAAATGTATTTATAATTTTAATCCCCAAACTTCGTTCCCGTATCCGTCCTCTTAAATCGTGCCTTTATAACATCCCTCACAAATTACAACATCTTGTAACAATTCAGTTTTGTGATTTTCAAAATTCAAACAATCAATCCAAACCATTCAACATAATCTCTATATTAAAATGTGCTTGGTGATTAAATTTTATATTTTTTTGAATTTTTTACTATTTATTACTCGTAGCACTCCTCTACATATTATACTTGTAGTTGTTTTATTTACACATTTTCATGTTTCACATATTGCATTTTATTGTCTGAATAGAGGACAATTTTAGCCATAGAGTCAAGGACAAATTGCAACCAATATTTTGAATCGGTTCTTGCTTCAAAGATGATTTCACTCAATGTTAAGATTATAGTGTGAATTATTGAAAAAGGTCTAAATTCGATTTTTTTTCTCTTAATTTTACAATTACTACGTTTAGCTCTACAATTATATTAAACTTGGTCAAAGTCATACAGTTGAAATATTCTTTTCACCGGTAATTAACTTGAGAGTGATAACTGATACCTCAAATGAACCAATAGTGGATATAAATAATGTGCTTAACCGCAGACCCCGAGGCCAATGAAATCCTCAGGTCTAAAGACCAAAATAAGTCGTCAAGGTCGGCAGAGAAATCTATAAAAAAAGGTATCTGTACCAACAACTTCTGTAGAATCCTCCCACTTCAATGTCAAAGTAACTCTTATTTGACTGTTATTTCGTCCCTGCTTAACCCCATCTCCATGTCTGGAAACCTAATCCTGGGTTTCCTGTGGCATGTGCAGTATGCTATTTTCTGTAACGAGTTACATGTCTCATTCACTTCACATGCATTAGAAAATAATTAAATATTTAAATGGGACACGTTACCAACTCAACTTCACATAGGCTTACATAATTCTTCAAAGCCACATACAATCAACGACAATCTCTGCTTATATATACCCGCCCCCGGGCAAACACACTAGTATTTATGTAATTTGTGTCGCCTGTTCAAGCATCACCATTTAAAGAGAGAGCAGAGAGGAAGAGGAAACATATGGAAGGGTTGCAGAGATCAGCAACGACGTTCAGACGATCTGGTTCATCTGGTCTAGTCTGGGATGAGCGGTTTCTTGCGAGCCTCAACAGTGAAGAAGAGAAGCATGGAGAGCACGACGAGGAACAGAAACCCGATTTGCCACAGTTGAGACACTCCCGAAGTGTTGGCTCTATCGACATGTTGAAGCGAGAAGTCGAAGAAGGAAAACATGTATTAGACATAAAGAAGACAAGTAAAACTGCTGTTAAGAAGCAAATTTTTCATACTGCTTACGTCTCGCCCGATGTAGACCCGCCATCACCGAAGGTCTCAGGTTGTATAATTTGCTCCATTTTTCGAAAGACTGAATCTAGAAAGCAGGTGAAGCGACCTGTAAGGCGCTAGGAGTACGTATGTTCTCATTTTTTTTTTTTTTCAGTTCTTGTTAAATTCATTGTAGTGATGAGCTAGAGAGGGTGCCTTTTGTATAATTCATATTCATAGTTTGGAGAAGCAAATAGTATGGTTTTCATTTTCCATTGAGAAATTGATTTTTTGGATGGGTTACTGGATCTAAAAATGAGGTTGTAGCTAGTTTGTTCTTCTTTTTTTACCCCACTTTGATTTGTCATCTGGGAAAATAATAGCATATTTGCTTGCAGTAGTGTTAATAATGTACATATAGGTTTATATTATGTTTTTTTGTTGTCTTTAGGCGCATTATTGAAATTACCCTTTCTGTCCGTTAAATTTGATACAAGCCATTTGTGGTTAGGAGATGTGGATTTATGTCTATTAAACTAGCTAGGGTACATCGATCAGAGAACATGAATTAAACTTTATGTTTTGATGTTTGTTGCCATCTTTACAAGGAACAAGAAAATACTAAATTAGTCGTAAAAATTTAATACAAGAAAAATTAATCGAGGCAAATCCGATGCATGTGCCAATCATGCATAGAAGCGCATACAAAAATGAGAAACCGTTCTTTTATAGCAAGGTGCACATGACATGGTGAGACCATATTAATACATGGGGCTTCAACTGTTTATCTGTTATCATGTGGTATTGCACATGATCGATGCACAAGTGATGTCGGCTAACATTCCAAGAGTTTGCAGTCCTGTATGTAGCAACTGCATGTATATATATGCGTGTGACCCCAAAATACAGCACAGCACTGACAGCAGCAGCAGAGTTCTGATAGGAACCGCAAGATTATTCATATAGGTTGAATAGTATATTAATTAATTAGATTGGAAAGGTTATATTAAATGATTAAAAGAACGTTGATTTAAGTTGTTGGGAAGTTTGATGTGCTTTAAGTTGCAACTTGTCGAAACACCACGGCTTGTGCAACAACCGGCCCTAGGCCGACTACAACACACAAGTAACAAAACAACGCACATGCATCAGAAAAAAAGGGAAAAAGAAAAACACAACAAAGAAATACTAAAAACAGTCAATTCTAAAATGGTTTTTATTATGTACTTGCTTCAATGCTAGGTGATTGGCGTTAGGCTTTTGTACACAATAATATATTTTCAAATTTTATATATATATATATATATATATATATACTATGGTGAGTTGTGAAGTAAAACGTTGTTTTACTTCACGTCATATTTTCATTTTGAAAATTCAAACAACCGATCCGAACCGCTCAACATTTTCTAAATATTGAAATGTGCTTGGAGACTAAATTTTACATTTTTTGAAATTTTTTTACTATTTATTAAGCCACTTTGAAATCGCTGATCGACTGTGAACAGTAAAAAACAGTAAAAATTTCTGGACCACCAGATCAGTGATTTTCAAAGTGGCTTAATAAATAGTAAACAAATTTCAAAAAATGTAAAATTTAGTCTCCAAGCACATTTCAATATTTAGAACGTGTTGAGCGGTTCGGATCGGTTGTTTGAATTTTCAAAATGAAAATATGAGCGTGAAGTAAAAATGACCTCTTACTTCACAACTCACCATAGCCCAGCTCTATATATATATATATAGGACAGTGCTACGGTGCTACGCATATATAAGGGCCCTCCGTGCTACGGCTCACTTTTTGAGTTTTTAAAATCCTACGGTCGATCCGAACCATTCAACATGATCTCCATATGAATATGTACTTGCAAACCAAATTTTACATTTTTTTAGAATTTTTTTACTATTTATTAAGCCACTTTGAAAATCGCTGATCCAATGGTCTAGCAGATTTTACTGTTGTGTACAAATTAGTGTTTTTTCAATGTGGCTTAATAAATAGTAAAAAAATTCTAAAAAAATGTAAAATTTGGTTTGCAAGTACATATTCATATGGAGATCATGTTGACCGATTCGGATCGACCGTTAGGATTTTGAAAACTCAAAAAGTGAGCCGTAGCACGGAGGGGCCCTTATATATGCGTAGCATATTAGCCAGATTAGTTTTGCTCATACATATTAGCCCTTATATATATATATGTATGAGCAAAACTAGGGTGTGATGTGCTCACCAAGAGAGATTGGTGAGCACACCTCCAAAAGGCTATCGGATTGACTTTGAACTACGAATCCAAACCGTTGAAATTCATGTACTTCGTGAGTGATGCATGTACATGCAAAAATTTTGAAGTTTTGAATTCATTTAGTACATGGTCAAGCGGTCAAAACAATGATGAAAAATGAATACATAAAACAATTTAAAAAATAACTTATAAAATGTTCATTGTTTTGACCGCTTGACCATGTACTAAATGAATTTGAAACTTTAAAATTTTTGCATGTACATGCATCACTCACGAAGTACATAAATTTCAACGGTTTGGATTCGTAGTTTGAAGTCAATCCGATAATCTTTTGGAGGTGTGCTCACCAATCCTTCTTGGTGAGCACATCGCACCCTAGTTTTGCTCTATATATATATATATATATATATATATATATATATATTGGAAGTTTGAATGGTAAATTCAAGCTGTTTAAATGCGTATCACATATATATCAAGGTTTTATATAATTAATACTAAATTTTACTAATTTAGAATTTTGAACTGTTATTTTGGATTTCTGAAAAATTGATCACATTTGATATGTAAATGTTTTTTTGTATTATAAGAACCAAGATTTTGATATGTAGAAACATAATGAATGATCTGGATAGACTGTTCGGACATGGAAAAATATATTTTGAACAATTTGATTTCAAATTATACATGTTTGTATATATAATAGCCTAACTCTAGTTAATTGATCAAATATAATTTATTTTCATTGAGTATCCACTTATGACTTTTTTATGACATATATATCACATGATAGTACTTTACTTTGATTAAATAATTTAATATTATAATTTCAAATTAAAGAATATAAATTATTTATTTTATTCAGTTTCACGAGGAATGCATATAAGTAAAAATATTTCATTTAGAATTTTTGTGGTAGAATCAGTGTATTAAAATTCGGTTTATGCGGCATATATTCTTATTCAGTTACAATTTGAATAGAGACTCTATATTCGGTTAAATATGAAGTTTTGTATTTTCGGCCGCATATCCAACTGCATATTACTGTATATTGCCGTATACTTATTTATATATATACAAATTCTCATTTAAAATTCACATATATAAGTATACATAAAAATCCGCATATAGGTATGCGGTAGTCTTCCGCGCATACTACATAAAAAATGCATTTTAAAAAATGACGGTCGGTTAGTTATAGTTGCATGGGCCGATTTAGCCTATGCAGTTTAGTTTGTGCGTTTATATAAAAAATATTTTTGCATGAGATCCACTTATGAAGATGCAACTGTACTTGCAAATTGTCGATGCTAATAATGCATGATTTTAGCAGTGAGTTTGATTGGTTTTTCTTATCTAATGGCTTTATAGGAATTACCTCAAATTTTATAACATTTTGTGAACAAATACTCCATACGACAGTAAACAAAAAATAATAGTTTGAGTTTTCCTTAATTTTTAAGTATATTTGTTGTGTATTTTGGATATAGGAATAATGAGTCTATTTCGTACACTTTTGTTTTAAATTTATAAAATCCTAATACGTAAAGTTAGATTGAATTACAAGCGCACAATCTATCCTTGTAGTAATTATGGGTATCGGTCCAAAGATAACGATAAATATTACTTTTTACTAAATCAATTAACTCTAAAATAGTGCAAATAAAGTAAAAGGGGGGGTTGTTGTAAAATTGGTTTTTGGGTTCAATACCCGATTGAGAGTTGAAACTAAAACAAGACAATTTTAAACAAACAAATAAAAAGGAGTTTGTGATTCAAATGGATAAGTCTAGGGGCTATCGGCATACAATCATTTGGTATAATCTACATTCACTTGGTATTCTAAACTCATGTTTGCAATTATGGGGTTTCTAAACGTAAATATAAAAAAGGATCACTTTCGTGAATTAATGACGTGTCTAGATAATTCGGACTTCACGATTAAGTCCTTCACCCTAGCTTCTAGACCATAAGCATAGATTAGCCTAGTTTATCCCTAAATACCAATACTTCACGGTTAAGTCCTTCATACGATATTTGGTTCAATTCTAGGTGTCCCAATCAAATATAAAGCTTCACGATTAAGTCCTTCACCTCAATTCAACCTTTGTTCTTGTGGTTCCGGACTAAGAAATAGATTTGATCATTTCTAATCTTAATCCTAGGGTAATTCATGTATACAATTTGGTATCATTAATTATAACTCCTACATCTTAAGTTGATTAGACTCAAGCGGAAAATTAACAAACAAACAAATTATACAAGCACATGAATTGTAAAATCAACAAGAATAAACAAACATGCAAACAATCATCATAAAGAAATTAATCCAAGTAAACAAAGATTCAACGCAAATTCATATTTTTAGCCTAAGCCCTTAGAGAGAAAATTTAGCCTCTCATGGGTGAGTTAACATCCAAGAAAGTTACAAGAGAAATCATAATGAAAACAAAGTAAAACAAGTAAGAGAATAGACTACACCAATCTCTTCGCTTGCTGCCTTTGATCTTTACTTTTGCTTGCTCGAGAATCCTTCAAACCTTGCTCTTAATCGCCTTTGATCACGAGGAGAAGATAGAAAATGTGTAGAGAGATGTGGAAATTAAACCTAGAATGAAAGATAAATTTTCTCCTGCTGCCTTCCTGCCCATATATAGCTATTTTCGTGTCTTGGGAAGCAATCCAATAAAATATGGAAGTGAATCGGGCGAAGATGGCAATAAAATCTGTCCAAATCTAGGCTAGGTGGCCATTGGTGCGGCTGTACAAAATTCTACATTCTGAATTTGGATTTGTTTCCTTCATGAAAGTTGTAGATCTTTTCGTTTTGGTTCAGTCAAGCTTTGATTCATCCAAATCGGAGTCCGTATGATCAAGATATGGCCAAAATACGAACTGTATGTCGACAGCTGTAATTTTGTGCGGCCTTCATGCGGCCCGCACAGGCACCTGCAGAACTCTCGGTTAAATCGGTGCGACCCGCACAACTCGCAGTTTTGCTCCTTTTGCTCGATTTCTGCAATTTAAACAAAGGAAATGCAGTAACTTGGTTCTTCGGTGTATTCTATACTAAACTAAACATAAAATACAAGGATTTGGTGCAGTTTAAGAGGTAAAACCTCGACCGAAAGTATATATAATTGAGGATTATCAATATTTTAAATCATTAATGCAACCAAATAAAAAAGTGGTCGTGCATGGTGTATGAAAAAGGGTACATCTAACTTTAATGTACTTCTGCATAATTACCGTCGACCCAAAGGATACAAAATTAATTAGTTCTCTAACACCGGTTTCAATTTGAATAATTTTTCAGAGGAGGATTCAAATGTACATGTCTTTTATACTTTATTGTGTTTCATATTATTTATTTATATTTTCAAAATTTTAAATAGTCAAGTTGAACCGCTCAATATGATTTCTATATTAAATTGTACTTTGAGATTAAATTTTATATTTTTTTGAAAAAAAATACAATTTTTTTAATTAGGTACAAAGTCACTGTTTTTGGACGCTCCAAAATAATGATTTAATTTGTATCTATGTAAAAGATAGTAAAACAATTTAAAAAATATAAAATCCGATTTCCAAGCACATTTTAATATGAAAATCATGCTGAACAGTTTGGACTTTGAAAATGAAAATGAAGGATGTAAGACACGACGAGGTATAAAAGACATGAAGTATTTGAACTCTCCTCATCTTTTTATATGGAAGTTTTATCACAGCTCTGCATTTTTTAATCTCTAATTACTATGTACAATTAAATGTAATGTTTTAAAACGCAATTTTCTTCATGCATGCAAAAGGTCACACTACATACCGTATATATATGTGGTATGCAGCTGCATATGTAGATTTTAATGCGGACTTATCAGTTGCGCAAATGGATCGGATAGTGGTAAAACCATATCCGTTTTCGCTTTTATTTTTTGAATACGGATACAAAACGGATATTAAACGGATACGGATCGGAGATCCATAAATATATACATAATTTTTTTTCTAATATATATTAAACTATATATATGGTATATATCTACTATTTATATACAAATAATTAAAAGTTAAACTATATTTGTATCTGTATCCGCACGGATATTTGGATATCGAATATCCATATCTAATTTTTGGATACGGATCCGGATACGAATGGATAATATCCTATCTGTTTGTAACTCTAAGACTTATATATGCGAATTTTAAAATGAGATGTCCGTACCTATAGTCATGACAAGCCAATAAGGGAATGCCCATGATTCAATATCCAATTCAATAACAATATTAATGAAGTGTATTGTATAGAAAAACTAGAAAGTCTGCATGGACGGTGCCATATGTAATATTATGCATGCACATATTCAAATCCACATATATGTAACTGCATGATATTTTTGTGCGCGGCAGCAGACCGCATACGCATATGCAGTCCATGCGGACACATTTAAAAACACTGGTTAAATGCAAATTATTACTTTTCGTCTATTAACAAAACTGAATCGACCAAAATATGCTTTCCCGAATTAAAAAGAAAATTTAAAAAAAAAATTCATATTTAAATTTTAACTATAGATGTACAATAAAATCAGATTTCAAAATTGAATGCACACTCGAATCCTAAAAATTTATAACGTCTTAGAATAATCAAACATATTGTAGGCTTAGAAGCATCACAAACTTGCCTCTTTTTTTAATAGTGACGTCTCTCTCAATTTTTCTTTATAAAAAAGGAAAAAATTCTATGCATCAAAGATTAAAAATACTAAGTTTATATATATCTAAGCCAGGGAGTCGGGGCCCCACCCTCAGAGCACGCTTACAAAATCAATATGTTTAGGTCCAAATCGATCGACAATTCCAAAAATTAGTTCATAAATGCCGAGCTTGCTGCAATTGGTTGTGCTTTGTACATCATTATTGAAGTGTCTTATTACACTAACATATTTAAATATATACATAGTTTTTGTTAGGTAGTTCTAATTAATGTCCATTCATCTTTTATGAGACGTCGTTTTAGTTCGTAATTAAGTTCAATTTGTAAATTGTGTCTTGTTTTATTTGATTCGAATGAAACCCAATTACTCGATTCCTTCGATATGATTTTTAACAGCACAAGTACGAACTTGAGTAACAATAGTTAGGCTCACCACTATCAAGTATAAAAAAAAAGAGTAACAATAATTAGGTTAATTATTTTCTCGGCACCGAATCTCCTGCCCATATGGTCATAACTGAAATAGAAAGAATATTAAATTTTGAGAAGACAAATTCATACTTTAATTATGATCGATCATATTATAGATGATAGACAGATAAACCCTGTTAGTAGTAGGAATTTTCCTGCCCACATGAATTTGGTTTCTATTTTCTCGGTTACAATAATTTCTTAATAGTATGAGTATGCACATGAATACTTATCGTCAGTAATAATAATATTTTAGATTGATATATGTAATCTAACATTCCACAATAATCATTTTTTATCCTCGAGAATAAAACATATTCTTAGAAATCTCGATTCAAAATAGCTTGATATATAATATTACGTTAGTTTTAAAAGGGGGCTGGAGGACTCTGATCCATCCTCCTCACACCGCCTCAAGGACTCGGAATCCAAAAGTACAGCAATCACTTCCTTCATGGTGAGCTCGCTCTTGTTTCCTAGCAAAATCATCGTAATCGGATCATACGACTTTGGTAGGGATGCCATAAACAAACATGCTTGATCTTCCTCCTCGATCTTTCCACCCGCATTAAACACGTCTCGCACCAAAGTGTTAAATGCACCAAGGTGAGCCCTCAAATCCATACCTTCCTCCATTCTAAGCCGGTACAACCACTTTTTCAAAGTCATCCGACTTGCCAAGGACTTAGACAGGTACATACTCTCCAGTTTCTTCCATAAATCATTCGGAGAAGTTTCGGCCATGAACGGGGCTTTGACGTCATCCGACAAACAAAACCGGACTATACTAAGAGCTTTACCACACATCGCTTTCCACTTGTTTTCCTCCATGTCCTTTGGTTTAGTATCATTTAACGCATTGTCCAAACCCTGAAGCATGGGCATCCCGGACTGAACCTTGCCACAATGCAAAATTTTGTCTCCAGTCAAATTTCTCGATCCCAAATACAGATGCAATATTAGGGTTTGCCATATTCTTGTTCATGTTGGAACCATATCAAATAACCCGGAGCTCTGATACCACTTGTTTAGGTTAATTTCTAAATGCGAAATACCAGTACACCTCGTACCAACTACAAGAAATCCGCAAGTGACCCAATAACCCGTACACCAAGGCAAACCGAGAAGTTAGAGACAAATACAAACTTGCATCCAACCAAACACACCAACAATAGAGATAAAATGTTACCGCGAGATAAATCGAGTCCAATAGCACATAAGTGAAAGCAAACACAAAGATTAAGTGGTTCGGTCGGACCTACACCACCGAGAGGCAAACGACTGACAAACTTCACTATTAAACAAGATAATACAAGAGATTACAAGAGTGTTCCAATTGTTAGCTAGTACAAATATTCACTCTATCTCTCTTCCTCTCTCTCTTTCTCTCTTTCTGTTTTGCACAAGAAGAGGAGCAGCAACTACTAACTCAAGAGTTAGATCACCAAGAGAGATATAAGAAAAGAGAAATGGGCTAAAGCTGCATTTGGGACTAAAATTCCAACAATTAACAATTGAAGGATGCAAAACTTGAATTAAAAAGTTAGTAAGCACAAATGAAATTAGAATTAATTTCAGAAACAAAGATGACATAAAATTTTATTGAAAAAATAATAGTTAAAAAATTGGATTTGACAGACATAGTTATTGTTTTCAATTTAAAAAAGAAGAAGATATTGTTAGTGGGGGAAGGATCTACTTGCAATTAAAATTCTGTATAACTTTCAATGAGGCCTTTCTCAAAAAAAAAAAAAAAGAGGAGACTTTCAATGACGAGGTCCAACATGTTCACTCTCTTTATTTTTGATGGATTAGATTTAGTGGCAATGATCAATTTCTTTATGGGTGAAGGAGTCGATCATGTCCTATTGTTCCTTAGTTTTTTTTATCCACTACACTTTCGACAATTGAGTAATAATCATAGTAAAGTCAGCATAAAATCCAGAAGTTTTCAGAATAATCGATGGAAAAATAGAGAGGAGAGAGAAAGATGTAAGCAGCTCATTCTAGATTAATAGTACAGAGGAGATTCGAAATTAAATTTCTAAAAAAATAACAAATATATTTAAGGACATTGGAGGAACAATTGTTTCCGTCTCTACTAATTTATCCCCGACACAAAAAACAACATAAAATATAGAGGGGATGATGCTATACAATTTCAAAACTAGAAATTAATAATATTTTCCGCTTCAAATGATCTCCTCCGCTAGAACCATTTGATTGTTTTTACGGATTGTGAAAATGAAAAAGGATTGGAAAGGGAAAAATGTTATCTCTAGTATTGCGTCTTCAGTTTTAACTTTTTTTTTCCTATCGTTTTTAATTTTCAAAGAAAATAGAATGAATGCATAAACAAGACCTATCATTTCTATGCTACAAAAATTTTCATTACAATGGCATTTAAGTATTTCCTTAAGAGTTTGCTCTCAAGTTTGAAAGAAAAAAAAAAATAGAGAAAGAAAATGGGAAGATAATCAAAGTTTATTATCCCTCATTGAATGAAAGATAACAGATACTACAATGATGAATAGATTGATACTCCTTATTTTTTTTTCTTTATCTATTAAAATTATGGGTAATGATTTTGTCCCCCGCATATTTGTCCCCTAAACGTCCCCCATCTCAAATCTAGTTATTAACTACTTTTAACTGTTTGATCCGATAAAACATTCATTACCACTCAAAATTAAATTCCTTCTTCTTCAAAATCACATCACGCTAGCTCACTCTACTCCACCTCCAGCTCCGCCGCTAACGATCTCCTCATGCTTTTCCCATTCGAACTCTCTGATTTCTCCACCCTCCGGCTTCGGCTCAACGTCTCACTCCTCTCCGCCTCCTCCGCTCCTCTCACCTCGGTCTCCGCTCGGGTACTTCATCCATCGTAGAATAGATCTTCTGAATCAGGTACTTAATCCATCGTAGGTTTCCATAGGAGTTTCTTGTAAATAATGATTTATTCTTTGATTGATTTTGATGCGAGACTTCAACTATGAAATTAGGAAAATTAGGGTTTTCTTGTTTTCTCAATTCTCCCCGATCGGTAGTTTTTCTTAGCGTACCTCCTATTTATTACCCGAGAAAGTATTAATAGAAACCAAACCAAAGCTGTTGTTGCGAAATTTGAATTTGAAGGATCTCCGAGTCCTCACTTGAGGCTCCTTTGCTGAGACATCTGTAAATGAAAATATGAGTGATAAATTAATACAACAAACAAAAAGTATGTCACCATGTTTATTTAAAAAAGTGTCATCAGATGTATGTTAATCAAGGAATTTCAATTGGGCATTTCAGAATGTATTTTTGTTATTGATTCTAAGTGATTGGTTAATGCTTTGCGCAAGCCATCTATGCTAACTGGTACTTGTATTGACTGGCGAGTGTACTCTGAGTTCATGTAGCTCGTCAGCTTTTTTTCTCAAAATTTTGGTTTCCTATGTACACACATGCGGAGGGTTTTTAATCAGCAGTCCAACTCTATTGCTCACATGGCATTCACTCACTCTCTTGTTTATGCAGGTTTTACATACCCTCTATTTCCTACAAATGATTCCAGACACCATCTCCTGCCTTTAGCTTAAACTCGTGCACTGTTTTTAATCAGTAGCTTGTGTGTCACACTGGACTGCAATGTACTTTTATTATGCTATCCATGGAGGAGGGAAGCGGGATTGGAGTAAGCGGATGTAATGTGACGGTTCTCGTGTCGTCAATGTTGTTTAAGGAAGCGTCGAGGAGGCGGACGGGGCTGGCAACCTGGTCGAGCCTGGATATCTGCGAATGACATACCTTTTCTATTGGTAGCACTTGCTTGTAGAATATCTGAAATTTTGAATGAGAATTTAAATTGCGTTTCTGTTCTTGCTAGCATTTTTTTCTATAAAAAAGACAAGAATGTCAATGAAAATTGTTAACAAAATTTAAATTACGATTGATGTGCATTTAGTTTCCTGGTTTTTTGGCTCTCTACTACTACTGGTACAGTTTGGGGGTGCACTAGTTTCCAGGTTTTTTCTAGTTATTTTGGCTCTTTAGTGATACTGGTATGGTTCATGGGTTTCTATTGGCTCTATAATGACACTGGCACAGGTGTTATCGGCTCTCTGGTGATATTGGTGTTGTCTTAAGCATGGATGCTTTTTTGGGTTTTGGGTAAATTATTGTGGGTTTTTGAGTGAATTATTGTCTCTTTGATATTATGGCTTTTTATGCTATGGGTACTGGTATTCTAGGTGCTTTTCCTTATTTTTGTTTTTTAGTAGCTTGTTTGTAAATTATTTGCTCATTTGTTTCTAAATTAATTACTGTTATATATCTCATTTGAACTTTGCTCCTCATACTGGACTAGTACGGACTGATTCTGGTACAAAATTGATGGCTAGTATGAAGAACTGGGGACTGATTCTGGTTCAAAATTGATGACATTCCAGGGTCTCTTCTATAAAATTTCAGTATTCTGTACACCTCTATGTAAATTTTGGTCAATAACAGGGTCTGTGGTGTAAAATTTCGGGTCTGAGGGGTTCAGGGACTGAACTGTGACAGAAAATAAATTTATTTAGAAAACAGTCCTTGGATAGGGACCTCTTTGTGACAACATGTCAAAACTTTGTTATTTTTACATGTTGATATAGTTCTCTGGCTTTATATTGTTTTCAATTTTATGAACTTGATAATATTAATATTTGTATAAAATTTTAATTTGTTAAATATTAGTATTACTTTATAACATATTTTATAATATAAATATTCCTAGAGTGAGGCTATGGTGCTATGCATAGCACGGATGGGGTCCGTACTACGGCTCAAAATTTGACTTTTCAAAATCATAACGGTCGATTCGAACCGTTCAACATGATTATAAAATGAATATATACTTGCAAACCAAATTTTACATTTTTCCGAATTTTTTTACTATTTTGTCAGATATGCTGTTTTTGGATGGTCCACAATGTTCAAATCAAGTGATTTTCGAAAAAATAGTAAAAATATTCGGAAAAATGTAAAATTTGGTTTGCAAGTACATATTTATTTTATAATCATGTTGAACGGTTCGGATCGACCGTTACGATTTTAAAAAGTCAAATTTTGAGCTGTAGCACAGACCCATCCGTGCTATGCATAGCACCATAGCCTCACTCATATTCCTATATCAACTTATAGGTATGAATACTTCCAAAGTTACATGTTAATACCATCAATCTCCAAACAAATTAGTTATAAGTATGAATACTTTTTTCGGTACCTATCAATATATTCAAGCACCAAACAAATTAATTGATTTAAGTTACTTTATCATATAACAATTCACACTTTACACTTCAATGCGTAAGTATGAATACTTAAAATTTTATATATTAATATTTTTTTTAGAAATATTTGATATTTAGGTATGAATACTTGATATGTTATATATTTTTTTAGAAATACAAGTGTCATATGTAAACAATTCATACTTCAGTTGTAAGTATGAATACTTTCTTCAGTACCTATCAATACATTTAAGCACCAAATAGATTAACTAATTTAATTTATTTTACCCCATAACAATTCACACTTCAATGCGTAAGTATGAATACTTAATATTTTAGATATTAATATTTTTACTAAAACTACCATACTGGTGATTGTGTGGTGGTGGTTCCCCCAAGTAGTCAATGCACGGAGCACATTTAGAGGTTTTTCAGGAATATTTTACAACATCAAAATTCACCTTTAGTGCGTAATTATTAATACTTGATATTTTAAAAATGAACGTTTATAACAATTACAGCGCTGACACTTGAGATGGTCATTACACATCCGCTTGTCCTTAGTTTTCTGTGTGTGGTTCCTATCGTGGTAGCTTTCAAGCGACATTTGCTGTCTCCCAGGTCGGTAGTGGTCCCCCAGGTAGTTAATGCCCAAGACACGTATGCGAGTTTCTCATAAATACTTAACAACATAAATATTCACACTTTACTGAGTAAGTATGAATACTCGGCATTTTAGAGAATAATATTTGACATTATTAGATATGAATACTTGCACACCGAGGTATGAATACTTGAACGACGAAAAACCCAAAAGTACTTCATCATGGATCTCATTTGAAAGAGAACATTATGTAGAAGATGTCCGTAGTTTTAAGTTTGCAAAATTCCTCACAGATCGTCAGAAATATTGACCAGATTAAACGGAGAAAAAAAATTCACTTCTAAAAACGTGTAAAAGATGAATGTGTAATTAGAGAGAAAAGAAAGTTGTTATCCAGTTTTTTTTTTTAATACTTGATGTCTTAGGTATGAATACTTAATATATTATATGGTAATACTTGCACGCATAAGTATTCATATATACGCGCGCCAGTTGTAAATTTTTTCAATCATAAGTGGTCCCCCAAGTAGTTAATGTAGTTAGTGGTCTCCATTGTACTTTATACATCAATTAATCAGGAATATTTATTGGACATAATGGAGAGACTGTTAGACGATTCCTAAAATTATAACTCTAGAATAAGGTCAATATATCTTTTTCTTCCTACCGTGTCATTTATTAAGTTTTTAAAACTCTGAAGAAAATCCTAATTATTTGTTTAAAATTCTAACACGCTACCATGATAATAATTACGTTGAAATTAATTAGGCACTCGTGTGTTTCCTTTTCAAAGCGATATGAGAAAAGGGAAAGGTACCCCCTCCTATTCATCATCATTAAAGTATAGATCCGGCCTGATTCACTGCCCGCCGCACATCCACCACCATATCAGCGTCGCATAGAAACCCACGCTTCTCCCCTCTCTGCCTTTGGATACCTTCCACTGTTTATGGCTCCTCCTCCTTCCACGTTTACACCTCGAGCACTGTTGGATCTTCCCCCCTCCGACGGTTGAGATAGCGTCTTTAAACCCCGCAAACCCGCCTTAAACTATTCGATCTATCTGCCTTTGCCATACCAGCTTTTCGCCTTTACCTGTTTTCAGCTCGGGAAGTCAGAGAGAGAGAGAGAGAGAGAGTGGAGTAGATCTCTCTCTTCTCTCTTTCTATTCTTCCTCTCTTCATTGGTTATCTCTATTTTCGTCAGAATGCAAGAGCAAGTGACAAGCTCGCTACCTTCGAGTAGCGAGAGATCTTCGAGTTCTGCACAACAGATGGAATTGAAAGAAGGTAAGATACAACAATCACTTCGTTTTTTATCGAAATTGTTCTTTCCCTTCATATCCGGGTTTCTATCTGTGCATTTTCCTACGGTTGACTTATCTTATCTTCTTGATTCCTTAGTGAGCGACATTTCCATCTGGTTTTCTATATGTTCGAGCAATTGCTTATCAATTTAGCTTGTCAGGAATGGAGAGCGACGAAGAGATTAGACGAGTACCAGAATTCGGTATTGGATCTGGCGGCCCGTCTACATCGGGTCGGGGAACTGCATCAGCTGGACCCGATAAGGCCCAGTCGTCGACCCAACCTGGCCAGAAAAGAAGGGGGAGGAGTCCTGCTGATAAAGAGCACAAGCGCCTCAAAAGGTCACATGAATTTTTCGTCTTTATTTCCTTTTTTAATTCAAACTCAGTTAGACAGTTATCTTTTTTAAAATTGAAACATGATCAACGTATAACTTACTATACAACGTGCAAAAGACGTTGTAGCCTAGTTACTGATGGAGTTAATATGTATATATGTGAAAATTTTGAAAAATGAAAAAAGGTTGCTGAGAAATAGAGTGTCAGCACAGCAAGCAAGGGAGAGAAAGAAAGCATATCTGAATGACCTGGAGGCGCGAGTCAAAGAGTTGGAGAAGAATAATTCTGAGCTTGATGAGCGTGTTTCTACTCTTCAGAATGAGAATAATATGCTTCGCCAGGTGGGTTGTTATTCTATATTTTTTTTCTTATTACACTGCATGTCATTAATCTTAATAGATAATAAGTGAGGTCAAAAGTTCATATATTGGGATGATCATAGAGTAATCAAAGCAGATGGTACACATTACCACAATTTCCCGAAGAACCAGCATACATGAGACTGAGTAGATTTGAAAATAACCTTTTCTGTTTAGATACAGTATAACTGTTTGTAGTTTATGCATGGTGCCCATTGCGTACTTTTAAATGTTCATACCAATGAAATGATTTTGTACTTCTTATTTTTTCCCCTACTTAAAATGGATTTCAATTTTAGGCTGTTTAATTAACCGGTACTCCTAACCACTTAACAGTACATTTAAGGTAAGGTCCTTATTTCCCAAAAAAGTTCCCGGTAGGGACTGAATCTAGTTAGCTTCTTTTGTTTTTTTTAAGGTTGGAAGCATCTAGTTAGCTTCTTGTGTTTAATGCAATCAAAGAGCACACACAAAACAAGGCACATAGTTGCCATTTATTTTTTATATGATGCTTAAGCACCTTAATTGCATTTTAAACTGCAACAAAATTATGCAAGTATTTGATTTCACGAGAAATTTGCAGTATTTTGAAGAAAATAGATCTACCGAAGTATTTTATCAATGTTTGTTCTAAATGAAAAGTGTTTTAAAAAGATTACGCCTGTTATTACAATTTGCAAGTTATTTAAGTAAAATTGTTATACGCTCCTTTTTATATTTCACAAAACTCTGCTTCTTAAATAATCACAGTTTGGATGTTGTTTGAAAAAGGCAGATTTTTTTTCCCTCATATATTTTTTAATATTTTGTTAATTCAAATTTAAAATTAGAATGTCCATTTTGTGGTACATTTGGTGTTAAGTGAGGATGACGTTGTGTTATCATCATCTATCATACATGCCAGTTGCCAACATTATTAAGCGAGCATTAGTTAGCGGCGACACTTTAATTTTCTTGAGATTTTGTTGATCGTGTCTTTACTTGTTTGTGTAGATACTGAAAAACACTACAGTGAGCAGGAGAGGTTCAGGCAGCAATGCAAATGGAGAAGGCAAGTAGTATTTTAAAGAAAAGCAAATAACCAAAGACCTCATATAATGCAAAACGCATGAATTTGGATAGATTAAGAACTTCCATTTTCTTTTTGTTAAGCTTGTAGTCCGTTGATGTGTAGTTGTCTTGATTTGTTTGTGTTATGTATTTATCAATCTATTAATAGCATTTTGATGAATGATTAGATTATCAAAAACCTGAACATTGTCTAACTTTCTATCTGATATTGTGTGTCATGAAATACTTTGCTGTGCTTATGAGCGCGTTGATCCATTGACAGGATGTGTCCTTAATTTATTCTTCATTATGATAGTGGTCCAAACGGTGCCCCCAATATTTCATCATTTGTATTTAGATAGGATAACAACAGGATATGATGAGCTGTTCAATTATTGTTAGTTTGCTTAGCTATAATTTATGATCCTGGTCATATTGGGTCACATTTGAACCGAACAGATGAAGCAACATTTTTTCTTTGTTTTGTAATGTTATTGTTTTATATGATATTGGCTTTATAAGTGAATTTGTCCATGCCTTTTTCCGAAGGTATGAAAGGAGGAATTCCCACACGCTGCCATTGTCTCAGTGACTAGTGGGGTCCACTGAAATCTTCTATAAGCTTAATCTGGCCTGTTAAATTACTATCGGACCGTTGTAGATCGAGATATATGACAGCCAGTTGTCATAGACATATAATGTCCAGCAAATTCGGACTCGTAAAAGGGCATTTTTGTTTTTATTTTTCTTTTAGAGGGACTTATTTTGAATATTTACAAATTCCATTATACAGTGGAGCTGTGAATATTTTGAATATTTGTCCCCCTCTGGATATTTAGCCAGAAGGTGACGACGTCTCCGTGAAAGCCAGTAGAGATTTTCTTCCTATATTGGCAAGAAAGGAAGAGATAATCTGCTAATGTACCAAATACCAGATAGGTGGCGTATATGTTAGGCAATGTGGCCATCCCAGCTTGGCAAAATAATGCCAAAATTATATCTCAATCACATGCAACAGCTAGATTTTGGCTGCTGTATATGATAAATTGATAACAGTATGGCAATTACAATAATATATATATTCTGTACAGACATACACCTCAACCCAGAGTGTTCTTAAAAAGAAAACGAGCATTATTGTTTAGTGGTATAATTTGTATGCTGATCCTGGCTTGATACACACTGTTACAAGAAAAGCATGCATATGCAGTCTATACTCTATAGGACATAGTAAAACTGTATTTCCATCTTTGATCGTATGCAGCCAGAACCAGAACGGCGCAAGACAGCATACAGCAAATATATAATTGAACTCTACTATCTGATAGCGTAACTGAGAACTTAGAAGTGAGCAATGCCGTTGCAACCAATAAATAGTATTCTAATACAATAATGAATCATTACATGTTGCATGTGATCAGAGATCAAATATACTGAGCAATGTCATAAAGGATCAATACTTCATTAAATTCTTACAACTATTATAGGATCAATCCTACAGCACGAAGTTGTATCTAAATTTATTTTTGTGACAAGATCTTAATATGATAGTGTTAAATCATTACTTGAAAGATACATTTGTATCTCAGACTCCACTGAATCATAATTATTTGTAAATTTTTTTTTTGGTATTTTAAGAACATTCACTCTTTTTCTCTCTCAGCGCGAGAGATCGAGATATACTGCATTATAGAATGTTTATAATAAACTTTTGGAAAGATCTACATAGCATATTAAAACCTACCAAAAATAAACTAAATTAAAATGCAAGTGCTACATATCTAAATAGCCATAGATAGTATAAAATGAACTGGTAATATCTAAAGATATTTTATTTTTTTTCAATATCTATGCGGGTGTTTACCAATAAATATTTTTTTTAATAAATAATCGTTAATAAATAAATAGTTCACTTAATAGATATAGAAAAATATTGTTATCAGATAATGTGGTGGACAGTACAAAAATGGATTCTTAGTTGTAGCCTTATACTTCTCTCAAAAGAACAAACTGTAGCCTTATAGAATTTCTTTATTGAATCACGAGACCGAATAACTTGTGCAATTATTGAATTACTACAAGTATGGTCTGGGATACGTATCCTCTGTGGAGCAAAACGAACGGACCAGATTAACTCTCAACCGCTTTGAGATTCGGGCTAACAGAGGGGCAGTATTATTGGGCTTTGAGATTCGTGCCAAGTCAAAACGAACGAACCAAATTAAAAGCTCCACACAGCTCCGCAGAGAACGACTCTGCAGAGGATACGCTTCCGTATGGTCTGCCACTAAACAGCCCTTTTACTGTTTAGTGGATGTTGAAAACAAGTAAATAAATAATATAAAGAGTTGAATATGAACATGAGATGGGAACTAGAAATGGAATCGGTTCCAGAAAATATGCAATTCTAATTGTGAACTTTTTTTTTAAATGAATTCTAATTGTGAACTTGGATTCTCTTGTTAGGGCGACATGATTTCCATAATGAGAGCTACAACAAAAGGCCCACAAAGCCCACACATGCTCACCTAGCCATTCAATGCCTATGCGAGCAAGTGCTTTTTGGACCTTTACAGAATGGAAAAAGTATCCAGACTCGAGATCAATTTCTTTCATCAAATACATGCCTTCTAAACTGAAATAGAGAAAAAAGACAGTGGAATTTGAAATAAACTTCTATTTCACACATTTTGATCGAGTTTAGTTGAAGAAAGTACGAGTGAAAGAGTATCGATAAATGAGTCACTCCATCACGTCAATTTCATCTTTAAAAAAAATGTTAATTTCTCTATTTCACTATCTCTATAAAATTGAAAATTAGTTTATAGAGAAATAAACGAGGACTTATAAAAAACTAGAGTTTTGACTACAAAAGTTCATATTCAATTCTTTACTTGTTTGATTAGAATAGAGCCTCTATTCCAATCTATTTGTCATTCCCACTCCAGTCGAACAAGCCCAACATGAATAGTCATTCCTTGTTAAAAAATGCTATTATTTTTTTAGAGGAAACGAGAGTGACATGACGTTCAACAACAATTCACAAGGAGCCTCTGCAAGAAAGCCATCAACATTATTATCAATATAAAATACTTGACAGCCTCTGTCAAGTTTTGTAAAAAATAAAAGTTGTTCTCACTAGTCTAGCTATCGTGCAAGGACAGAGACGAATAGGAAATTGACTCAGCACTTCAGCAGGTGTTTTTCATGTTCGTTATATTATTGATCGATCAAACTACCTCAGTAGATTATATTGATCTTTTATCGACAATGCCTTAATATTATTGTAATTTAGTAATTGGATCTGACATTCAAGGGCAGATAGCAGCCTCTGTTGGAATTAAACAAAAAAAAAAAAAGACAATCAAGGGCAAAGCCACAGTAGGATTTATGTGAGAGACACGTGTCTATTCCTGATTTGAAATTTTAAAAAAATATTTTTTGTCATGCTTTTTAACAAAAATTACGAAATTATATATTTGTGTTTAAAATTATTATACAATTATCTCTTCTTTTAAAAATTTGTCTCATTATATTCTATTTCTAATTAATTCGGTCCCTGATAATACCAATCTGTAAATTGATGATGCCCAATGCTAATTGGTAAAATTGACGATGCACAATGCTAGTTTTTTTTTGAGAAACTGATAGTGGCTATCAGTTTAAGTTACAACCGATTACAATTTTGAGATACAAATACCTCAACAAATATAACAGCAATAGTACAAGCCCCCATCAAACTATACTTCAACCACAGTTTAGCCTCACGCCTTGCCTGGTATGCTAACCACTCCGGATTCGTTTCATAGTCGTCAAAAATCTTCCGGTTACGTGCACAATGCTAGTTGGCGATGATGGAAGGCTATTAATTGTATCTTATAGTTGCCAGTATTGTGTTTTACTTGATTTATGAGATTGTGTGAATTGTCAATATCTGTAATGAATATAAAGGAATGTTGTCAATATCACACAATCGGTCGGATCGGAGTTTATCCGTTTTAATTTTATAAACGTACCAACATATTATCCCGAGATTTTTATTAATATCCAAAGTTTAATAGAAATTAATATTTATGCCCAGAATTCTGGAATTTCGCCAAAAATACCAAGCCGGCCATAAAATGGCCGGCTTACTCGTTTTTTTTTATTTTTTTTAGAGATACTATGAAGAGCAAGATAATGAAATCTAACACTGAAAATTTAAATTTTTTGTTTAAATTATTTGTTAGATTACTTCTTTTGATTTATAATTAGCATATTTATACTAAAATACACTAATTTACTTGAAATTATGTTGAATTACACTATATTACAATAAATTATGTTGAATTATACTAAATTACGTTAAATTACAATAACTTCACTAATTATGCTGAAATACGGTAAATTACGCTAAAGTAGACTGATTTTGTGCCATCTTTCATAAATCATAAAAAATAGTAAAAAAATTTGAAAAATAGTAAAAATTGGTATTCTACAAGTTCATTATGTAACTAATTTACTGAGCTACTTGAATTGAATAATAGAAATGAAAATCTTAATCGGAAACTTCAACTTAAGTTTTGAGGCTCTTCCCTTTGTTTTTTGGCGATTCTGAATTTTGAAAATGACATAGTCGTCACAGACGCATACGTATTTTCGCAAGCTTTCTGAAAAGTGGTCATTTGCTGAAATCGGACACTCGAGCGCCATTCTATGACCGTTTGAAGTTTCGTCGTCGTTTTTCGCCTTTTCAGTGAAGATATAGTCCCTATTCATATGTAATTTAGCGTAATTTACCGTATTTTAGCGTAAGATAATGTAATTTAGTATAATTTAACTTAATAATAGTGTAATTCAACATAATTTCAAGTAATTTAGCGTATTTTAGTATAAATATGCTAATTATAAATCAAAAGAAGTATCTAACAAATAATTTAAACAAAAAATTCAAATTTTTCAGTGTTACATTTATTATCTCGCTCTTCATAGTATCTCTAAAAAAAATAAAAACAAGCCGGCCATTTTATGGCCGGCTTATAGGGAGAGTAAACCGGCCATAAAATGATCGGCTTGGGAATTTTTGGTGAAAACCCAAAATTCTGAGCATAAATATTAACTTCTATTAAACTTTGGATATTAATAAAAATGTCGGCATATTATCGGTTGGATTTATCTGTTTTAATTTTATAAACGTACCAACATATTATTGGTCAAAATAATCCGTATTTATATATGGTTCGGTAAATATGTTTTTAGTAGTATTTTCATCGAAATGTTTACGGATCAAATTTTAAAGTTTTACATTTGAAACGTCGAATTAAGTAACTCAGTAAATTGATTATATATTAAGCTTGTAGAATATTAATTTTTACTATTTTAAAAATAATTACTATTTTTTATGATATCTAAATTGATTATATATTAAGCTTGTAGAATATTAATTTTTACTATTTTTAGAATTATTTTACTATTTTTTATAATTTTTAAAAGATGATTTTTTTGACATACCAACAATGCATCAATATATGTACAAATCTTTATTTTATGATCGCTTGACTTGATACTAAATGAATTCAAAAATTAAAAACTTTTATATATAAATAAAACTCTTAGAAGGAGATAAGTTTAAACGATTTAAATTTTATAATTAAAACTGATTTAATGAATTTTGAATTGAAAGTATTTTGGCTAAAATACATATTAGTTAAAAACACATTAGCCAGACTCTCTCTCTCTATATATAAAAAAGACTATATATATAATAAGTAAAATATAAAAATTAATTATTGATCTAGTATTGTATAATACTATCTGTATAATAGATAATAAGAACAGTTCACATGTTCGAAATTCTTATGAAAATATTCGTTATTAATATTAAAAATAACAGACATAAAGTTCTTGTTTCGACAATTCAAAATTGGAAATATGATGAATCATTCATGTTATCATCTTCTACGTGGAATTTAATTGTTTCACGAACAATTAAGAACTTTTTCTTGAGATCTTGATAATACGAAGCAATAGGTTGGTTTTTTTTTTTATTAAAAAAAATAAGCTTTTAGTAAGAATAAGTTTTTAGTAAGGATTAGTTAAATTTGTCATTGTTGAACAAATACTTATCTACTTCTCCTTCCTCTCGGTATCTTTCTGAAAATTTCTTCTCAGTATGAACACGATATCAAGGTAAACCCATGGAAATATCATAAGATGAATCATATTCGTTATTAATATTAAATTCTAACGAAAATATTCGTCATTAATATTAAAATAACAGATAATAAGATGACAAATTCGTTATTTATCGTTATTAATATTAAATAGTTGGAAAGCTAAAAAAATCAGGTGAAATTGGTCGCTCACACTTACATACACCCAGGGGTGTAAACGGATCCGGATTATCCGGTCCATCTGCTTCGTATCCGGTTACTATTCGTATTCGTTTTAAACGGAGCATATACTTAACGGATACGGATATATATTGAACATAGTTAAAATACACATATAGTGAAAGTAGTTAAAATACATAGATTACGAAACAGATAAATTTCTATATCTCTAAACAGAACAGATATCTGCATATATCCGTATCCAAAGCGATTTCTGTATATAATGTCTACTTCTATATCTTTTCACTTCTCTACTAATTTTTAGTAAAGATCCGGATGTCATATTTTTTATATTTCAATTTTTCTTTTATATTTTGTAAATCGTTTCACTTCTCTACTAATTTTTAAGTAGAGATCCGGAGGTTATATTTTTTATATTTCAATTTTTTTTTATATTTTGTAAATCAAAAGTATTATATGCAAGATTTCATATTTAAATTTTATTAATCGGTTTAAGATAAATTAATTAGTATTTGTATCTTAAAATACATATAACTCAATATCTGAAAAGATTTTATATTTGATTATTATGGTTTAATATTATCTGAAAGATTTTATATTTGAATTTTATTAATCGGTTTTAAGATAATTAATTAGTATTTGTATCTTAAAATACATATAACTCAATATCCGATAATTATCCATTCCGTATTTGTAGTTGGAGATTATCCGCTCCGTATCCGTATTCGGTTAAGACGAATATGGTTTTGAATTTTGATAGCCGTTTATTATCCGCATCTGCTCAAAAGACGGATACGGATTTGGTATTAGCATTATCCGCTCCGAATCCGCTCACGTTTACACCCCTACACACACCCCTATATTAATCAAATAACACAACTTGTTTACTAATTTATCACAAACGATCTCGTAGTAAAACAAAAGAAACCAACAAATGACAAGTTCCCAAGAAACACCTCAAACAAAGTTGCTAACACATGACGGTCACCATCATAAGAAACCGGACAGAACTTCGGACAGAGACGAAAACTACAGCTTAATTTTTATTGATAGCAACATTTCTACAAAGGACCAAAAAGGCCTAGAAGTCCAACCATGATATAAGAACCCACTAAATGGGTTGCATTCAATATATTTTTATTTTAATCCAGTTCGTAAACATCGGCCATTAAATAAAATATCCCATCAGCCATTCACTTAATAAGACACCCATGCCCCACTAGGCCACCACCATGCATATGCAAATATGCAACTCATGCGCAAGTGATATGTGACTCTTCAGTGCTAGCATATGAAATTGCCATCTTTTGCTGAGGCATGGTTCCCAAATTGACCCTCTTGCAAACCCTCACCGTTTCGCCACCTTCACACGGTATCACCGGGAGGTTATCGCAGTTGCATATCTCGATCATGAACTCGTCTGGATCGTGAAAAAATAATTGATCCACATATATCCCTCCCTCTTCGACCCGTTGCTGGATGTATGCTATGTCCAACTCCTTTAGCTTCTTCTCTACTAAAGTCATGCTCTCACACTACAAACAGAACAATTTGCAGAAGGAATGACTACAAAAATTTAATGATATCTTTGTCATTTCAATAATGTTGATTTTATTTATTTATTTTTAAAAATTGTACTGTTGCTTGATTGAGTACTACACAGCTGTATTAGGTACAATTTCTCGTGCACTATGACGACAATTTCGAGTGGCAGGGTCTATCACGCTACAATGCTACAAAACAACTGTTTCCTTGCAATTAAAGGAAGTTGTGAAAATTGATAAAGACGCGTCACATGTAACTCGTTTGTATGTGTTTAGTAGTTTTAGTTCCGTGCAAGTAATAATTAGTTTCTGTTAACAGGCTGGTTTATGTACCACAATGTCGCCTGTCGGACCAGTTACAGTATATTTCCTATAAATAATTTATGAGAGAAGCCTACTTTTTTAAACAAAGAGGGATCGATCAAGCCTTTCAATATCCAAAAATCTCTCACCGGATTTTGTGCGATCTCTCGTACAAAATTGAATCGACTTAATTTCTAGACAAAAGACTGATTCTCTGATATAAAAATTATTTTTGCTTGGACTATTAGTGTAAATCTTAATTATCTCAAGCTATACCTGAAAAGAGATATGGTTATCCTTTGGATTAATCTCTGTTTTCTTTGGCATTGCTTCTGGATCTGCAGATTGCAATAAATGAATTCCTATCCCATATTTGAACAACCTAAATGAAATAACAAACCAGATTAAAAGATTTGACATGCACAAAAGAACTGTCACTGTTAACAGTTGAAATGATATCAAAAGGAGGTAATTTGTGTAGTATCAAATTTGTGCATACCATGCACCGTCAAAATCCAATGAGCCAGGTCGCCGGATCGGGGTGAAGCCCAGAACATTCTGGTAAAAATCAAGAGAAGCCTCCACTGATCTGCACAAGAGTGAGATGTGATTCAGTGAACTTAGTGGTAGAGCACCACCTTTCTTTGAATCTAACATCTTTTACTGCAAGATGAAGAGGACCTTAATTAGAAAAAGAAGAAGCAGAGGAAGAACAGGAGAGCAGAAATTGCACAAAAGGGTAACAAGTGAGAATTAATTTTGAAAAACCGTGGGGGAGATGGGGTTTATAAAGGGTTGAGGAGGCAGGATAAAGCCAAGGAAATGCCAATAAGATAAGATTAAAGGGCTGAAAGGAAAATGAGACTAAGAAAAGGGGGCTGAAGAGGTGAAACAAAGAGATGGTAAATGTTACCAAAGAAAGTAAAGTCGGAGTGGAGTGGGGAGCTGTCGAATGAGGATATATGCGAGTGACACGTGGATACACGTTGCCCGAAGCCAGAAAGTTCCGTGATCAGCTTGCTACCAAATGTCGCGCTTGGCAAGCTACGACTGTCAACATATCTGATATTTATCGGGTATAACACGAATAGGTATCTGCTACGCATTTAAAGGATCGAATACGGATCTAAATCTTATCGGGTATAACACGAATAGGTATCTGCTACGCATTTAAAGGATCGAATACGGATCTAAATCTAACCGGGGACGGATCTAGGATTTTCGTCAGGGGACAAAAAAATATCAAATCGGGTTTAAATATCTTATCGGGTTTAAATTCATTAACCAATTGAATACTCGACAAAAAACAATGCTTTAACTTATACATTGAATACTTGTAATTTTTGATGCTCTGACTTATAATTCTTATTACTAATCAAAATTCAACATATTTATTTCAATTTTAACTCTAAATTTAACTTGAATTACAAACTAAACGTTCAGAAGGGGACAAAAAAAAGTTCCAAAAAGGGACAAAATCGATCGGAACCGATAAATTTCTACTAAACCTCAAAATCCAGGGGGGGCAACTCTGGATCCGCTCCTGAATCTAACACGGCTCTGAATCGCACAAGGACAAACGTAGACTTCAGAATAGGTCTGATGTCTATTGGATTTATTTTAGTTTTGAAACACTGTTCAATCTGTTTTAAAATTTATGTGTTCCGTTTCAAAATTTGTACTTGTTTGTTTTAATTTTTGTGTGCACAGATTTTAGAGCGGATCGAACGGTTATGAAATTTATTGGACTCAAAAATAAATTTGATGCTCATTGGACCTACTCTGTTCTCGAAACATAGGAGTCAACATGTCCGAGTATGTATTGTATTTGATAAAATAGATACGAATAAAAATTATTTTGTCAACGCATAATTAAAAATTTGCATTAGCTTGTTATACAAGAATATGAGTTAGAATTATTTTATACACGTTGTCCTATAAATAATTAATAAATATTAATTATATGTAATATTTTTACCAGATAATTATATTTCTTTGTTATGATTAGATTAATTTAACAACATTTTATATAATTTTTATTTTAATAAATTTACAATAATTAAATTATACAATATTTTATATCGTTATATTTAATTAATAATTAATAATTTATAAACTAATGGAATAAAAAAGTTTATAGTTTACGTATATGGTGTGCTTAATATAATTATTTATTTTGTTAATTTGAGATTAAATATATAAACTATTAATTTATTTAATAATTATATGTTATTTGTTTGGTTATTTGTTATTTTAATAGATAAAATTAAAACTTAACGGATAAAAATAAAGTATAGATAACACTAAGGGCCTGTTCGGTGTTGCTGTGGGAATGGGTATGGGTGTGGGTTCAAAGAAAAGTTGAACTAAATTTTACTGTTGTTGTTGCTGTGGGAAAGAAAAATTCACTCTTGTGTTGCTCCCGAACAGGACCTAATTCTATACAATTATGGTTAAAATACCTTTACTTGCCCTGTACCGTATTTATTAACACCCCTAAATGTATTTAACTGGTTCCTCGTATCGGAAGCACAAGTCAAATGATAAAAGTAAACATTTGTATTTTGCAAGAAATAGAATTAGAGAATTAGTAAATCTGTATCCAGTTTGCTTAAGTTCAGAACAAGTTTGAGACTGTAGTTAGACAATTCTGATTAAATATATATTTTTTTCCTTCTTCATTCTTAGCTTCTTTTTTTTATTCATCTATTGCATTATCAATATTTGCTTTCTACGAGTTAAACCAAGTTAGAATTAAAGCAAACTAATTTTGATGGATATAAGATCTATTTTTTGAGTTTGATGAGTTCTAAGATCGTCCGATCCGCTTTAAGATATGTGCTAAACAAAACTACAATGAGTATGCATAAATATTAAAGTGGATCGGACGGTCTTAAAGCTCTTACAACTAAAGTAAATCCGATGCCCATCGGATCTACTCCGCTCTTAGTTAGAATAAAGCTACAAACTGACAATCATACAAAGTTGCTAATTTTTTATTATTGATAATATGATATCTTATGATTCTTATGCTACAAATTATTCGAAAATTTTCTATTCTTCTGCTTAATTATAGTCTAATCTGGTTTGATCTCCGTTTCATTCTGTGCGCAAGTATTATAGAATAAAACAAAACCCACATCTTTTGTGATAGTCATTTTGGATCTAATTTGAGTTAAGTTGAATCTTGATTTACAACATATTTGTTTGAATACCAATGTTTCAAATTATAAACAACATAATGACAACGATGCAGATTTAATTTAATTTTAGATCATGTACTTTTTATTGATATTAAGATCCGCATGACACGAGGATAATAAAAATCTAGAGACCTAGCTAGATCAGATATGTACAACACAACTGCTTGTGGTCCGGCTCAGTCTTGTTTGTAATTTTTGGTTTCGGGACGGACTTAAAACAGATTCCCTGTGACGCATCGGATACACTATTATGTGTGGAGCGTTGGCTGGTTCATTCTATTTATAATAGAAGCAATGTTTTTACAAATTCGGATACGAAATGAATAGTTGTCGAATAGTTGAGTTGATATGAACTCTAAAAATAATAGTGAGTTAATTAACATATCAAATTTTCTTACGAGTTATTAGACCGAAACATTGAAATTTAATTAATTTTTTATGTTTGCAAAAGTGGTAATTATGCATGACTATGCTTATTGGTTCAGAGAACCAATCCATTATCCTAGTAAATTATATGATCTTCCTGCCAAATAAATGCACAAATTGGTCCAAAATTCTTAGGTCCAAAATCTTTAGGCTTAAACAAGTATGCTTTTTGGGAACTTTGCAAGGATGAAGTGAATTGAAAGCTGCTGAAAAATTGTCCGCTTCTTTCGGTATGCAGTATGTTTCTTTAGTCCCAACTCATCAAAACAAAATTAAGAAGGCGCTGTGATCTCTGTAAAAGAAATCAGAGATGCACTCAGAAATTCACTTGACTGGGCCCATTTTGTCCGGATAAGTAAATGAAATTGGTGCCAGATTGTACCGGTTATCCGATTCATTTTTTTATTCGTTTAGTTTTGGTTAATAATACCGAGACCTGTAAAATCCGCATATTGAATCCACATAGTCAGATTTTATGCGGACAAGGACTGCAAACACATATGCAGCCGCATAGACTGCATTTTAAAACACTGAATAGTAGTCTAGAAGGATGGTCTCGGAATCTCTGAAAGGATCGTTTCATAATTACCATGTCTATACTCGTCACAGTGAATCCTGAGGCTGATTGATGAAATTGAGATGGCCGAACGGAAACTGGGACCTTAGATCAACTAAAAAGTTCCTCACGTTGTTTTTTAGTTGTTGTTGTTTTTTATTTATTAAAGCCGTAGGCACGTTCCTCACGTTGTTGAATCTGGGCCTTTGGAGCATATGATGGATAAGCTTATAAAGTGATTTTCCAGTCTTGGCTTGTATTTTAGAAAATAAATAAAAGAAACTGAGTTTTCATGCATTTAGTGGAAGATCATAATTCAAAGAAAACTGTGTTTTTAATTCAAGCTAAAGATTGTGGATTGCATCGTATAGAGAGAGTCGAGGCGGTTCATTGAATCAAATTTGGTTAGATGTCCATTGGACCACCCCTCACACTTTCAAGGAGGAATTGGTAATTTGCTTGAATAAATACGTCAAGATTTTTATCAAGAGTAGGAAAAAAAATTACTAGTAAGACTAGCAGTCTGTCATGAATTAAATAATTCAAATTGTAGGTTATCCAAGGAGTAGACAAAATTTTCTCTAAAAGCAAGTAAAAATTCGATTATACATAAAAATATACTTGGTTTTGAAAACTCAGAGGTAGACAAACTGTCTCCCGCTGGTTCAATGTGGCTCCACCATTGTCTTGATGGCTTCTATGGTTCTCTCACAGTCCACCGTAACGCCTCCTATTGATGTCGATAAAGAAAAAAAAATAATCGTTCCATGTTAATGTTATTTTCGAAAAAAAATTAGAAAGAAATGACATTCAATAGAATCAGTATTACCCCATCTATCTAAGGTGTAAGTGATAAATCCAGACCGTTCTTTTAACTTGACACGAATCTCAAAGCAGACTCCTACAGTCTCAATAAGTATCAAATTGAGTTAAACACGACTGGAATTAATTTGAGCCATTCATATTTTAAAATTGCACCTCAGGTACACGAGGGAACACGGACTCCATTAAATAGCCATCAACATTGTTTGTCAATAACTAGCCTAGCTATACAGCATGTGAAACAGTATAGGAAAATCATGGATGAAAACAGAGAGTTTGGAATGGAACCGTGCAAGGACCGAGAGACGAATTGGAAATTGACCCGGGTAAGCTCTAATCAGACTGATCAATAATACAGCTATAGAGGTTATCCTCTGAATGAGTTCTTTGGGAACAGAAAGAGGATCTTTTTCTTAATTACTTGTATAGTTAGATTAGACTAATACTAGGACTTTGTATATAAACTTATTCTATCAATATATTTGTTGGTATTTATTTATGCCAACATAAAAAAAATAAACTCTAATCAGACTTGGCAGGTGATTTCTAGGTTCGTTATACTATTGATCGACCAAACTACCTTAGAGTATCTACAACAGTAATTTTTCTTAAATTGCCAATCTGATGTGTTAATTGCTAATATAATTGCTGGGATGTACCGCAGTTTTTAAATTAGCAAGTTTGCTTTAAAAGCAACTCTTTAGACCATCTACAACAGGTGATTTCTTTTGAATTACTAATCTGATGTGTTAATTGTTATTATAATTGCTAGGATATACCACAGTTTTTAAATTAGCAAGTTTGCCTTAAAAGCAACTCTAATTAAATTTCTGAAATGGAGTGATTTAGAAATTATGAATCCCTTTAATTACTAAACTCAGTGACGTGGTCCAAATTAATTGCTAAACGTTAACGTTTGCTGGAATGGAGATGCTCTTAGTACCTTGGTAGATTATTTCGATCTATTATTAACAATGCCTTAATCTTTTTGTGATTTTACTATCTCAATCTCATTAAGGTTTATCTGTAATAGGATTTGGTGCCAGTGGTGAATTGATGATGTACATTTGCTAATTGAAGATGATGGATGGCTATATTATTGTATCTATAAGAGAGCAAAACTAAGGTGTGATGTGCTCACCAAGAGGGATTGGTGAGCACACCTCCAAAAGGCTATCGGACTGACTTCGAACTACGAATTCAAACCGTTGAAATTCATGTACTTCGTGAGTGATGCATGTACATGCAAAAAATTTAAAGTTTCGAATTTATTTAGTACATGGTCAAGCGGTCAAAATAATGATGAAAAATGAATACATAAAACAATTTAAAAAATAACTTATAAAATGTTCATTGTTTTGACCGCTTGATAATGTACTAAATGAATTTAAAACTTTAAATTTTTGCATGTACATGCATCACTCACGAAGTACATGAATTTCAACAGTTTGAATTCGTAGTTCGAAGTCAATCCGATAGTCTTTTGGAGGTGTGCTCACCAATCCCTCTTGGTGAGCACATCACACCCTAGTTTTGCTCATCTTAAAGCATGTTAAAATTGTATTTTACTTGGTTTCTGAGATTGTGTGAGTTTTCAAGATTTATATTGAATAAAAAGGGATGTTGTCGACATTGTTTTGATTTCTGGAGTAAGTTGGTATTAAATTTTGAAGAACCAAAATAATCAAATTGGTTTAAATTCGATAAAGTTTTTTTTTTTTTTTCCGTTCTAACCATGTTTTCAGTACCTTTATTTCTTTTACATTTTTTTTTTCTTCTTTTGTGCTGTTCAGGCATATCAATCAATACGACTTTGTGCATATATTGCTATATAAATGTTAGCATAAACATAGTGGCTAAGTAGTCTAAACACTTTATAAACCTAGATTAGAGCTGTCCATTAATATTTCTTAATCCGATAATTCGATCAGAATCGGCATAAATGAATCCGCATATGTATCAAAAGTTATATTCAATAGCATATTGGATCTGCATATAGATCTAGTACAATTAATGCGTATCCTAAATTGGTTAAGGATCTGACAATTTTTTCTAGTATACTAAATAATTTGAGTTTATTTTATAGTTATATACATTATTCACTTTTGAAATATTATATCATAACTAATCATATAAATTAGTTGAAATAAAATTATTATTATTAAGGGATTTGATGAGTTTAACTAATAAACTTATAGAATTGGCTCAAATGAGGAATTCAAACTATTAAAACCAATCTAATTTATAAGTGATACATCATGCATAATTTACTGATTTTCAAATTAATTAAGGAATTCAAACTATTAAAACCAATCTAATTTACAAGTGATACATCATGCATAATTTATTGATTTTCAAATTAATTAAGGAATTCAAACTATTAAAACCAATCTAATTTACAAGTGATACATCATGCATAATTTATTGATTTTCAAATTAATTAGTATAATAAAAAGTTTCCAAAGGAAGAAGATGAAGTTTGAGGTATTGTGTATTGATTGATTCCAGTGTTGTAAAAAACGGTCTTAACGACCAATTAAACGTCCTTTTCATCGTTAAGGGCGGTCAAACCATTACAAATACACTTAACGGATGCCTGTTTGCGGATGAAAACGATTAATCTGTCTTTTTTCCGATTAATCGGCCGTTTTACCGTTTAATCGTCTGTTTATTCCCTTTTTATTCCTCTTTATTTTCGTTTATTTCGGTTTATTCTAGTGAATTTTTATTTTCACATTGTTTTTATTTTCTGTGATAGTGTGGTGTAATAAGTGTGATAGTGTGTAATAATAAGGTTTGTAAATCCTGTATTGTAGTTTTATTTGTGCTTGGATATATATCTAATATTTTTTATATATGTTTTGTTCTTCTTACTTCTTTTAAATTGATTAATTCTTCTATTATTTATATTCCATATATTTTTCTTACTTACTAATGTAATTTTTTTCAATTAGTACAACATGTTCATTTATGAAATAAAATTGTTATCATAAACTAAATTTAGTGATTTTATATTGGAATGTTTCATTTCTTTCAAATAATATGTATTTGAAAAGACTTAATTCTCAAATTTATTTTTTTCATTAAATTAATGTGTGTAAAATGCTTATGTGTTAAGAAGAAATAAGCGCAGTGCCATATTATAATAATAAACTAAGTTAAATTAAGTTTATTTGATAAGTTTAATGAGTTAAATAAATTATGATATATATATACATAAATTTAATAAAAACGTTAAATTATCTGTATAATTCTAATTAATCAGCTGCATACCGATTAATCCTTGACAATACCCCGCCCGTCCGACGACCACACCATGCTTCTTGCAGGTGGAGTTTAGAAGTCCGGGAAAGTCATGCGTTCCAGTACTATGTAATACAGGATCTACCTAGTGGGGTGTGTTGTAGAAAAAAGAGGGAAATTTTATAAAATGACCCTCTTTCAAAAAAGTTCGGACAAAATATCTTCTCTCTAATTTTTTTTGTCGAAATGCCCCTCTGGGATCCACCCTGAGTAAAATTATTTCCTCCCCTAAATTTACTCAAGTTTTTTTTCTGATCTCTTCGTCTCCTCCAAAATTTTGAAGCCTTTCTTTTTGTATGAGTTTATACGTTGAAGCATCTTCTTTGCCTCCTAGCTCTACTGCACACGTCGCTCTCCGCCTCTCTGGTTCGACTTCGCATCTCTACACTATCCGCCCTCTGGTGCGATTCCTCTCCTCCGCACGTCACTTTGCTGATACCAAGTCCCAGAAAATGAAATATAGATCGGTTGAGTACATTTTGATTTTTTTTTTATCTAAACCACAGTTACACAACGACCTTTCACACTTATCCTTTCTAATTTATTTTTCGGTTCTTTCTTTGGGTTAAGAAGGTCCTAAATTATACACGGCTTTGAAATTTGGGCTAACGTGACTAATTATTATTTTCTACAATATGTGTGTTTGTATTAGAAAAAGTAGCCAGACCAATCTCATTACAAAGGGAACCATTAACCTAAACTTACTTAACCCCAGATAAAACACACAAAGTAGCCCCCAGATGAGTATAAGGCCTCACCCATTCTAATTGTCTCATCAACCCGTGATTTTTATTTTTACCCAAAAAAAATATATTTTAATATAAATAACTACGTTTTTAAAAGAATTTTATTTCTACCCAAACCGCAAATAATATTTGCGGTTTGAATTAACAATTCAAACCGCAAGGAATATATGCGGCTTGAATTATTAATTCAAACCGCAAATATTCATAGCAGCTTGAATTAATAATTCAAGCCGCATATATTCCTTGCGGTTTGAATTGTTAATTCAAACCGCAAATATTATATGCGGCTTGAATCTTTTTTTTTTTTAAAATCTATAACTACGGGGGAGAGCTCTGTAGAAGAGAGAGAAAAAAGATAGAGAGGAAGAAGAGGAGAGGAAGAGGAGAGGAGAGGAGGAAGAGGAAGAGGAGAGGAGGTCTGAAGGAAGGAGGAGGAGACGGAGAAGTCTGTCAAGTCAGGTAATTTTTTTTTTACATACGTATTTACTGTTAAATTACATACGTATTTACTGTTTACTGTTAATTACATACGTATTTACTGTTTAATGTTAATTACATACGTATTTACTGTTCACTACTGTTCACATACGTATTTACTGTTCACATACGTATTTACTGTTCAAATACGTATTCACTACTGTTCACATACGTATTTACTGTTCACTACTATTAATTACTGTTCACATACGTATTTACTGTTAATTACTGTTCATATACGACTATTCACAACTGTTCACAATTGAAATCAGTAAACTGACCAAATATTTGTCATTTATAAATGTAGTTTATTGGCCATATCTATTGCAATTTCAATATATTTTGGAGGAAAGTTCATAACTGACCAGTATGGAGTACGTTACTCCAAACCTGCAGCAAATACGTATTGGGTTGATGAAAATTTCTCATTTGAGCAGTTGCAATCGCTTATTTATGAAGCGAGCGGCTACAATAGGAATCGTTGCCAATTACAAATTCAGGCCCGAATGGTCCACGCAGGAAAGTATGTCAAAATCACATTGGGAGATAACGGGGCATTGAGAGGTCTAATAGCGCAGGTTTTGAGGTCTGGCGAATCATTATTGAAAGTTTTTGCACGCAGAATTCGCGAAGAGTCAGGGGCCGGAAGTTCAGGCCAAAATTCGGTTGCCCAACATTATCAAGAAGATAATGAACCACACACTCCTTTTATCGTAATGCCTGTACCAGAACCGGAACCAGAAATATACAATAATTCACCCCAATCTCCACCTTTTGTCCCACCACGAGTACAATCTCCACCTTTTATCCCACCTATATCCGTGTATGAAGGTCCTTCATCCTTACTTGGGCCTAAAGCAAATCCTCACCCCAGACCGCCACCAGTACAGGAAGATCCAAACGAGTCGGAATTTGAATTTATGAACGAGGTACCGGAGGAGAATCTGCAAACTGGGGATGAATTGGGGGAAGGAGATTGTGACATTAATGATGAAGGAGATGAAGAAGATGAAGAAGAATACCCACATCCCACTGTGAGGCAAAATAGAGAGAATATGCCGTTAAGTGGCCGTTCTGAGACTCACCCTTTTGTAAACTTCAATGACACATCTGCTTTTCGAGAAGCAGATATTTCTTACTATGGTCGTCGGGTTGAATACAAGAGTGAGCTCGCAAAAGGCCAATACTTCGTAAGTAAAAAGCAACTGACGAAAAAGATCAGAGAGTACCATGTTGACAAGAACAAGGAGACATATACGAAGAGAAGTGACACATCCCGGCTGGAAATTAGATGCAGCACTCTGGGTTGTCGTTTCAAACTGAAGGCAAGAGCAACAAATGCTGGAGATACATGGATGATAACTGAGCAAGACACGCCTCACACATGCGAATCTGAGTACACCAGGACGGACCATGCACAACTCACGGCATCAATTATCGCAGATATCATCGAGAGCAGCATTAAGGAAGACCCCACTATGAGCATCCGGAGTGTGGCACACTGCTCATGGTACGGAGTCCAGCTCACCTGCGTCTCACCCAGACTCTGAATCTGAGATCGGACCAACCTGATTCCTATTGGCTTTCTGTGAGGGTTGTCCTTGTACAAGTGATGTCCGTACCATGGATCCTCGGTCGATTTCCATTATCGGGCTCTCCCCATGGATCCTCGTTCGGCTGAGGTACCCCCACCGGTAGCCATGACCACGACCAATGCTGCAGAAGCAGTATTGGCCCGTTGTTTGCTTAGTTTTCCCCTATATTTTGAAGAATACTAGCCGTCAGAGACAAGTTAAATAATTAAAATAAGACAACAAGTGCATGACAAGGTAAGAAATTAAAATAAGACATAAATAGCATACTGACCTTGCAACCGTGGCACAAGTTGGAGTAGAGATGTGCTAGGACAGCCCCACCCAAGTTGTACCTGCCGCTCGACGGCTGAAGGTCTCGCAGCAGCTCTAGATACATCATCGGGATGGTATCACCATTTGAATCAGCAAACATGACAGAACCAAATAGGTCCATCACGAATCCCCGTGTGTATCTGTAATATCAAAATTATAGAGCAACTCATTTTTCCGCATGAAACAGAGTACAAAATAAATGTAATACAAATAGTTTGTATGAGTACCTCTGAATCTCGAGCTGAGTGGAATTTCTACCTAGACCTCTCGCAGACAGAGAGAGGGCGAAGCAGACAGAGACGAAGAGGTCGCGTGTCGCGCGGGATATAGGGTTTCAAGCCGCAAGGAATATATGCGGCTTGAATTATTAATTCAAGCCGCTAGGAATATTTGCGGTTTGAATTAATAATTCAAGCCGCATATATTCCTTGCGGTTTGAATTGTTAATTCAAACCGCAAATATTATTTGCGGTTTGGGTAGAAATAAAATTCTTTTAAAAACGTGGTTATTTATATTAAAATATATTTTTTTTTGGGTAAAAATAAAAATCACGGCTCATCAACCTCTCTCTAATTAACTGTATGTTGACAGTATGTATTGGCCCTGCATATTGGTAGAATATTGGTTAGCTAACAGCTAGAAAAAAGGTTCAAGAGTTTTGCTCCCAACCATCATCGGCCACCCATCAGCATATCTCCAAAAAGTCTATATAAGACTGGTACCATACGTTGTACCAGTTCAGATAATAACCATAGCAGTGTCGATCTTATATATGTGGAAAACAATCGAAATGAATAACAAATCTAAGCATATTTAGTGATATTTTTTAATGATATTCACCACTGGGATCTAATTTTTAATGATTCGATGACATATTGTGGATCTACGTTGAATTATTTTACACAATATTATTGCATTTCCATCGTAGAAGTTCCAATTTTACATAATATATTATGTGGAACTCTTTCACATCAAATTTATTCTAATATTTCGTAAAAAAAAATTAATTGCGTTGAAAGGAACTGACATCAAATAACGTCAGCTATAACAAATATCATCAAATAAATTGATTGAAATGTCAAAGAACGTCAGCAATAACAAGTTTGTGATATAATCATTTTAGTGAGTTTTGAGTTTGTAGCGCTCAAATTTATTATTTTGCGGATTTTTATGATGAAGCGGGGTTTAGTGCCGATGAAATTTTACTATTAATTATGTTGTTTATGTTACTCCAGTATATAAAATAAGAACCAACTGGTATATGATCTGTTTTATTTAGCATGTTAGAAATTATTAAACTGGTATTTTAAATATAGTCAAATAAAGTCACAATTAATAAAATTTTCAAAGAAAATAATAAAAAAAATAAATGGAAAACCTAACAGCAAATAACGTGAGGATAGCATTAAAGAAATAAAAAGTAAATGACTGTGTTTAATGACTGTCATAAATGGAGGGTGGGTAATCTAGAAATAGAGGGAGAGGAAGGGAAAGAGAATATGGGGCCCAAAGAGGTATTTTGTCAAGAAATTTGAAGAGAGGGTATTTTGTCCTAATTTTTTTGGAAGCAGGTTATTTTGTAAAATTCCTCAAAAAAAAAAAGATTCCCGCTTCATACATTACATATTTACATTGTGATTATATAGCTAACTAGTCTGTAACCTTGATTAATTCTAACTTGACTACAGTAAATCAGCCTTGGTTAGGCGTTATTTGGAACAGATTACAGATCAGACTTTGCAGTGTAGTGTCATACATCTTCTGTAGTTGGGCTCGGAATGGACGTGTCCAGTGAGGTTTAATAATAAAGTCAGAAATAAAAACAAGATTGAAAATAAACGCATTAAAATGAACTTATAACTTTTTTTTATTTTCTGATTTTATACCAATTAATTTAAAATTTTATGAATCTTTAAAGTTAATTCAATAACTTTTTGAAGTTAAAGCCACCAAAGAGTTCGGTGATCGAGACTAAAATTAAGCATCATAGTTCTGCTCTTTTAAAATTCTAAAAAATGTAAAATTTGATTTGCAAGTACATATTCGTATGGAGATCATGTTGAACGGTTTGGATCGACCGTTAATATTTTGAAAGCTCAAATATTGAGCCGTAGCACGGAGGCCCTCTATGCTATGCATAGCACTGTAGTCAACTCCTATATATATATATATATATATATATAGAGAGAGAGAGAGAGAGAGGAGGGTTCAAATGCACCATGATTTTGTGCTCCAATATGCTCCACATCATTTATCTTTGTTTTCAAAGTCGGAACAGTCGATCCGAACCGTTCAACATGATCTTCATAATAAAATATGCTTGGAGACCAAATCTTATATTTTTTAGAATTTTTTTATTATTTTATTAGATAGGTACAAAATCACTGTTTTAAGGAGATTTTGGACCATCTGAAAAAGTGATATTGTACCTATCTATAAAAATAGTAAAAAAATTCTAGAAAATATAAAATTTGGCATCCCAACCTATTTTATTATGAAGATCATGTTGAGCTGTTCGGATTGACTATTTGGACTTTGAAAACAGAGATAAAGGATGTGGAGCATATTGGAGCACAAAATCATGTTGTATTTGAACCATCTTCATATATATATATAGAGTGATGTTATGGTGCTTTGGGAAGTAAAGAAGGTATTTTACTTCCCGCTCATATCTTTAAAAAGTCGATCCGAACTTCTCAACATAATCTTCCTACTGATATGTGCTTGGAAACCAAATTTTACATTTTTTGAAAATTTTTTACTATTTGTTTAGAATTTTTGAAAACAACAGCTTTTCATTAAATAAAAAATAATAAAAAAATTAAAAAAACACTGATTTTCAAAAATTCTAAAATAATAGAAAAAAATTTCCAAAAAATGTAAAATTTGATCTCCAAGCACATATTAATATCAAAATCATGTTGAGAAATTCGGATCGACTATTTGAACTTTGAAAATGGAGATATGAGCGGAAAGTAAAACACCATCTTTACTTCCTAAAGCACCGTATATATATATATATATATATATATATATATATATATATATATGAGGAGGGATCAAGTTACAACAATTTTGAGTTACACAAAGTTACCACAATCATTTTCTATATTTTGAAATTCCAAATCGTCAATCCAAACCGTTCAACATGATCTCCACAGTAAAATGTGCTTCCATATCAAATTTTACATTTTTTTGAATTTTTTTTACTATTTATTAAGATGGGTTCAAAATTCAATGGTCTGAATTTGACTAGTTTTTGTAAAATACTTAATAAATAGTACAAAAATTCAAAAAAATGTAAAATTTGATATGGAAGCACATTTTATTGTGGAGATCATGTTGAACGGTTTGGATCGACGATTTGAAATTTGAAAATGTAGAAAATGGTTGTGGTAACTTTGTTGTAACTTGATCCCTCCTATATATATATATATATATATATATATATATATATATATATATATATATATATATATATATATATATATATATATATATTTTATTTTGGCTGTCAATTTTTTTTTTATCACAGGCCTTGGCTCATCGTTTTTTGCCTCTGACTCATCTCCATAAGCATACATCCACAAGGCGAAATATCATAGCGAAATTGATACATCAACTTTTTATATAATGATTCATATATCAACTTGTTAAATTGAGTCGGAGGCGAAATATCATCCATAGTGAAATTGAGTCTTGAGGCAAAAATTTTATATAATGATTCAAAATGAAGTTTTATTTTTGTTAAATTGAGTCTTGAGGCAAAAATTTTATATAATGATTCAAAATGAAGTTTTATTTTTGTTAAATTGAGTAGGAGGCAAAAATTTTATACAATGATTTAAAATGAAGTTTTATTTTTGGTGCCGAGATGTTCATTCGGCACAGAGGAAAAAAATACATGGGGCCAAACAGCCTATTTGGCGCATATGAAAAATCGATTTTCTAAGGCCATTTGGTTGATAATTTGTAAAACTTGACTGTGCCGAATTAGCTGTTCGGCACAACAACAAAAAAAAAGGTTTGATACCGAGATGACATCTTGATATTTATGGTTTTTGTAAAAATCAAATCAATCAAAGTTGGTTTGATATTTTTTTTATTTATGGTTTTAAAAAAAATTCTACCATATATATCTTGAACAATCAAACAATCTACCATGCTGCAACTACGAGACAATCTGATTAAGCACAGGAACGCATGAAATAATATGCTGACAAGAAGCATCCTGAGCGGAAATTCAACATAGGAGATTAGATGTACTTGACTCAGAATACACTTCTTATTTTGAGAGAAATCCGCAAGTATATTATATTAAACAGTCTAAAAGCATTAGATTGACATGAAAAAATTAAATTGCCTACAACTATCTTGAAAAGTAAAATCCTAGCTAGAAAGCTAAACTTGAAACATAAATACCTAAAAATAAGAAATTTAAAAACAATAAAGAAATCCTCTAGCTACTCAGCTATTCCGGTTTGTAAAAAGTCCAAGCATAGGTATCTACCTGTAACTTTCCATCTATTCCTTTAGGTCATGTTTGATTGTAGAATAAAACATGGAGTAAACCTCCTACTCTATACTTAAGTAGTCAAATAAGGAGTAAAATAGAAGCAAGATGGAGTAAGAATTGGTTAATCTGTAGTAATTTATTCCACCTCTCTAGGTGAATTAACTTACTTCACACTTACTCCACTTGTATAGTTCACTGTCATAAGCAAAGACACATTTTCTAACACTTACTTCAGGTAAATTAATTTAAGCTATAACTTCAACTGCTAAACAAAATGTAAAATATGAGAAATAACAGAGTAAGCAAATTAATCCTTATTAATTTTACTCCACAATCAAACATGACCTTACTCAGTAAGCGGCTAAAGTAACTTTAGCCATTGGCGAGATTTTTTTATCTATAGAAATTAATAAAATAATATGTACAGAAATAGAAAAAATATTTGATTTGCAATATTTTTCGAAAGATCGGAGATCCAAACTCCAAAGTTTTTGGATCGGGATTATGGTCCGATTCAAAGTTTTAATATTTTTTCCTTATATCTTATTTTAAAAATTCTCGCCATTGGCCCCATGCATTGCCTTTAATTTCCTACAAAAATGTTTTCAAAGGCGCTAGAAAGAAAAATATTTCTCGTTAAATTTCTGAATTTTTTTATTAACTTAAATTTCTGAATTAGCCCAGAGACTGCATGTAGATCTATAATTTGATTTTACCTTCTAATAGATATTATTATTGAGGTTCATCTTATACGTACCTAGAACTTTCATTTAGAGGTGTAAATTAATATATCATATTAGTCCTCTCGACCTCCTATAAGAATTGTTACATTTATAATTAAAGACGGATCTGCTAGGGTAATTCTACTCTGAAAATTCAAAACTAATTTATAAAAACTGAATTTGAGTCTTTGCTCTATCCTAAAAATTAATATTGTCCTATCCTGAAGCTCATTAATGTTTGGATAGCCCAATTATATTGTACTTAAATTTTGTAAATTGTAAAAGTGATAGTCATGGCTCAAATAATCTGATCCATTGATTGATTAAAAAACACAAACAAAAAAATATGTGAATTTGTGAATTTCCCCTTTGTCGCTCTCTTTCTCTGATTTCCCTTTTTTATCCTGAAACATAAAATAAAAATAATACACATCTCTCCGTGCGGCGCCTCTCTGTCACTAACTCGAGACAAAAGTGAAACAGAAAAACAAATACACATCTCTCTGTCGCCTCTCCTCCACTGTCCTCCGCTGACTCGAAAGAAAAACGAAAATACTCCTTGCGACCTTGCTTCTCTTTTTAAGTGGTAATTTAGACTTCTTATTTTTCTTTAGATTTTCGGATCTTATGAAATTACAAATTATTATTTGAAATTTTAAATTGAATTTAGGTCTTTGATTTCTAATTGATTGGTAGATTCGATTTTTGGGTCTTAGAGTTAGAAGTTAGAACCCTATTTAATTGGTAGTTTGATTAGTTTATTATCTAAATGTTATGGAGTAAGTTGTGTTAGAATACAATTTTTGTTGTTTTTTGTTTTATGTTTTATCTAGTACCCGAACCGATTATCTATTTAAATCCGATTCAATAATTTATTGCCCTATCCTGATTAAAATCCTGCATCTGCCCCTGTTTATAATCCATAACTAACTAGTTAAAACTAGAAAATACCGAAATTTTAATTTTAACTAAATTCATGAATTCAGTGTTTTCTAGTTATTAAAAACACAGATTTCAACTAAAAAAAATTGATCAATATTTTTTAGATGGTTGAATTTTAATTTTATAGTGCTACAAATCTGTGTACGATGAGAAACTACTCAAAATAATTTTAAATAATATAACAACAATTAATATAGCAGCAGCAGTTCTTTATGGGAAGCGAAAACTTGAAAGTGGCACATTACGAATGCCTTTTTAATAAGTTTCTGACATTTTCTGAGAAATAAATTATTCCTTTAAACAACAAAATAACACTTTATCATTAGCGAGATAATAAAATAAATAGAACTTTACCAGTCGGTTGCTTTTACATCCGTTCATTTATTAATAATACAATTTTGTTTACTTATCACAGACGACGATCTCGTAGTAAAACCAAAGGTAACGACAAATGATAAGATCCCAAAATCTTTATTTTTAATCCAGATAGTTGCTAAACACCAAAAACTTTATTTTTAATTAACACCTTAAACATAGTTGGTAAAGCATGATGCTATCATAAGAAAAGAAAACTACAGCTTTGTTTATTGATAGCAACATTTCTACAAAAGACCAAAAAGGCCTAGAAGTCCAACCATGATATAAGAACCCACTAATTGGGTTGCATACAATAACTTTACTTCTAATCCAGATAGTAAACATTCGGCAATTAAATAAATTAAATATCCATCAGCCATTCACTTTTAATAAGACACCCAGCATACAAACTATCAAACCCTGCCCCACCACCGTGCATACAAATGTGCAACGTAAAAAGTAGACACTTATCGCGAGGGAACTCCGTCGCGAAAAGTATCGTCGCGAAAAGAAAAAGCACAGTTATGACGGTACTCTGTCGCGAAAAGTGCCTCGCGATAAGTGCCTACTTTTCGCGACGATAATTTTCGCGACAGAGTTCCCTCGCGATAAGTGCCTACTTTGTTGTTGGTAATTAACTCATGCGCAAGTGATATGTGACTCTCCAGTGCTAGCACATGGAATTGCCACCTTTTGCTGAGGTATGATTTCCAAATTAACCCTCTTGCAAACCCTCACTGGTTCGCCACTTCCGAGCGGTATCACCGGGAGGTTGTCACAGTTGCATATCTCGATCATGAACCCGTCGGGATCGTGAAAAAATAATTGATCCACATATATCCCTCCCTCTTCAACCCGTTGTTGGATGTATGCTATGCCCAACTCCTTTAGCTTCTTCTCTACTAAAGCCATGCTCTCACACTACAAACATAAAATAATTTGTAAAAATAATTGATTAAAAAATTTAATGATATCTTTGTCATTTCAACATTGATTTCATTTATTTAAAAAAAAATGTACTGTTGCTTGATTGAGTAAACAGCTGTACTTGTTACAATTTATCGTACAATTTCTCAGGCCAATATGACGACAATTTCAAGTGGCAGGGTCTGTCACGCTACAATGCTACAAAAGTAACAAAACAACTGTTTTATTAAAATTAAAGAAATATGTGAAAATTGAGAAAGATGCGTCACATGTAGAGTGGAAAAACGTGCTGTACCGTGACTAATACGCTGTGACTTTAGTCTCGTGCCGTACTGTACTGTGACCAAGTTAATTTTTTACGTGCCCTGTCGTGACCAAAATGTCAATGAGTGCTCACGGCACGCGAATGGTCACACCACGTGAGTCACGCCGTGCCTAAACGTGCCATAATCATACGTGACTCACGTGACAATTTAATCATAATTTAGGTTAGTTTATTCAAGATTCACCATTAAATCAATATCTAATGGTCCTAATTACACGTGACTCGCGTAATTACGTGTCGTGCCGTGTCGTGTCGTGACTAAATCTTTTCACGTGCCGTGCCGTGCCGTGCCGAAGTTTCAAAAGATGAGCACGGCACGCGAATGGTCACAGCACGGAACACGCGAGTCACAGCACGTAACTGACACACGTACCGTACAGTAACCGTGTCGTTCCGTGACGGAACCGGCTCCGCCGTGCCATTTTTCCCACTCTAGTCACATATATATAACTCGTTTGTACTTGTTTAATTAGTTGTTTTAGTTCCGTGCAAGTATTAATGAAGTTTCTGTTAACAGGCTGGTTTATGTTACCATGTACCCCAATGTCTGACCAGTTCTAGTATTATTTTCTATAATAATTTTTGTAAACAAAGAGGTGACTTTTCACTATCCAAAAATCTTTTGCCGAATTTTATGTAATCTCTCACTGAGAAGACATTGACTTAATCGCTAGATAAATGTGATTGATTCTCTACTCTCTGAGATGAATTATTTTTGTTTGGAATCCCTTCTACAAAAAAAATACGGATCCGAGGAACTTTTGTAACGTCAGTGTGTAAGTTAGTAACTGGTGGTACGAAAATAAAACATCCGTGTATAAATATTTACACAGAGAGACTTGTGAAAATCTGTGTATGATTGTTTCAAATTACACACGGACGCTTATAAAACATTCGTGTATGATTTTTGCAAATGACAAAAAGATTGTTGTGTAAATTAGTGACGGGTGGTACGAAAACGAAAAATCCGTGTATAAATATTTACACGGACACTTACAAAAATCCGTATACGGTTGTTTCAAATTACACACGAATGCTTAAGAAACATTCTTGCAAATTCAAAAAAATAAAACTATTTATAACCATACACAGATGTTTCACAAAGTTTATGAAACATCCGTGTATTATTTTTGCAAATGAAACATCCATGTGTAGATAAACACAAATTTTTTCACGTCATTGATCTCTACCTCAATATTCTAAAACATCTCTATTGATCTTTCATTAGACATCAATCGATCATTTCTAAAGCACATCTTCTCTACACATTTATTTCTCTAAGGAACCTCTTCTAAACGGACAAGGTAACAACGAGTGATAAGGTAAGGAAGGCAATATATTGAACTAGAAGGTGATTGGAGACGAAGAAATTTTAAATGGGCATAACTTTTCGTTCGAGTATTCAATTTCAACATATGACCTCAATTCAGAAAGCACGCGAAGAAATCTACATGTTTTCCCCGAGTTACCTAAAAATGACATTTTTTGTGGCCACAAAAAGTAAAAAATGTCTCAAAACTTGGATTGAGCTTTAGGATTAATTTTTTTTCTTCTAGTTTTCCAATTCGTATTCAATTACCAAACTTTTTCTTAGAATTATTCATGTAATTGTACATATAGTTAGATCTAGAATTTTTGTTGTATCTTCATGTTTCTAGTTATTAAAATAGTTATAATGAGTTCATACTTTATTTGTGTAACGTAATGTAATATTGTTTATATTAGTAAATGTAGTGTTTTTTATGTGCTGTGTTTAAATTTATAGTTTTTTTTATATGTACAATAGTTAGTAAATATAAATGCTAGATCAATATAAACCGTATTTAAAACAAATTAAGAGTCACACATGAATTTTATTCTATGAAGACAATTATACACGGATTTTATTATAAAAATCGTCGTGTGAAAGGTATACGTGGAATTACTCTTAAAATCGTGTGTGAATATTTTGCGAGAAAAAACCACATTCCTCTTATGTTATATCACACATGGACGTTTAACAATTTTATTAACTAAATTGGTGTGTTCTATGTAAAAAACAAGCTGAGTCGGACAATTTTATTAACTATGCCTCACACATAATAGCAAATCCGCGTGTAATTTGTATTTTTGTCCGTGTGTAATCGACTTTTCTGTAAAAGTGAATATTAATGTAAATCTTAAATAGCCCAAGCTATACCTGAAATGAGATATGGTTATCCTTTGGATTAATCTCAGTCTTCTTTGGCATTGCCTCTGAATCTGCAGATTGCAATAAATGGATTCCTATCCCGTATTTGAACAACCTAATAAAATAACAAAACAGAAAAGGAAAAGAAACACAGATTAAATGATCGACATGCACAAAAGAACTATCACTATTAAACTTGATATGATAATTAAAAAGGAGGTAATTTTGTGCAGTAACGGATTTGTGTATACCATGCACCGTCAAAATCCAACGAGCCAGGTCGCCGGATAGGGGTGAAGCCCAGAACATTCTTGTAAAAATCAAGAGAAACCTCCAATGATCTGCACAAGAATGAGATGTGATTCAGTGAACCAAGTGGCAGAGCACCACCTTTATTTGAATCTAACATCTTTTAATGCAAGATGAAGAGGACCTTGATTAGAAAAGGAAGAAGTAGGGGAAGAACAGTGGAGCAGAAATTGAACAACTGGTTTATAAGTGAGAAGTATTTTGGAAAACCGTGGAGGGAGATGGGGTTTATAAAGGGTTGCGAAGGCAGGATAAAGTCAAAAAATTGAAAATAAGAAAACATAAAAGGGCTGAAAGGAAAATGAGATTAAAAAAAGGAAGCTGAAACAGAGAAATGGTAAATGGTAACCAAACAGAGTAAAAAGTCAGAGTTAGGGGTGTCAATCGTCGATAAAACAGGTATGGATAATTTTTTTTTTTTTTTTTTTGTTAGCTTTGAGTATGGATATGGATAAAAAAAAATTATTAATCAAATGAATAAGAGTATGACTAATGACTATTTCGTATCCGTTATTCTATAGGGTAATTATAAAATCAAAATATATATTCAATTTAATTTCCAACCTACTTGAATATGTATTCGTATTTTTGAATTTTTTTTCTTTGTAAATAAATAATTTAGTTGAAATTGATTGCACATTTATTTTATTTTTTATTAGAAATACAATTACATATGTGTAAAATGAATTAGTTTTTTATATTTAATTTGTAAAATATAATAAAATTAATTATTATATTAGTATTATCTGTTATTCAACCGCTACTATTTCGTTACCCGATAATAATAACGGGTAAGAGTAAAGTAGAATAAAATTAATTTTTAATGAATAGAGTAGAGTATATATACAATCAATTTTAGTATGTATATGTATGAAAATGGAGTCCGGCTAGTATAACATTGGTGTCATTTCGGCCTATATAACACCAACTCCAAAATCTATCGTATCGACTTCAAACGGTTAATCCAACCGTTCAAACTCTTCTACTTTATGAGTTGTGCGTTTACATGCAAAATTTTATAATTTTTTGAATTTTTTTAGTATCAAATCAAGCGGTCAAATGTGTGAGTTTTTAAGTTAATTTTAATGTATTCATTTTTCAAGATTTTTGACCGCTTGATTTGGTACTAAAATAACTAGAAAATATTTTTTTTTTGCATGTAAACGCACAACTCATAAAGTAGAAGGGTTTGAACGGTTGGATTAACCGTTTGAAGTCGATACGATAGATTTTGGAGTTGGTGTTATATAAGCCGAAATGACACCAATGTTATACTAGCCGGACTCATGAAAATGCTCGTACCATACTCATTGACAACCCTAGTCGGAGTGGAGTGGGGAGCTGGCAAACGAGCATATATGCGAGTAACACGTGGATCCGCGTCGCTCGCCTCAGGAAAGTTCCGTGATAAGCTTGCCTGCTACGAGCCGACGACTGTCAATATTTCGAATTTTTATCGGGTCCTGATGTAACACGAATATAAATATATATATATACTAAGCATTTAAAGTATTGAATAAGGTTCTAATTGGAAGTGAATCGCGCAAACGAGAAACGTGAAATGAAATTCTGAGTTTGGCCGGTTCCTCACATGTGTAGCACAAGGAAAATTAAAGAAGAAAGTAAAACATTTGTATTTGCAAAATCACCCCACAAACATTAGTATTTTGGAAGAAAGAGATTTGTAAATTTTTCTTATTCTTTACACAAGTCAAAAACAGGTTTTGGAACTCTGTAGACAATTCTGATCAAATTTTTTTCGCTCTTAGCTTCTTTCTTTATCATGTACTGCATTATCGTTATTTTTTTGGAAAATTTATGAGTTGCAATCCTAGTTAGGCTTCGGCCACACACTAACAATCATAAAAAAAATGCTAATCCATGGATTTTTTTTGTTATTGATATATGATATTTAATCCAACAAATTTATTGGTATTTTTCTATTGAATTTTGTTCTGGTTAGTTAAAGTGAAATCTAATTTGATCTCTTTTTCATTTTGAGCGCAAGTATTATTTATAATAGCCATTTTTGATCTAATTTGATCTAATTCGAATCTTGATTTACAACATATTTGTTTAATAATATCAGATTCAAATTATAAACAGCAAATTGACATCGATGCAGATTTAATTTTATTTACATCTTGTACTTTATAGTAATCTAAACAAAAATATAAAAATTACATTACAAAATTTTCATCATAGTTCACTTTTCAAATTTGAAATCTGATCCATACAAATTCAAAACCGAATCACATCAAGTAGCGGATTCATCTCCCAGGTGCAAGCCAAGCCGGTTCAGCAAGTTTTTTTGTTTTATGATATTAAGATCCGCAAGACATGCGGATAATAAAATCCACAGACTTATAGCTGGATCAGATATGTACAACAGTACAAGTGTACAAAACAACCGCTTGAGGTCCGGTCCAGTCTTTGATTCTCTATGACGCATCGGATACACTATTATGTGGCTGGTCCATTCTATTTTCTACGACCTTAGTGACAAGACTCGCATTTTATTCGCGTTTAATTCACGAATAAAACGTTTTTTTTTGTGTTTCCGAACCGAACGGCGAATTATTCGGTTGACCGAACCTTTGACCGAATAAAACGCTAATAAAACGCGAATTTCCCTAATTTTACGAATTATTCACTAATAAAACACTAAAAAAATGCGAAATTTCGTTCGAGCAAAATATGGACAAAAGATTCATTTTCGTTCAAGCGAAATTTCTCGTCACGTGGCAGTGGACCCCACCACGTGGGTTAGGCTGAGGCACGGTTTTTTTAATTTTGAAAGGCTGAGATCTTCAGTATGGCTGAGGCACGACGAGAAATTCCACCACGTGGGTGGGGTCCACTGCCACGTGGGTGGTTGAGGCTGAAGATTCATTTAAATCAAATCTTTAACTAATTTCAGTTCATACCGAAATTTTGAATGCGAAAGAAAAGAAAAGAATATTATATGTAAACTCCAAATTCTTATCTTCAAAGCACTTCTCAATCTTTTTTTCCTCCAAATTTTATTAAAAAAGTTGACAAATAAAAAATTAAAATAAGCACGTATTTTTTTTTCTCTTGTAGGACCAAATCATTTTCAAATTATACTTGAATTATTTCCGAATCACAAATTTTCGACTCCGTTGAACCGAATCCGAATTATTCATTTGTCACTGTGTCTACGACTACGACTACCAGAAGCCAGAAGGATGTTTCGGGAAGGATCGCTTCATGATTAACGTCTCTATACCCGTCACAGTGAATCCTGAGGCTGAAGAAATTGAGACCTAGGTCAACTAGAAAGTTCCTCACGTTGTTAAATCTGTGCTCTTGGGGGCTTGGGGAATACGTTGGATAAGCTTACTAGCTTATAAAGTGATTTTCCAGTCTACGGATTGTAATTTAAAAATATAAATAAAAGAAACAGAGTTTCCGTGCCATTTAATGCAACTTCATAATTTAAATAAAACTGCGTTGTTTCGTTTAATACAAGATTAAGATTGTGGAGTGTATTTTACAGAGTGCCAATTTTTCCAAGTCTATATTCTAGAAAAAACCGACAGGTTTTACAACATGCACGAGTAGATAGATATTTTGCATGACAAAATGTAGACAAAATGCATGCATGCAACACTTTATTTAATAAAATAATTTTTTTATTTCGCAACTCAACTTTACTAATTATATCTTTGATTAGTCATTAGTTTAATCTGTCGTTATGACCCCTAGCAATTAAATAAGTACTTACAAATTAAAAAGGAACTTCTGCTCATTGATGAGATAATTTCTAGTTATATTTATTTTGTTGTTATGCTAAGAAAGGTTTCTAAAGTGAAACTTCACGGCAAAACCGGAACCGAATACATGTGAGCAGAAAAAACCTACCTTTAGAGACCATCTGTTCATCCATGAATGATCTGAACGATCATAATTTAAATATGGGGAGTATTGAATTTTAAGAAGCTACAATTCATACTTCAATTATAATCGTTCAGATCATTGATGAATAGATGGATGGACTCTATTGGTAGGATTTTGTTGCTTACATGTGGGCAGGAGATTAGATTCCCTTCACTACAAAAATATGGAGGTATCCGCGAGGATAAAACAAAAATTGTTATTTTTGAGTATATCACTATTTATCAACAGAAGTATCCGTAAGAATACCAACACAATTAAACACTTTCATCATCACAATATTCACATATTATTGTTTGAGAGTTTTCACCAAAATTTGTTGGACCATTTGGATGGCTTATATTTGTTTTATATATACATCGCTGGATAAATAAATAAATTAAAATTTTCACAAGCTTTATGAATAATTCAGAAATTATTTACGAATTAGCGAATGTGTATTATATGTGTGTATTTTGTAGAATTTATAATATATAAAAATATATATTTCAGTATATTATTTGTATAATAAAATCAAATGTTTCATTAAAATTCTACAATATTTATATTAAAAAATTCGGGTTCTAAACTAACTTTATATTCTGAATTTGTCACTATAACTTTCATTTTAATTTCTGATTTAATAATAGGTCTGGAAAGTCTTTCCAAAAAATAAATATTAGAAAAAGAATTAAAGAAAAAACAGACTGCGTCAAATGTTGTCGACTCAGGTCACCATCCTCCAATCAATGAATCAGTATATAATTAAATAAAAATCATTGTATGTTTCGTAAGATGTTCAATGAGATTAATTTCAGGGGAAAGTGAAATCAAGTGTAAAATACGGCAACTAGCCAACTAGGATTAATAAATGTTTAAATATTTTGCTTTTTCCAACCAAGGAAAATTATCAGAGACAATTCCAGAAGTGGAGAACAGAAACCCGGCGAAGGTAATAACGATCCTTGCGTCATTGCATAACATGCGATCTTTATTTTAAATTAATTAAACAGGCTGAAAGATTCTGTTTTCCATTGCAAATTGATTCAAAGTACGTGTTTTTTTTCTTTTTAATATTTGATAGCATGTATGTTATTGTCTTTTCGACTTCCGATTTGCAACTTGCAACACATGGCAACCTTACTATTTTTGTTTTTGTTTTTTAGGAGTGTAATATTATCCCTGTGATACCTCAATAACCTACCAAACCAGATAAAACCTCTACAGCACTATTAAAACATCGCAGATGACAACGGTAGCTCTTGTCTATTATTAAGATGGTTAGTAATTCCTTCTCAAAAAATATTGTTAGTGATTCAAATAGAGACGTCAATAAAAATTGATTACTTGACCCGTATGAATAATTTTTACTTTTTTAGTAATTCATATACATATCACAGATAATCGATTGCTTGTCTAAAAAATTGTTAGTAAAACATAATTTTTCTTTTTGACCTTAGCTTAGGAAGTAAAGTTTTTCTTTTTCTTAAGTTTAAATATTCACTCTGTTTTAATCCTACGAATAAGTGTTATTAAAGACAGACAAAGGCCACAAAATTAGTACTATTTGGACATTTAATTAATCCACCTCTTATTTTGTATCAGCTGATTTTACTCCCCTAGCTAAGAAGGCTTAAATATATGGATACAATATTTCTTTTCAGTTTTTGTTTCTGATTCTAGTTTGTTTGTCTCTAATTCTCACTCATTTTATATAATTAATAGTTAATTATCAAATTATTCTCTAATTATTTATTCAAATTAATTATTCCTTATTATGTAATTATAATGATTTTATTTTAAATTATTGTTTACTTAGCTGAATGTTTAATCATTAGTACAATAACATTGATTAGTATAAACAGCAACGTTAATTGATATGATGAATATGTTTAGCATATTATATTAATCTATAAAAATTACTAAAATATTTACGCATTAAATTTTAATTAAATAATCACCTATACGACATTCAATTTAGTCTTTATACATTATTACACTAAAATCCATGATTAATTATATTATCTAACATATTGATTAGTATAATTAACTACTCAAATTATGTTAGTGTAATTGGTCTTACTATGTTGCTTAAGTCAATTACTTCATAGGTTGTAGTTAAGAAATGATCAAGCCCATTGGAATGGATAATTTTGTCTTTAGTCATACTAGAATCGTTCCTCGAGGTTCGTTCTAGAAAATGATATTTATTTAAAATAAATTGACACAATTTATCCTATGAAAATTTCTACAGTGTAGTAAATTTTGAATATAAATAAATATTTTTCAAAATTGTAAAGACGAATATAATAAAAATCAACACAGTTCATCCTATGAAAATTTGTACAGAATAACACAGACATATTCTCTCTTAAATGAATAGAGAAAATAAGAAAATATGAATCATCTGATCATAATGAATAATAGAATCAAATTAATGAGAATGTTGATAATGTGACATAGATAAATAAAAAATAAAACTTTAACCTTTTTTTAATGATATATATATATAGAGAGAGAGTGTGTGGCTAATATCAAAACATTTGTACCAAGGCCCTCGTGCAACCAAGTCGTTTTTGAATTTTCAAAGTCCAAACAGTCGATCCAAACCGTTAGATGTTCAATCTATATTAAAATCTGCTTGGAGACCAAATTTTACATTTTTTTGAAATTTTTTTACTATTTATTAAGCCACTTTGAAAATTGCTGATCCGGGGGAACAGTAAAAACAGTGCAACCAAATTCTGGACCATGTGATAAGCAACTTTCAAAGTGGCTTAATAAATAATAAAAAAATTCCAAAAAATGTAAAATTTGGTCTCCAAGCAGATTTTAATATAGAGAACATCTAACGCTTTAGATCGACCGTTTGGACTTTGAAAATCTGAAAACGACTTGGTTGTCGTTTTTGGATTTTCAAAGTCCAAACAGTCGATCCAAACCGTTAGATGTTCAATCTATATTAAAATCTGCTTGGAGACCAACTTTTATATTTTTTGGAATTTTTTTACTATTTATTAAGACACTTTGAAAATTACTGATCCTGGTGAACAGTAAAAACAGTGCAACCAAATTCTGGACCATGTGATCAGCAATTTTCAAAGTGGCTTCATAAATAGTAAAAAAATTCTAAAAAATGTAAAATTTGGTCTCCAAGCAGATTTTAATATATTTGAACATCTAACGGTTCGGATCAACTGTTTGGACTTTGAAAATCCGAAAACGACTTGGTTGCACGAGGGCCTTGGTGCAAACATTTTGATATTAGCCACTCTCTCTCTCTCTCTCTCTCTATATATATATATATATATATATATATATATAATCTGGCTAATATGCTACGCGTAGCATAGAGGGCCTCCGTACTACGGCTCAATATTTGAGTTTTCAAAATTCTAACGGTCGATCCGAACCGTTCAAACAGGGGCCTCCGTGCTCAGCTCATCAGCAGCAGTTGGTACTAGCCGAGTCCTAGGCTGTCCTCTAGCCATCCTAATTTTGAAAATAAAATTATGTTAACTTACAGTAAACCCTAAACCCTAATTTGAAAAATTAAATTATACTATAATTACGCTAAGTAAACCCTAAACCCTAAAACATGCTAATTATGTTAAATTGCACTAAAATATGCCAATTACACTATATTACGCTAAAATATGCTAAAATACGTGAAAATATGCTAATTGCGCTAAAATATGCTACAAAAAGTTAAAATATGCTACATTATGCTAAAATACATGTAAATATGCTAAAATATGCTAAGTACGCTAAATTGCGCTAAATTATGCTAAATACGCTAAATTATGCTTAAATATGCTAATTGCGCTAAAAATATGCTAAAATACGTGTAAATATGCTAAAATTGGCTAAAATATGCTAATTACGGTAAATTGCACTAAATTACGCTTAATTATGCTAATTATGGTAAAAAAATGCTAAATTCTTCTAAATTATGCTAAAATATGCTAATTATACTAAATTACGCTACATTAATCTAAATTTAGCTAATTACTCTAAATTATACTAAATTAAATAACTAAAACTAACTAAGGGAATTAACACTAATTACAACTAAATTATACTAATTTTGGTACATTAGTAACATATCTAATATTTTACAGCCATTTTGCACTACATATGAATTTAAAAAAAATTAGAGGGACTTACATGCAAATCTAGAAAGATAAGGAGAAATTTGGGAGAAAGAGATAAAGTGATGAGAGATAGTGTAAAATTTAATAGAATGAATTTTGAGAAAAACGCCTCACCCTCCACACATATATAAAAATGCCCAAACCGGCCATTAAATGGTCGGTTGAGAATAAAATGGGGACCGGCCATTAAATGGCCGGTTTGGGCATTTTAAAAAAAATCCAGCTAACGTAAATATATTTATTAATTTGTAATTAACTTTGGATATTAATAAAAATGATGGCTATAATCATGTCAGTTTTTTAATTTCTTTTTTGTAACTACTAGAAATAAAAAAAAATCAGCTCATCATGAACTATTTTTTTTTTTAAGTAAAGATTGGAGGTCATGCCACTCAACTATTTAATATCCATAAAAGATTGTTCCTTTCAGATTTTGAATCTGCAACCTCCCACACAGAGAGCATTGTCTTTGCCACTAGACCAAATGGTAGTTCTCGTGAACCAATTTATTTAATAGTGTTTAGAAAAAATAATTTAAATCTTTGACATTAAACCTGATTTATCTCGAAACAAAAGCACAAAGGTTGTCATTAATGCATGGAAAAGAGAGAGTAAGTATCAATAAGCTTGATGATCAACTGCTGTATTACAACTTGTATCTGAAATTCTAATGGTAATATATGCCTACGGGCGCTTTTCTGCACCCAAAAAAAAACTCTAACAGGCCACTACAGTGGATCTTGTGGAACCACCGAGAGAGATTGGCGTCAACTGATAGGCCAAGATGGGACACGACCTGGGGGGCAGGGATATGGAATTCACATCCTCCCAGGTACCTGACTCAAGCAAATTACAGCTGGACGGCCTAGATAACATGACACGAATCTCAAAACAGACCCCCTACAGTCACAATAGGCACCGGATTTAGTTTGGCCCAGAAAGAATTAATCTGGGCCGGCCAGCTGTAATTTGCTTGAGTCAGGTACCAGGGATATGAGCCTTGCAGCGTGATAGGAATAGAAGATTTTTCTCACAAGAAGAGAGAGTGCTACCAACATTAATCAATGAAACGGTATTTAAGATACAACAATGGACACTTAATTGTTAGAATTGCGCATGACTCCTCTGGAGAAAAGGGCAAGAGATATTGAGAAATTATTTTGTGTTTGGCTAGCTGTAGTTTTTTGTATTTAGAGTAAGTTAATGAGTTGTGGGCAAGTCAGATACCCCACGTAACATTTTCCTTTTTGAAATTATGAGTTGGATCAAGCTATCCGACATATTTTCAAACCCCTATATATATTATAGAATTTTTCTATTTTATAAGTTTCAAACTCATAATCTCTCTCGTGAGAACTATATGTCTTTGTCACTAGACTAAAAGCAAATTCTTAAGTACCCTGATAATATATAAATGTTTTTTTCTTGTCACTACAATCGTTAGTAGGCTGATTAGCCACTAACCTTTCATAAAAAAGAAGCTTAGAGTCCGGCTTTGTACTGATTTTTGAATTCAGACCGGATTTAAAAATCCATCCTTAATTTAGAGCATCAGGTCGGATTTTTAAAATCCAATTTTTTGCATTATCGAATTTTTATAATTTATTTTCTTGTGGTTGTATCATTTTATGGTTTTCAACAAAAATATTTATCGAGAAAAATACAAAATTAAATAAACGACTATATTACTTGCAGAATAAAAATAAGAAAAGGAAAACAGAAGGAAGGTTGAGCGAACATTTTTTTTTTCTTAGACAACCCAAATTAATCTTTATTCCCTTTCCTTCAAAATCAAAATGTTGACAAAATGAAAAACAGTTACCATCACACATTCATCGTTCAAGCAAGTAACTTTATTTTAATGCCTCTCATCCTGACCAAATCCTTCCCTCCCTCCTCTTTCAAAACCTTCCCTTCCTCTTTCGTGTCTTTTCTTAAGCATGTTTTCAAATTAAGTGTATGCTAGAATTATATATTTATGAATATATCAAATAACACGTTCACATATACAAAGCATTGATAGTATTTTATATTACAAGCAATGCATTTATATAACAAGGATAATTCTAGCATACACTTAATTTTTATGGTATTTTACTTGCTATCTTCATAAATATTATTACACAGAATAAGATTGTAGTTCTCTGCACCATTTAAATAGGACATGGATCAATTTGTTTTGAAAGATAAATTGGTTGATCATCCGTTAAAATTCCACCGTTAATTGATAAAAACCTAGATAACTTTAAAATTTGTCCAAATTCCATACAAAGTGTATAATGAATATCACATCTACCATTTTAATTTTATAGTTCAACAATATGTTGATTATATTTTGATTTGGGCTCTTCGCTTTTTCAGCGAAAATTAGACTATTCAACAGCGACTCAAAAATCTAGAGTTTTAATAGCCGTCATTCTCTTCCTCTTCCTCCATCTAGCTCCACTTTTTTCACACTTTGTAGTCCTTATTCCGACACAACACCTCCCCTCTCTCTCGGTTCTACCTTCTTGAGCGGAGAGGAGAATGAGAGAGGGAGAGGAACTGGAGCCAAGAGGAGCCGATCGAAGCCGAGAGTGTGGTATCATCAGAGCTCGGAGTGTAGAGTCCCCATCTCGATTGGAGCATGATGGTGAGTAGATTCGACCGTTGTCGGAGCGCGGCAGTAGTCGAAGAAGCGGATCCGGTCGTGGAGCGAGATGACAATTGAAGTATTATGGTGATCAACATCTCGATTGGAGTCCGACGGTGAGTAGATCCGGTTGCCGTCGGAGCGCGCAGGCGATCGAAGAAGCGGATCCGGTTGTAGAGCGAGATGGCGATTAAAGTATTATGGTGATCAACATTTCAATTGGAGCACGACAGTGAGTAGATCCGGTTGCCGTCGGAACGCGACGGCGGTTGAAGAAACGAATCCGGTCGTGAAGCGAGATGAGGATTAGAATACTAGATTAGTTTAGAAGATTTTATGAGAATAAAAGAATAAATTTAGAAATTATGGTCATTTGACTTATTGTAAATACGTTTTTTATCAATGAGATTGTTAGTTGACATTTAAAGTCACTAACTTTTAAAAAAAAAATTTATTCAACAATATGTTAAAAGTATCAAATAAGTTTACAAAAAAGGTTAATACACACAAAAATTATTCTTAAAACAAAACGTCGTGCTAATTTGCAGCACTCACAATTCATGACAAGGAATCCTCCTGTAAACGCCAAAAGTTGTCCAGCTATTCTTCTTTTAATTAAGTACCAGAAATTGCCAAAATATTTTATATATGAATTGGTTAGCAAAATATATTATATTCTACTGAATAGGAAATTCATGTCGTGTTAGATCAATTAAATTTTACGTGCGCCAGAAGTTAATTAAATTAGAATAATCTTTGAAGAAAATAATAATCAATATTCATTGACAAGACATGAGAACAAATTCAATCTTTGCTTTCAACTCATGTTCAATCAACCCTTGTACACGACAAAAAAATCCAACCAATTGAAGAGTCAATGTGCATGCAATCTTTGCTTTCAACTCATGTTCAACGTTTTTTTTCTTTTGAGTAAAGATTAAGATTAAGCTACTCAAATATTTAATTTCTGCAAAAAAAAAAAAATTAACTTAGCAATGTCTTTAGTCACTATATCAAAAATTGATTCTCATCTTTTATCTACATTTTAAGACTATTTAAATAATGTACAAATTATTCATATTTGAATTTATGAGTATTTATATTAAGTATGCAGTAATATATACTACTTTTCATTCTGAATGATATTAAGAAAGTGCAACTCGAATGAGAGCATGACTCTCATTTTTTCTCAAAAAAAAAAATTGTTCAACAAGTAAAACTTTTAGAATTTTTATTCGTAGTAATATATAAAGCATATATAGTTTTATCATCAAATACAAATATTTTTAAAAAAAAATTATGAATATGTCTACAATAAAAAAGGGTGCATAGAAGAAATACATTTATTTATCACTCCTCAAATACCTTTATTATCTACGCCTCCATAGTATTTTTGTTTTAAAATTTCTAATAAAATGTTATAAAACTAATCTATCAAAATAAAATCCTTAAATATGATTTATACTATTTTCTTGACTTTCACGTTAAAAACATCAACTTTTTATTTTATCTTATATTAATCAATAAGTTGAAATTCAACGTCTATGTTTGCGTCCGTTTATTTTTACAAATTATTACTGCTAATTAAAACAAAATCAAAATATCATAATCTATTACATGTGCATAGAAATAATATATATCATATCTAACGATTTATTTTGACATTTGAGTTTTAATATAAATTATTAAAATTTTAAAAGAAAAAGATAATAAAAATGACATTTAAACCTTCTGGTTAAAAAGTTACTAGAGGTGTGCCTCGCTTCAGCAGTGGCGGTTTAGATCTATTTTGGTCAGGTATTGTTCAACAATAAAAACATTGCCCTGGCCAGAACAATAACAATAGAGTATCAATTTTGGCAGTAAATTGAATACTCTCTGTTTTTTTTAATAAAAAAATATATAGGTATGATGACAGGCACAGAAAAAGAAATAGTTTGTTAAATTTACAAATATAGATTTTCTAGCAGCATCAGAACAATACCATAAATTATATTATATTACTTCAGGGGTCATTCAGTTGCATGCTAACATAGTCCAATTATACTTTTAACATTTTCTGTACTTTAATTAAAAAAAGAGATGGTAATAAATCATTGACATAATTATGACCAACTTATCATTTTTTTGGTTAAAAAGGCCGAGGCCCAGTTCCAATTTAATTGAAACTCAGAAGTGGTTACAAAGTTCAATAAACAGGCCCATACGCCTGTACCCAAAATAGAATAGCATCATCTAACACCTTGTTTGGATGGAGAGTAGAGGAAGGGAGGGAATGGAAAGAAAAGAAAATTTTCTGTCGAATCGTGTTTGGTTGACAAAATTATGTCGGAGGTGAAGGGTACAGGGGGTGAAAGGTTTAACCTTGTATTATTATAATCAATAGAATTGATTTCCCTCCCGATTTGGGGTGTAACGGATGGAAAGAAATTTTGTTGTAAATAGTTTTAGAACAAAAAACACAAATGTCCAATCCTATATCTTACCTATATAATTCTCATACAAATTTTTTGTCACAAATCTACAACAACCACCGAATTTCTCATTAACCTTCTAAATTTTAATCAACCAAACAAGAAATAAGACAGAAAGAAAGATTAAATTTATTTTCTCTCATTAATCATCCAAACACAAAGAAGTTAAATATGTTCATCTTCCTTTCTATTCCATTCCATTCCCTTTTATTCTTCACCTCCCCTTCCTTCCTCTACTCTCCATCCAAACAAGGTGTAAGGAAAAGTAAAAAAACTCCACAGTTATCCACCTTTGATAAAATCGCACGATCTATAGATCTAATCAAAACGCTACCCACAAAATAAAATAAATCTCAGATCTACTGGGTAGATCCTGAATCCCTCTCGCTTGCCGGAGGTTGAAAGGTTTGGATTTGATCATCGCCTGGCAACCAGATACGCAGAGGAATGGCTTCAATAGTGTCTTCATCCGGCATCCAGCAATAAGTGCCTTCTCTAATCTTTTGCATTTTTGCCTTTGTCTTGTGTCCTGTCCAGTATAATACGAAGGAAATTGTGAGTAAAATTAAAGATCTTGCAGTTTTGGGTGAAGCCCTTTGGAAACAAATCTCATTTCTATGTTTCCAAAGGGTCCAGCAAATAGCACAGAAAACAAAAAGAAAAGCTTTTTGTTGATCATGGGGCAGTTGTACTGCAAAGTCTTGAACATTTTTCATGGTGTGCCAAGTATGAAAATGGGATTGGCAATGGCCCATCCAGAACCAGATTTGTTTAGCAATTTGACATTGTAAAAAGAGATGGTTAACAGTCTCTTGTTGAGAACAGAACACACATTGTGTTGACCCTTGCCATCCCCTTTTACTTAAATTTGTCTTAGAAAGAATTCTATTTTTAAATACTAGCCAGATAAAAATTTGTATTTTGGGAGGAACTGGTATAGTCCAGCATAACATTGGATGAGTAACACTGATACCACCAAAATTTAAAAACTGATAAGTGGATCTGACAGTGAAAGTCCCAGTAGAATCCCATCTCCATGAGAGTCTATCTGTGTTATGAGTAAAGGATATGTTGCTGAGGGTGTGCAATAATTGGGTCCATTCCTGGAGGCAAACTCTTGTGAGAATACGACTAAAAAAGACATTTTGTCCTTGTGAGTTGATAACCTCTGAGATGGTAATGTTTTTAGAGCAACACATTTGGTATAGTTGTGGGTATTTAGAAGCTAAAGAGCAGTTATCTAGCCAAATGTCTTCTCAGAATTGGACTAGTGAATGTTGGCCAGGATGATACTGTACACTACATTTGCCTAAATCTGCTATATCTAATATATCTGTCCAAAAAGGAGATGTATGGCCTCTAGAGGGGTTATGAGAATAGAGAAATTGTATTAGTGTTTTCCAAGGACTGCTATATGTGGGGTCTTTGTATGTAACCCACCATTTAATTAAAAGAGAAATATTCATATCTCTTAAGTTCAATATCCCTAATCCCCCATATTTTTTGGCTATACAAACCGCTGGCCATTTGAGTAAAGAGTATTTTCTTTTGAAACCAGACCCTTGCCAAAGAAAACGACATCTAATTTTATCTATATCTCTAATAGTTGTATCAGGGACTCTGTATAAAAAGAGGGTATATAGAGGAACAGCAGACAAGACTGAATTGAGTATGGTATGTCTACCCCCAATGGAGAGAAGATTGCCTTTCCAAGTTTGTAATTTTTTCTCTATTTTATCAATTAAAAATCTCCAGTCAGAGACTGTGAGTTTTCTATCATGTAGTGGTATACCTAAGTATTTGATAGGAAACTGAGCTGTTTGACATCTGAATGTATGAGCTAAGGTGGTATCTGTATTGTCTCCAATAAAGAACATCTCAGTTTTATCTAAATTGAGTTTAATACCTGAAACAGCTTCAAAGGCTTGTAAAGCCCACCAGGCAGCTTCAACTATGTCATGTTTAGCCTCTAGAAATAAAATGGTATCGTCGGCATAATGACAATTGGTTATATTCCTATTATTGAAACAATTAGGTCCTAATCCTCTAATGATATTAGCCTGTTTACCTTTGTGAAAGATCCTACTGAGTATATCTGCTGCTAATATAAAGAGAAAAGGAGAGAGTGGATCTCCTTGTCTTACTCCTTTTTTACAATAAAAATAAGGAGAAAGCTCCCCATTTATGTTGACACAAGATTGTGAGCTGATAAGCCACTTGTGAATCCAATTAATCCATGTTAAATGAAAACCTCTACTGTGTAACACTTCTAACAATTATTTCCAATGAATGGTATCATAGGCCTTAGCAAAATCAATTTTGATAACTACTCCCTGTTGATTATGGTGTTTACTATAATGGATAAGTTCTTGGCTGAGTACTACATTATCTAGAATATATCTTTTTTGTAAGAAGGCAGCTTGACTATCATCAATTATCCTATTCATAACTAAGCTAAGTCTATGTGTCAATATTTTTGAGATTAGTTTAAAACTACAATGAACCAAACTAATGGGCCTAAATTTAGTAACTGTATTAGCATTTTTAACTTTTGGGATGAGGCATATAATGGATTTATTAAGTTTATCTAAATTGAGGTCCTGAGAATGAAAATGAGAGCATATCAACAAAAGGTCATGCTTAAGTAAGTCCCAAAAGAATTGGTAGAATTTAAAAGAAAACCCATCAGGGCCTGGTGCACCATTGGGTTCACAAGCAAAAAGAGCTTGTTTAATTTCCTCAAGAGTAAAAGGCTTTATAAGAAGGTCATTTTCCATGGGAGTAATTTTATCACTCTCATTCCAGAATTGAGTATCTAATGTAGCATATTTAATGCCTTCAGTCCCTAGGCAATTTTTATAATAGTCAAAAATGTGGGATTTAATATCCTCAAGTGATTGTGTAGGTTGGTTATTGATATCTAAGGAATTAACCCTATTTTTTTCTTCCTATGATTGGCCATTGTATGAAAAAATTTAGTATTAAGGTCTCCTTCTTCAAGCCATTTTTGTTTAGCCCTATGTTTCCAATATATTTCCTCCTCTAAGTATATTCCCTCTAGTTTATGTTTGAGAGCTTGCCATTCCTCTAATTCAGATTTATCTAAAGGTCTAGATTCCTGAAGAATGTCTAATACATGTAATCTATCTAATATGATTCCCTTCTCTTTCTTTTTAAGTCCATAGAAATTTTTGGCCCAGCCTTTGATTTTCCTTCTCATTATTCCTAATTTCAGGTTCCAACTATGTCCTATATCATGGTCTGACAGGGGTGTTTCCTGCCACCATTTATGAATTAGTCTCACAAATTCTTCTTGTTCTAACCAAATTGGATCAAATTTAAAAGATGCTACAGAATGAGATGTACTGGAATCTATTTGTAGTAAAAGAGGGCAGTGATCTGATCCATTTTTACATAAATTAATTAAGGATATTCTGCTATAAGTGGTATTCCAATCAGGAGATGTAAGGAATCTATCTAAGAGAGCAAAATTTCTCCCATTTGACCAAGTATACTTCCTGGTTTGCAATTTGAGTTCTAAGAGTTGATGTTGATTGATAAATTGATTAAACCAGTTACTAGTTGTGACATCAAAATTTGACCCTGATTTTTCTTTTGGATGTCTAATGACATTAAAATCTCCACTGATAATCCAGGGATATGTATACCCTAATCTAAGTTGGTTTAATTCTATCCACAAGTCTTTTTTATGATTCCTCAAGGTAGGGCCATATACAATAGTGTATTGCCAAGTAGTTTGATCCAGTTTGTTAATGAAATGTACATCTACACAATGATTGGAAAGTCTAAGAGATAGAATGTCTATTTTATTACTATCTCTCCCAAAAAGTATTCCTCCAGATCTCCCAACAGAGGGGAGATAAATCCAAATATCAAGTTTGGTAGATAAAGCTCTTAACATTCGAGAAGAAAAATCTTCTTTTTTAGTTCACCAACTTATCATTGTAACCACTTAAGATGCAATAGTTGACCGAGTCGTTGGTTGCTAAAAATCTCTGCCCTCGGTGCAACTTTTTTTTTTTTTGATGGTTGTCGACAATTGTCGGCAACGATTATATTGATAAGAAAATGAGAGTTTAATTACAATGTTTTCGGAATTTAGGGACCCGTATGTTCCCTCTCGGAAGCTATTTACATAGTCCCAAAAATCCCAGAAGAAAGAAAAAATTAATTAAAAGTCCCCGGCCAAGTAAACTAAATTAAATGAGTAAATAGCGCTAAATACTCCTCCATCTTTCGATCTCCAGCACTGTCTCATAAACCAGATAATTCGCACGTCGCCGTTTGTTAGAAAACAGCCTCTTGTTTCTCTCTCTCCACAATGCCCAAGCCCCCGCTGCCCAGACAACATTCCAAAGTGTCCGTTGTTGGGTAGATAGAGTCCTGGCTATTCGCAGCCACATTTGCTGTATGTCCGCACCCCGGTTGCGATGTGATGTTATATGGGCGAACAGATCCGTCCAGAATTGTACCGCATACGTGCATTCCCACATAATATGATCTCTTGTCTCCTCCATATTATTGCCACACAAGTGACACCCTGATGGTACATTGCACCCTCTGTAATGCATGACATCCTGCGTCAGATTTTCCGATCCAGCATCAGCCAGATGAAAATTCTCACTTTCATTGGGATTTTCATTCTCCATAGTATCGCCTGATATGCTGATAAAATCCCCGTATGATGCAGGACCCTGTACGCCGAGGAGCATGAGAAAATCCCGGTTGCTGTCCATCCCCATTTTTGAGTGTCCCCCTGGGTTTCTATCGAACATGCATAGAATGGTTTTAGTTTGATAAGATCCTTTATGAAGAACGACCCGCTATTCGCTAGACGGTCTATTTGCAATGCGGACGTAATACCATACAGTGATCGAATGGTTTCTGCCCATAGCCCCTCAGGATTGCTGTCAATAGCCCAAAGCCATTTGGCCAGTAATGCCTCGTTCTGGCAACTGAGATCTATTATACCCATGCCCCCGTTTTCTCGGAGGGAACAAACCCTTTCCCAGTTCACCAAACAATTGATGCCTTTGCAAACATCCTTCCCCTTCCACAGGAAGCTTCTTCTCATTTTGTCAATGTGGTTGATGACTCCCACCGGAATCTTGAAAGCTTGCATATAGTGTAGAGGCATTGCGGACAGTACCGCCTTGACCAATGTAATTCTTCCTCCATAGGATAAAAAACCTGAGGTCCAGCCTTCTATTCGGCGCTGTACTGCATGTAGCATTGGCTGGTAGTCTATCTTATTCGGTCTCTTAACCGCCAGTGGCAGGCCCAAGTATCTGATCGGTAACCGCGCCCTGGGTGATCCCAGAATTTGCTCAATGACTGGTATCAGAGTTTGAGGAATAGCAATAGGAACGAAATTGCTTTTGTCTCTATTTATCCGGAGGCCGGTCAGAGATGCGTACACCTGCAGCACGTGACTGATAATTTTGAGGGTCACCGGATGTGCCTCGCAGATGATCAGAGTGTCGTCCGCATATTGAATCGTGCGTGGCTGTAGCCTGATTGGCTGTGGCATGAGAGTCGCCACATTCTGTAAGAATCTGCTTAGAGAATCCGCCACCAAGATGAAAAGCATGGGGGACAGGGGGTCCCCCTGACGCAATCCTCTTTTATGTTGGAAGTATCTTGTGAGTTCCCCATTGACCCGCACGGTTGATGAGGAAGTGGTCAGAATGCTAAGAACCGCCCCGGTCCAGACTGGTGGAAAGCCCCGCTCCACCAATAAATTGATAAGGAAACACCAATCAATCGTGTCGAAGGCCTTCTCAAAGTCGACCTTGTACATGATTGTTGGCAGATTTCTTTTTGAGCAATAATTTAGCAACTCACGTGCTGATAGAAATGACTCCATGAGGGACCTGCCTTGGACAAAAGCCGTCTGATTGGGTGAAACCAGTTTTGTCAGGTGCGGTCGCAGTCTATTCGCCAAAACCTTGGTGACTAATTTTGCGATCGTATTGATGACGCTGATTGGCCTGAAGTCAGATATTCGTTCAGGGTTAGGCTTCTTAGGAATAAGCGTAATAGATGCCTTGTTCACACATCTCAAGTCTATTTTCCCGGCAAGAAACTCCCTTAAAAGATCCATGACATCTGCTTTTACGATGGTCCAAAAAGCTCGGTAAAATTCTATGGGGAGTCCATCCGGGCCACTTGCTTTACCCGCCGGCATATCATTGATTGCCTGTTGCACTTCCGCTTCTGTGATGACCTCATCTAGATTCCGGAGTTCCTCAGGCATAGCGTCCCCCACCCTTCCAGACACATCAAATGGTCCGGCATGCTGTGGACGTTGACCTATTAAGCCTTTGAAATGTTGCCTGAGGTAATTCGGCATGAGTGCCAGTGAGACGGTATCGCCGCTATCCGTCTGCAGGGTCTCCAATCGGTTTGTATTTTTTCGTCCGTTGGCTATTGCGTGGAAGAACTTAGTATTATTATCTCCGAGCTTTAACCAAGTGCAACCCGATCTTTGTTTCCATCTCTCCTCTTTCTCTGCCGATAGTTTGTATATGTGCTCTCGCAGTTGGATCCGCAAACGTAATTCTATGGTGGTGAGGTCCCTGATTTCTTCCACCCTGTCTATACGTTGTAGAATCCATTTGGATCGAGTCAGGTAAGTTTCTTTTTTTGCGAACTTTTGTTGTGCCCAAATCTGCAATTCTTTCCGCACAGCTCGGATCCTTCCATTTATTCTGATCGCCGGATTGCCTGATGAGCCTGATCCCCAAGCTCTGTGAACCACCTCCTTAACCTCCGTGTATTTGAGCCAAAAAGTTTCGAATTTGAATTGTCGTTTAGGCGGGATTCAGGTGCGGCCTCATACTGAGCAGGAGAGGTGCATGATCAGAAGTAGTGGCTGGCAGATCCCGCAGGTCGAATGACGCACCGTAGTCATTCCAATGACCCGAGAGCAGGGCCCTATCCAGACGAGAGAAGGTAGGGTGTGGCCTCTTGTTGGACCATGTATACGCTCGACCCTGAAGCGGAACATCGATGAGGCCCATGTCGCCAATAAAGCTATTGAAATCCAACATTGTTCCCAAATTTTGTGTGTTGCCGGTCGTATCCTCCGTTGAGCGGAGAAGATTGAAATCCCCCATAATGAGCCACGGGTATTGGTTTCTTGCTCGAATCCCTCTTAGTTCATTGAGAAATAGTCTCTTGTTGGAGTCCTCCTGTGGCCCATATACGACTGTGAGCATAAAAGTGCATCCTTTTTTCTTTAATACGGCTGTTACTGTATATGTTAAGGAAAAAGAGTTAATTAAAGAAAAAGCACTGCTCCACGCGAGCAGTATCCCACCCCTGGTTCCCTCCGCATTTAAAGATAAAAATTGCTTGAACTTAGATGGACAGACTTGTCTTAATCCAAATAAGTTACAAGCACTCCACTTTGTCTCTTGAAAAGAAATTAAGTCCGGGGTGCTCTCGATTACTAAATCTTTAATAATCGCACATTTTTAATGTCCCCCAAACCCCGCACATTCCAATTTAAAATACGCATTGAAAAATTAAATTCATTCATCATTAAACTTGGTAGTACACACAAAAGGCTCTTGATAGAGTTAAGAGTCAACCGAATCTACGGCGATTACAAAATTAAACCACTAATCAAGGCAACACTACCATTACTGTTAACACTAGAGTATTAAAAAGATGCTTGCCCTCCCTCCTCATCCGAGAGATCAAGGTCACTGTCGGTGTCGAAAGCACCTAGCACAGATTCATCTTGAGCATCTTCCATGTTGTATTCACCCTCCTCCCATTCTCCTATTTCTTCAATCCCAGCTTGTTCTGCGGTTACATCAAACCCAGCCGGTTCTGTGGTTGCTTCAATCCCAGCCGGTTCTGTGTTTTGAAGAGGGGGGAGGGAGTGTATGGCACTGCTGGCATCTGAGTTTGAAGCGATATGCGTAGTTGGTAGTGCAGCTTGCGGGTCCAGTGGTCGGTTCATACCACAGTATGTGCTTGCAAGGCCGGCTGTGGCTTCCTGCAATGGCCTGACCGTGAGAAACTCCTCCCGTAAAGCTTGGAAGAGTTCGGCCTGCCGAGCCGGGTTGAGTTCTTCTTCTGTAATTGCATTCTTGTCACATTTTCGAGCTTTGGTCCGTTCTTCAGTGTAACGTTTGGTGACCCCTTTCTCCATGATTCGAGCACTCCGTCGCAAGGTGCTTTGCTGCGGAGACTGCTGACCCATCTCAGGAGTCAAGGGCCGGTTCTGTGGAGGTGGGACCAGCTCAGGAATGTGTGGAATTTGCAGTTGTACCGAATCCGAAGTCGGTATGACAGGAGAGTCGGTTTCCATTGATGCTTGAGCGGGGTCAGTGAGCGCACTGAGGTACGCCTCCCTTTCATCTTGTAGCCTTATTTCCTCCTGAATTGCATCCAGTTCGGCTTGCAATATGGGGTCCAGATCGTCAGACGGTCTATCAATCGGATCATGGTCATAGGAGGAGTTTGAGTTATCAGAAAAAATGGGATCCGGATGATAGTTCAGCTTGGGGTCCAATCCCGGATCGGGGTCTGAGCCGAGGTAATCATTGATGTCGAGGTTCCCATCAATTTCCTGAGTCGGCTCCTCAGATGGTTCTATTTCTTCGCTCGGTTCTTCGCTTGGTTCTATTTCTTCGCTTGGTTCTTCATCAAAGTTGTTATCGGTATGGCTAAGGTTCAGTGGTTGGAGTTGCTGACAGGGGTCGGGTTCTGAGAGAGCCTGATTTTCGCCCTCTTCCATGTAGTCGGACTGCGCGATGGTGCTGTCGTGCCATTGGTCGTCGCAAGGATGTGGTTCGAGCAAGGAGTTGCGTGGGGACGAAGGGGAAAGGATGGGAAGCGGGTTGGTGGGGCTGCGGATCCGTTTGGGAGGGCTATGGATCGGGTATGAGTTGGAGGTGTGGATCGGGCTGAGTTGGGGCTGTGGATCGGGTCTGAGTTGGGGCTGTGGATCGGATTGGAATTAGAGATGTGGGTCGGGGCTGGGGATAAAATGTGAATTGGGTTGTCTTTATGGCCTGGGGTAGGTGTAGTGGGAGTATTTGGGGAGTGGGCATTAAATGCGGCCTGGTGCACAACTATAGGTAGTGGGTCTTTAAGAGAGTTTATATTTGTGGCCGAATTTTGATTAGGGGTGGTCGGCCCATTCTCCAGCTTTTTATTTGGCCCAACCTGGAAATGCAGTGGAGAGGTGCCAGCTGGTGCGTGGTTTGAATTTAAAGTTTGAATTTGAACCCCTCTGCAATCCATCACCTCAGTCTGAACCGAAGTACGAGAATGATCACCTATAGTCAGAGTTGGTAGAAAGCAGGTCCTAGGTACTGTTGATGCAGACTTTGGGTTGGTTTTGCCTCCAGTAGAAGCCCCTCCAGTTCTCTCCATTTGCTCTTCATTAGAATGCAAAAAAAGGTTCTGCTCAAGGTCGTGACCTGCCACTGATGTGCTGCTAGTGGCCTGAGACTTCAGAAATTCACCAAACAGGGGGCTGGATTTTAAAGTGTGATAGAGTTTATCTTTTTCCGGACCTGCATCAAGACCAGACCAGATAGCTAGCAAAACACTCGAATCCACGGTGACGACGTCCCGGCCGTCGGACAGATTTGCGACGCCAAGGCCCGCTCGGTGTTCGGCTTGAATTTGCTGAAAGGTTTGCTCGGGTGGGGTCGGATCTGTTGGAGTTGAGAGAGGAATAGGTTCCTCTAGCCAGCTCCGCACAACGACCTCGACGTCACGTGCCATTCCACGTATCCACATGCGCAAGGTGTGCGGAATAGCCTCGAGGTGCGGGACTGCTATGACTGCGCACATGCTATCGAGTGAGTTGACTTTGTTCATGGGTGCGTGGTCGAGTACGATGCCGAAGGAGCTTGCACCGGCAATCAAATGTTCTACACACCATGCTTGAGGGGACATGTGTTTAAGTTCTACCCAAACCTTGTACTTGAGGGCCATCGGATACCCGTTAACCGCCGGGTTCCATGGAAAGGAGACATACCCCAGCTCTTGAAGCGGTTTAGAGTAAGTTTCTAAGAAGCGGGAACGGTCAAAGCCCGGTGGCAAAGCAGCAAGTATTGGCTGCCGGACATGTGAGTAAGCGGGTAAGGGTAATCGGAGTTGCACGTGACCATTAGTGCCGATTGGAGAATGTTCGTTGTGTGGTTTGAGCGAAGCCGGGCGTCTATCACTATTGCCCTGCCGAGTTCTAAGACATCTTGCTTCATCTTGTGCTTTTCTGGGACAAAGACAAGCGCTATACGAGGCCGGTTAGTGGGCAGCTGCGACTCCCCCATATTTCCCCTAGGCAGTAGCGGGTCAAAATGGTGTTGTGTTGTATGGATGTTGACCGTGCATTGCTTTGCCTTATGTCCAGTGCCTCTGCAATTCGCGCATACTCGGTCTTTGCTTTTGCAACCCTTTTGGTCATGGCCTAACTCTAGGCAATTGTAGCAGCGTCCACGCCAAAGCCGGTGTCCCGGATCTGGTGGGGTTGGGAGCTGGGGTGGGAGGTTTAAAGCGGCAGTGGAATCGTCGGAGGCTTGCGGCCAAGGGTTCGTGTCGATGAAATGAGGCCATGGGGGGGACTGGAAGCGCTGGGAGGAAAAGGCAAGTGGCTGTGGATGGTGCTGGGCTGTTTGAGCATATGTGAGGCCAGCTGGTGCTAAACGGTTCGTGGGTGGGGTGAGTTGTGTATTAAATGTGTGCTGCATTAATGGTCTGTTATTGTTAGCCATTAAATGAGTCTCTGTTGCTTGAATGAAGGTGGTAGGTGTGTGAGATGGACGGTAAGGGAGGTGGTTTAATGTAGCAGCTGTGCTTAGTGGAGCACCATTAATGCTCATTAATGGCTGAAGGGAAATGCTAGGGAATAGCTCGGCTACCGTACTGTAGCTGGGAATAGCTCGGCCACCATTAATGCCATATACAAAAGGTCTGTCTACAGTGTACTTATGAGGCATGTTAGAGTACTTACCTGTACTTGGGGGGTAGTGCACTTGAGAAGTTTTTCTTGGGAAGAAACGTCCTCTCTGATGGTGTGAAGTGGGGAGACCTTGAGCTGATGGGAAAGTGGGATACCGTTGCTGTTGGAACTCAGAGAAAGTACTGCGTCCTTGGGAGAAGGCAGGGTGCTGTGGATAGGTGGCCTTGCCGCGCCGTCCCTCCCATCTATGGCCCGCGGCCGCCTGCCTGGAGGCGCGTGCCTTCTTCTGCTGCCTTGACACCACCTTGAACCAGCCATCACCCGTAGATATCGCCTTGTGCTTCATATCGCCTTTTTCCACTCCTTCTTGCTTTTCATATGGGACTCAATTCCCCTCGGTGCAACTTGACCAGATGCCCTTTTGATTGCATTAGATTAATCATAATAATTATAATTTGATAAAAGATCCTTACCTCCAATTTCAGGGAAAGTGAAATTAAGTGTAAAATACGTGGCAACTAGGGTTAATGATAACTTGATAAGCTCAAATATCAACTAGATGTTTTTTTTTTTTTAAACCTGGCAGCAGCTGCCATGTGTAATATCAACTAGATGTTGGTTCTTTCTTACCAAGAATAATTATCTGAGACAATTCCATAAGTGGAAAATGGAAACCCGGCGAAGGTAACAACGATCCTTTAACCATCGTACAACATGCAATCTTTATCTTAAATTAAATGGGCTGAAAGATTGTACTTTCCTTTGCAAATTGATTCAATATATCTTTTATTTTTTTGTGTTGGATATATCTTTTATTTTTTTTGTGTTGGATAGAACCTCTGCAACACTATTAAAACATCGAAGATGACAACGATAGCGCATTGCCTATTATTAAGATTGTTAGTGATTCAAATAGAGACGTCAATAAAAATTGATTACTTGACCCGTATGAATAATTTTTAGTAATTCATATACATATCACAGATAATCGATTGCTTGTCTAAAAAAGATTGTTAGTAAATCATATACAGTAAGAAAACATTTCATTAAATTTTCGTTACTTTCAAGTAAGAGTACCTAGCTGTTCTGTACAATTACCATGCATATCACATAACAATTAGTCTAGAAAAATTCCATAGTAATTACCAACTTTTACGTACATTCTATATAAAGAAATATTAAGTACGGTTTTGAAGAAAGCAGTTCTTATACGTTTACATTTAATGGAGAAAGACTCTCCCAACTGTGTTATCTAAATATCTGTTCATCGTAGCGTCATGTGTAATAATTGGATGAAAACCACGTTGCATCCGAAATATTAGTGACTATTATCCAAAACAAAATAATCTAAAAATAAATAACAATGAAAAAAGCTCGAAACACTGCTTAAAGTCAGCCTGGACCTGGAGTAATTTTCGTCCATGGGCCACATCTCCAATTACAAAGACAGTATAGGGCCCAGTTTGAAATAGCTCGAATATTTTGGGCTGTTTTCAAGCACATGATTGTTCTGTTTTTTTATTTTTTTATTTTAAACCTTCACTTTGTTTTAATCTCATTGAACAAGTGCATGTCTTCTGGCAGACTAAGGCTCGGGTATGTTTGTCTGCAGAATAAGAGGTCGAGTAATATTCTCTCTTTAAAGAGTAAAATGGAAGTGAATTGGAATAAAAGCGGTGTAAGTTAAATCACCTCTTTATTTAAACATGTTTCTATTAATGAAACGGATCTAGTAGCATTTTTAATAAAAGAAAAATAATTAAATCACCTCTTTAGGTGAATTAACTTACTCCGCATTTATTTTATCTGTAGGACTCATTATCATAGATATAGATTTATTTATTAATATCTTGCTCCTCCAAACATATTAGTATAAGTCATAATTCATAACCTAAACTGTTAAATGAAATGTAAATATGAGGTGGAAGATAAGATAAGCAATCTATCATCCTTAAACTATGTTGCACGGATACGTCAGTTTAGGTGGTGTATCGGTATCGAACACGTATTGGATACCGATACGTGCCCGATACGGCACCAATACGTATCCGATACACCAGCTGGCGTATCCGCCTACGTGGCGTATCCTTATTTGGCCGATACGGTCTCCGATACGCTCTGACTCGTCTGGATATGCCTGGATATTGCTCTGACACTTCTGGATACGGAATGTGTGAACTGCGGGCATGGTCCACCATACACCGCGCCATCCCTGTGGACCGTGCCAAAAAAAAAAAAAATTCTAGCGTTCAGCAGGAATCGAACATGAGATCTCTGTTATGGACTCCAAAGGCCTTAACCACTACACTATTTCAAATTTGATGTTATAATCTAGTAGCGTTTATATTTAATCTATATCCAAAACTTTTGATATATATATTTTTTGTTTTGTTTTGAATTAATATTTAATTTATATAATACAAGTGTTGAACTAATAATATAATATAATATAATAGACGTATCGTATCCTTGATTTTTGAAAATTGCCGTATTGCCGTATCTGTATCATATCCGATACGATACCCGTACCCGTATCCATGCAACATAGTCCTTACACTATCGTAGCAACCAACCAAACATAACCAAAAAATAGTACTACTTGGACAAATGGATAAGCTGATTGAATTTAAGCAACCAACCAAACACCAAAAGTTTTATTAATACCCTAAAAAAAATAGCAAATCTACCATCTGCATTAGAAAATTTTCAAAAATAATCTAACCCCCTCATGTTGGGGCGGTTTGCTATTTTTTATTTTTTATTTTTACAAATGTATAGCTGACCACCCCACAGTGAGGCGGTTTGCTATTATTATTATTATTATTTTTAGATGTTCAGTGTGTATAGAATTTGTCAAATTTTTTAGAGATGTTTAGTGGGGCATTTGTCAATTTTACGTCTCAAATTGGTGCCTGGCGGCTGTTCAAGTATTGCGGGGATCCAGGTAATATATAGTTTTTTTAGATTGATCCAAGTTAATTTTGGATTTATGTGTCAGTTGTTGAATTAGAAATTATGGGACATTATTTTTTAATTGAAGTATCATTTGATTTAGGATTATTTCTGATGAAACAATTTGTTCGAATAACTCTTTTGGATTTATTTTGTGTGTTGTTCATTAGGAGGTGGTACTTGATGTTTCGGGCTATATTAACGTAGCTACACTGTTTCGTTATCTTTGCTTGTAATATGTGGCCTGAAAGACATTAAGTTGTTTAGAAAAATAATTTTTTGTGGAAACTGTCTATGTAGGATAATATTTTATCTAATATTTACAGTATTGTATAGTCTCATCTCAACTGAGTGCTCTTCTGATGTTGTTAATTAGCTGAATACTAATATTTTATCTAATATTTATAGTAGTTATGTAGTCACACTCTTTATAAAAAGTATATATGATACTCCGGCATGAAAAACGACTTATTATGTCTTGATGTGTTCATTATTTATGAGACCTATAAGGCTATAACAGGTTGAAATTGCAAATTAGAATGAATCTTCGAAGTAATCTAATGTGACAGGATCTTGTGGGACACCACACATTCGATCACAAAATCTGATTAATGTAACAGCACCCTTATAAAGGATCAGACAATCATGATTTGTAATAATCGTCTTAGCTCTTGTCAATCGTTTATATTTTTTTTAAATTGATTACGTATCATATATACTCATCTAGGATAGGTGTCATATAATATACATATTAGATGGAAATATTGAGATCTCTAAAAAAACATATTTATAGCAAATTGCCCCCAAAAAAAAAATATATTGTGAGGCTGTTTGGTGAACATCAGTATAAAAAAAAATTAAAAAAAAATAGCAAACCATCCCAACGTGGGGCGGTTAGGTTATTTTTGAAAAAAATTCAATACGGAGGATAGATTTGCTATTTTTTTTAGAGTATTAATAAAAATTTCGGAACCAAACATAACAAAAAAATAGTACTACTTGAACTTATGGATAAGCTGATTTTGCTTTCCTAGCTGAGGAGGCTTAAACATATGGATAGAATATTTCTCTTCAGTTTTGTTTATGATTCTAACATAGTTTTATTCATCTACAATTCACACATTTTTTAACTAATTATTAATTACTTATCAAATTATTCGCTAATTATTTATTCAAATTATTAATTATTCCTTATTATTTAGTTACATGATTTCATTTTATAGCACTGTTTACATAGCTGATTTTTTAATCATTGGTACAATTACATTTATTAGTCCACAAAATAACAAATTTCAAGCACAACAACATATAAAAGATTTTATAAAAAAAAACACAAAAAGATAAAACTATTTAGACGACGGGGTGTAATTCTGATTCAATACTTCTATGACCGAACACCCTCACGAACTGGCGAAACCTCATGCTCCGACGAGCTATCCTCCTCTAGCAACACCTCATCTACGGCATCTGATATAGCATGAGCCTCCTCAATGCGGGACCAATCCACGGGTGATACCATGGATTCAGTCGTGCCACACTATCGCAACATCTGAAGACTGCGTTTCTTACAAATAAATTAATTATGTTAGTGAAGGTATTATCAAATATATTAAATAATTTACTAATTTTTCAAAAATAATCTTACATATCTTGACACAACATCTATCTTGTGCTGAGTGAAAGACATCCAAAGTAGGTAGCTAATAGTCAGCTCGTTGTTGTGCCGGGGAAATACACAAGGCACAGTCTCATTGAATGTACTGATAAACCTCGTCTAGTTTAAGTGTAGGTTGCGAGGCACTACCTGATTTCATACTGTTTTGGTAGAAATAGAGTTTTTTTTCTATTGAATTTTGGTATAATTTCTGGACAATTTGGTTGAATTTTGATACAATTTTTTTACATTTTGAAACAATTTTAGTGCAATTTGTAGGGTTTCGGGTAGGTTATTTGTGCAACAATTCGATTTAATTCATGATTTGTTCACTACCCGAAAATCAGAATCCATGTATAAAACTAATTCCAAGATTAATATAGAATTTACCACTAGATGCGCAGCGGATATATTCGTCTAGTGGTAGAAGCAGTCACCCTTCTCTGTTCCTTCTTCCTGTCAGATGTACGCACCAACGATAGCAGTTGCGTCTCTATCAGTATCCACACAAACAGATTGACAAACTTCTGTCAGTTGATGTACTAGCACCACACAAACAGCCCCATTCGAACTTCTCTTTATTTCTCTCTTTCGATCTGGTAAATATATGTTGAAATTGAACAGTAGCGAATTTGATCTGATGTACTCATATATATAAGCAGAGGTCAGTTCGCACTTATTCATTTGCACCACTTGGTTGCACCTATTGGCTGCATCTATCCAGATCATTAGAGAGAACAGCAGAATTTCGGCCCATATTGTATTAAGCCCAATATGGTTTAATCCATATTCAATTTCATAATTAACTATTAATTATGGCCCAAAATATTATGACATGTAGGACACTTCTAACACAATTTACCTACTATATTGGTAAAATTTGACAATTTTAATACAATTTGGTCTAATTTTAGATATAATCTGTCTACGGTTGATATTGGTATAATTTTTCATTACTTGGAGAACTTTAATATAAGGTGGGTCAACCTTTGGCATACCTTTGGATACTAAAAATATGACTACTTAATTTAATTAGATTAAAAGTAAAGAAAATTATCTCGCACATGCAAAGAAATCCACAGAAAAAGCCAAAAGAGTAAAAAAGAAGAAGTAAAGAGTAAAAAATTGTGAGTGAGGCCGGTTTTCTCTCTCTTCAGCCATTTTTATAGCTAAAATGGACACAAACTAGATTTGTGTAGCAATGAGCAGTGGTAGGCATACTAGGTCTACGCACTTTTTAAAGGAAGTACGGATTTAGTCTACGTATTGTCCCTCATTAGTGCGTAGACCTAATTTTGTATTTCTATTGAGTTTCAAAATATTTTCAATATCATGCTTACTTTGAATTTTCAATTTTTTTTTAAGTACTAACACAGAGTTTTGGAATAATTTGTAGCTCTACTGTTTGTAAGGATAGTTCTTTAAGACCCTGCTCCAAACAACGGTAGAGATGAAAAAAGAAATTTCTTTATCGAAAAAGAAAGTAACAAAATTCCGACAATGAAAAACTATAAAAATTTGAAAATGTCACAAAGAATAAAATTGAAATATCCAGCTTAATTTTAATTTGAAATTCAAAATTCCGCACAAGGTCACAATTTTAATGTTTGGCCTTGTGAAGACATGAAAATTCCATTAATTATCCGAAAGAACTTAATTTCTAATTAACTTGTGTGCCATGTACAGGTGCGTAATTTATATTGCAGAGCATAGGTACCAGGACCGATATCGTCCCAGGTACATGACTCAAGCAAATTACAACGACCGGCTCAGATTAATTCTATATGGGTCAAACTCAAATCCGGTGTCTATTGTGACTGTAGGAGGCTGTTTTGAGATTTATGTCATATTAAATGGGCCGTCCGATCGAATTTGCTTGAGTCAGATAACCTGAGGTGATGTGAATCCATAAGTACCAGCGCTATGACCAGAGAACATAGTGAAGAAAATAATACAGTTACAGTAAAATAGGAATATTAAGTAAATTGTGTTCATACTAAGCAGTAGGCAATAGAAACAGCACAAATTTTAACAACGCTCAAAATTAACTAGAGAAAAGATATACATCGGTAAAAGAACTATATCCAAAATACAAATCATACAATTTTGTTATTTGTAGAAAAGAATTGAAGAAGATTTTGAAGAAAAGTCAATGAAGGAATATAACACCGACAGAGATATATAATTTCTCTCTAAACTCGTTTATTATATTTTTTAATATAAAAAAAGAGTCTGGATTTTTTTTTTCTTTTAAACTTGACAAAAGCTACCAAGTGGTTACATCGTATTTATTACAATTATGTTCTTATAAAAAAAACTTACATCATCTAAGAACGGAGGAAACATCAAGCGAAAAAATAAAATTACAATAACAACCTATGTCACTACTACAGAAAAACACTTCTCTATCGGTTTCAAATATAAAATCGCCATCTATTTGAACCGATAGCTATCGCCCCGATAGCAAAAGTGTTCACCTTTGCCATCCGGTTGGATCTGATGGCGTTGCGCACCTATGCTATCGCGTAAAGTAACCAACCGATGTCGTTTCTTAAATAACAGTGTTACAAACTGGCGTCGTTGCGCATTCAATGACATCGCTTGCTTTTTTAGCAAAGGTTCTTAACACAACGACTTTTGGATTTGTTTGTCGGTGGCAAAAGTCACATACACCATCGTTTTTGTATGCCTTAGCGTTGTTGTCTTAACTTTGACATCTGTTTTTAATTTGAACAGTTGGTGAATTACATATATATATATATATATATATATATATATATATATATATATATATATATATATGGGGCTGGCTACTATGCTTATATAAGCATATGCCCACATATGCTTATAACTCATTTTTGTCTTTCCAATGTTCAAATGGTCGATCCGACCGTTCATCTTGTTCTCCATATTAATATGTGCTTGGAGACCAAATTTTACATTTTTCTGAATTTTTTTACTATTTATTAAGCCACTTTGAAAATTACTGATCCGGGTGAACAGTAAAAACAGTGCAACAAAATTCTGGACCATATGATCAGCAATTTTCAAAGTGGCTTAATAAATAGTAAAAAAATTCAGAAAAATGTAAAATTTGGTCTCCAAGCACATATTAATATGGAGAACAAGATGAACGGTCGGATCGACCATTTGAACATTGGAAACGCAAAAATGAGTTATAAGCATATGTGGGCATATGCTTATATAAGCATAATAGCCAAGCACACACACACACACACACACACACACACACATATATATATATATATATATATATATATTTATAATTACACTACTATTAAGCGCTAGCTAGCCTCCATTTGCTATAATTAATATTAAACATGCATTCAGCTACCCATATTTGAACCAACAATATATATATAGAGAGAGAGACTATGGTGAGTTGTGAAGTAAACGCCATATTTTCATTTTGAAAATATAAACAACCCGATCCGAACCGCTCAACATGTTCTCTATATTGAAATGTGCTTGGAGACAAAATTTTACATTTTTTGGAATTTTCTTTTACTATTTATTAAGCCACTTTGAAATCACTGATCCACTGTGAACAATAAAAAACAGTAAAAATTTCTGGACCACCGGATCAGCGATTTTCAAAGTGGCTTAATAAATAGTAAAAAAAAATTCCAAAAAATATAAAATTTGGTCTCCAAGCACATTTCAATATGGAGATCATGTTGAGCGGTTCGGATCGATTGTTTAGATTTTCAAAATAAAAATATGAACGTGAAGTAAAAATGACATCTTACTTCACAACTCACCATAGCCCAGCTCTATATGAGATAGACATGGTGAGTTGTGAATCCAAACAACCGATCCAAACCGTTTAACATGTTCTAAATATTGAAATGTGCTTGGAGACTAAATTTTACATTTTTTGAAATTTTTTTACTGTTTATTAAGCCACTTTGAAATCGTTGATCCACTATGAACAGTAAAAAACAGTAAAAGTTTATGGACCACCGGATCAACGATTTTCAAAGTGGCTTAATAAATAGTAAAAAAATTCCAAAAAATGTAAAATTTAGTCTCCAAGCACATTTCAATATTTATAACATGTTGAGCGGTTCGGATCGGTTGTTTGAATTTTCAAAATGAAAATATGAGCATGAAGTAAAAATAACATCTTACTTTACAACTCACCATAGCCCAGCTCTATATATATATAATAATAAAACTAATTATTACATTGGTATTATTTCTCATTCACCTACTATCGTATTGTTACTCAAATATTTTAACAGGTAAGATACGGTAGAATAAAGTCAATTATTAATGAGTAAAGATAGGATATGAGTAAGAATAATTCTTAATGAATTTGAGTTTGAAAATTCTTCATTCCTACATGTATCGTACTCATTGACACCCCTGGTGTAGAGCAGCATTTAGTACAATTATTTTTCACTTGTGCCTGGTTACCGGAGCCAATTTATATACTTGAATTAGAATAATATTAATAAGAAAATAATCATCAATATTTCGTTAATTCATTGACAAGACAATTAGAACAAATCCAATCAATTCTAATAAAAACCTAGTACAAGACAAAAATCCATCAAATTGAAAAGTCAATGTGCTATCTTTGTTTTTAATTTCAAAAAATTGAAAAGTTATTCTTAAGCTAAATATTCTGCATCTTTAATTTATAGTTTTTAAAAGTGTTTATACTTAATGTACAAATTGTTCATTTTTGAATCAATAATTAAGTACTTACATTTAACGCACAACGTGTGTAACTTTATTTTCTAAAGAGTGAGGTTACGGTACTATGCATAGCGTATATTGGACCGCGCTATGAACTCAAATTTTCAGTTTGAAAGTTCTAACGATTAACATAGTATCTACATGAATATGTACTTGTAAACTAAATTTTACATTTTATAGATTTTTTTTACTACTTTTTTATATGGGTAGAAAATCACTTGACACTACTAGAATTTCCGCTTCTTCCAACGGCAGGAAATCACCTTTTCCATGGGCGTACCGTCGGAAGAAGCCCTAAAATCTTCATTTCCGTGCGCTACCTCGGAAATACTACCGTCGCAACAACCCTCGATGGAAATAGCACTTATTTCCGTCGACGCCGTTGGAAATACTCAGAAATGAGTATTTCCGTGCGATTACAGTTGGAAAAAGGGCGCACGGAAATACTTCGGCACTCGGACACTGTCTGGAGTATTTCCATCGGCAGAGAACGTGGGACCCACCTAAGTATTTCCTTCGAAGCGCAAGTGGCCCCCACCCGAGTATTTCCATCGCCAGCAAATGCGGGGCCCACCTGGTTATTTCCAACGGCAGCGTCTGTGGGACCCTCCAGAGCATTTCCAAGGGCAGAGTACGTGGGACCCACCCCAGTATTTCCAACGGCTAGGGAGCATGGGGCCCACCTGTTTATTTCCAAGGGCAGTGTACCTGGGACCCACCTCAGTATTTCCGAGGCAAGCGATAGTGGGGCCCACATGTTATTCCAAGGGCAGCGTACGTGGGACCCACCCCAGTATTTCCAAGGGAACATTATTTTCAATTCGGTTGTTGTATGTGGGCCCACCAGATTTATTTCCATGGGAATTTTATTTTTAATATCCGAAGATATACCCATGGAAATAATAACCTGGATGGAAAAGTATCTGTTGGCCCTCATCCTACAATCCTCCCTGTACCAATTGGGTACTCCCATACATTCCCCATTTAACATTGAACCAGATAAACATAAAAAAAACATGTAAATAGATGGAAAACACATTCGTAAATGGATCGATAGCATTTAATAACTTCAAAGCATGAACATAGTATAATCATCATGCCCTTCCTCCCTAAATTTGCAAGCCCCAATTACAACAACAAAACTATACATTTGCATCATTGACAATATATATACCCAAAATATATACCCACTATGAGTTAACAAAAATTCACAAAATAAGGTTCCATTCCAGTTGTCATATGTTAGAACTTGTAAATTAACCAAAAAATGTGCACTTTTGCGCATTAGAAGCTAACGCTGGTTCACGTGGAAGGTGGACTGCCCGAACCATTGGATCATATCATCCTCACCCCTTGTATTGTCATCATTTCCAGCTTGAGTTTGATTTAGTAGTTCTTGGAAACTACCTCCCTGGTTTTGTTGCATAGGAAAAGCACGACCCTATGTATACCACATAGAAACAGAGAAGTGTCAAACAAAGAAGATATAAACTATGTAACCAAGAAGTGTCAATCATTGATGAAGACGTGCAAAAATAAGCACATTTTTAAGAACACCCTATCGCGCTTACAAAACAATTATAAGAACACCCTATGTATACCACATGATGGTTACCAGAACATTACCAGTACAAGACATGCCCTGTAGAGTAAAAAGACAAAACGCTAAATAGATGAAAATAAAAGGAAACATTCTATTGAAATGATCATAAGAACTCTAAATAGCTGGAAATAAAAGACACTACCGAGATCAACCCAATTTCAGCAAGCTGACAATTGCAATGGAGTTGAAAAATAATTTCGAATCCGGTTTCCATAAAACTATGTTGGTGTATCATTGTTTTCTTTTAATAAAAAAATAATGCACCTTTGAGAAATGATTTGTGGGTATTATGTCACAGGCAATACAAATTATTGATGGTTTCGCACAAAAACTAATACATCTTATATAAACCCTGTTGGTGAACTGACAACATAAGAGTTTAACTTATTAGTACTGTGCTTCAGTAGTTTCAATTATTAGTACCGTGCTTTAGTAGTTTAACATATGACTAGTTTAACTTATAAATGCCCTTAATCCCACTTGATAATTGAATTTGGCGTTGTACATTGACTACCCCTAGCTAGTCAACTAAGCTTTTACTGCGTTTTCTCATACTTAAAGCCAATAGCTACATGAACCCTCATTTAGCGGGTTTTCATAAGTTAAATCTCAAAGCAACATTATATAACTCATTACCTGGGGAATGGGCATTTGCACAAGTGAAGCTCCTCCATAAGATGGTTGATTGGTAAGCCCATGACCCTAAACATATAAAATGCAAGCATTGTTATAATCCGTAGATCACAAAATGGAAGATGAATAAAATTTACATCATTAAGTTTTGTAAAATTTAAAGTGTGACCTGAAGAGAAGGAACTACAGGAACAACACCGAGCTGAGTTCCAGAACCGTTTGCTCCATCCTAAAATTAAAAAAATGCACATGAGGTAATGTTAGTATATTGCTATATCTCAACAGCAAAGACAACTACCAAAATGGTGCCAACAGCAGTGTCATATCAAAATCTGTCAACACAACCAAATTTATAACCATAAATTAACTACAAAATTGATTAGTTAATTACCTGTGGAGTAGGCATTTGCGCCCCATACATAGTGAATAATTGACGGAAGTATAAGTCATAAGTTGCCAGTTTTCTCTCCCTCACGGCCTTTTCCTCATCAAGACGACGATCACAGTCAGCTAAGAGCATTTCCAGTTCTTCGCGGGTTTGGATTCTCTGCCCTTCAATGTTTGTCAAACCAGAGACAGAAGAAGCTGTGTGTTTCTGCCTGGCTCGGGTGGTTGCTGTTGGCACCTTGTCGTGAAGCATGCTTCCAAACCCCCGCACCCTACCGTGCCTTGATCCACCGACAGCTGTCAGAAACATGGTGCTCTCGTCCATGTCAGAAGTGGCCTGATCAGCCGCCATGTCCTTCACTTTTTCCTATCAGTTCCAACATATTAGAAATCATAAAATTCATATTAGAAAGGCATCAAGAACAGTATTTTCATCTTAGTTGTTACATATATGGATAGAGGGACGTAAATATCAGCACTTGTTTTTTTATCAGAATTCATTCTCAGTAGCTATATGGGACCTTGTCAGAACAGTAAATGAGAAATTTAAACTTGGGTCTCTATATTATGTCCTATTTGTGTTTTTGCCTAAAAAGGACAATGAATATGTAGTGTAGTTATGCATATATATATGATCACTGTTTACTAATTCTATTTACTTATTTTACTCATTCACTAACACTCATATGTTTAATCGGGTTCAAACCCATTAACTAATCGGGTATGCTAACTGATTCCTTCGTGCAAGGGATAGAAATGGAAGATCGTTGGATGGGCGCTTGTTCACCACTGAGTAGATGCTTTAATCAACCCAATCCAATTTTAAATTACCTTAGGCTAAACAAAATAGGTGTTATTTCTAAGCTGTTTTTAATTTCCCAGTTTAATTTCTTTTCTGTTGCAGTAAAACAGTGGCAGACAAGGAACTGGTATAATGTTGCCCTGTTACCTTTCTTGTAGTGAAATTTTGATTTATGAATGAAATTATTCCTACGGACATTGAATAAAAATAAAACTCAAATGACCAGAACCCACTTAGTTATCTTGACTGGGCCGTGTAATTTCCGGGCCCGGGGTAGGCACATGTGTAGAATTGTACTGGACTTTAAAAAAAATTCAAATTCAGGGGTAGGCCTTTATGGATCCACCCCTGACCCCTACCCATGGCATCATTTTTTGGTTCTGTTTAAAACCAAATAAACCGAACCATTTGAACACCCTACCCATGGTGTCAACTGACAACAAATATAGGCCACATAAGCTCACAACATATTTGCTAAATTATATTTATTGTGACCTTGTTATGCACTACGGTAACAATAAATGCATATTAATGAAAACAATACTACTTACATAAACTGCTTTCGCATTCGAGTTGGCAAAATGCAAGGAGTTGATATCATAATCTGGGACCTGTGTTGTAGGCTCCTCGGTACTTGGATCTGGAAGCCCATTATCATCAGTGTTTTCATTAGGTTCCGACCCGGCCATCATGGTAGACTGTATTTGGATGACCACCGGTGATTTCCCATCTTCTCGACGACTATGAGTATGGAGGTAAAGTTCCCCCATCGATGGCTCTTTTCCATTTTTTAATGTTGTCTCCACATGAAAAGGAATAAAACAAATATTCATAAAGGTCAGATGAATCCATAACTTACAAGTATTGTTAATTTGGGAACATTATATTTGATGACACTGACCAGTTTGCCAAAATGCTGGTGTGAGCTGGCTGATCCACAGTGATGGGCAACCAAAAGTCCCGACTGGGTGCGGTTTACCAGGTTTTTTTTACTCAAATCTTGCCAGTCCTCTGTGAAAAAAATATCGCACAAACCGTGCCTGTTGGGGTTGTCAAGGCACCAATGGGGAATGTGGTTTTTCCATGCTTCTATGTCTCTGCCAAATTTTTTCCTGCAGATGTCCCTGGCCTCGTATAGCTCCTGGCTATACCTTTTTGCTGCTATCGCCTCCATAACATTTCTGCAATGGTCGGGATCTTCCCCTTCACGGTATCTGAATTTTTTCTTTAAAACAAAAAAAAGTTAGTCTATTAAAAGTAAAGTCTATTACTGATAAATGTAAGTCTATCTACTGTGGATAGCTATCTGTAACCAGACGTGAACTGTAGTGTGCTATTGGTTTGCTAGTTCATGTAATTTGCTTCTTGTTTTTTTTTTATGAGAGGTGAACTGATAATCCCAGTTAGGGTTGTCCATGTAATTATGTTTGGCTCAGATCCCCTGCCAAGATTTGCCCCTAAAAGAAATTGAATATAAATCAATATATGGTACCAAAAACAAGAACTCAATATTTTTCTTCGTGGCGTCATCAAATGAGAAGAAGCTTCTCAACGGTCCAGGCATGAGATTTAGGGCTAGCCTAGTGATAGAAATACGGAAATATCAGCCATTGACTTACAAGTTTAAACAGTGTAACCCTAAGGTGTACAAATATTAAACATGATCTCTTTAGGTCACACTTAGTTGCTAGCTGTACATTCAACCCGTTTGTTAGCAACTACAAGTTGAACCTGATTTGTGACCATAACACTACAAGTTGAACCAGACATCGGCCTTGATAGCACTCAAATTTTTGTTTCACATCAGATTATGATTTCGTCATTTCTTCGAGCACCTTGAGTGCATCAGAATATGTTGTTTTTAACTTACCAGAGACTACTGTTTTTGTACCAATTTCTTGACACAACAGAATAAATAAAAAAGCAACTGATTGAAGCATAAAATCCCTAAAAACAATATATCGATTTCTGGTTGTGTAATTTCAAGTACTCAAGTTAGAAGGGGTACCTAGTGATTGCTGCTGTTATTTCCTTTGGTTTGCAATCGCCCAACTGGTGATTGCACGTGAACTCACAATCCCCAACTGGCCAGATTACCGGTCTGTCCTCCACTACATCTGTTGACTTTCTGATCTTTCCGGCGCCTCTACCCTTTTTATTTGGCGGTTCTGGTTGTGTAATTTCTCTTTCAGGGTCAGCATTTGAACCCTCGCCAACCTCAAGAATTGGCTGTGAAGTACACTTTCTCTTGGAGTGCTTTTTACGTGTTGCTCTTGTAAGACCAGACTTCCTTGGAGCCATTGCTGTTGTTCTAATAAAAAAAAATATGTGTTACGTATGGTATGGAACCAGATATCAAAGCAACACGTAATACAGGGACACCGTTACACAATACCAGAACTTATTGAACAATCCCAATACAAATTAGATATCATGAAATATAGAACTCTAGAATCAAATCTGAGTGCATCTCTAATATTGATATCTATAAATTATCTCTGCACCCATAACTCAAGAGACAACCAAAAGTTTAACGCATTGAACAGATTAAAAGACAAAAAAAACATCAAAATCTACTGCAGCAAGTTAATTTGATAAAATATGGGCTGGTATTCTTTATATAAGTCGATGGATTTACAGTTCATTTATTTTATTTGATTACATAAACAATGAGCATCTAAACTAAAAAAAGATATATTAGTAAACTTTTAATCAGTTGGCATGGTTGTTAAAAAGCGGAAAGTGGAAATTCTAGTAGTGATAACAGTTATTACAAAAGCAATAATTACTATAGTAATCATTGGAAATATAAGATACAAGAACCAAAATACTAGAGCATCACCCTTAGATGTCAGAGGGACAAATTAAGATACCTAAACAAAGGGGAGCGCTATCTTAAGATCACAATTTCTAATATTCAGGGGCAAAGAGAAAAAAATTCTTTTTAATGTCTGTTTTACCTAGGGGTGATTAATGAGCGAGCATGAGCGAGTTGGGGTATGCTCATGCTCGGCTCATTAGCTTAATGAGCGAGTTGTTAATGAGCGAGTTAGAGCGAGTTGTTAATGAGCGAGTTGTTAATGAGCATGTTGTTAATGAGCGAGTTGCTGAGCGAGTTACCGAGTTGTTTAAAATACATCATTCAAAAACTAATTTTCATAATTTAACAAATTGTCCATAAGCAAGTTTAACAAAAAATTGTCCATAAGCAAATTAAACAATACATAATTTAACATAAAATTATCCATAAGCAAATTAACAAAATCAAACAAACTATCTTCTTGTCGTTCTCACGGCTTGTCACGTACCTACAAATTTGCATTATCAAAACAATAATAAAAATATAGAATTTAGAAATATACAATAGTAACAAAATGAATGGATATAATAACAGAATTGATATAATTACACATGCAGTCAGTTGTATATGGAATAAATAACACATTCTATAACCTAATAAAATGCATAATAGCTTTATTTACTTCACTGATCAGGTCAGGTGCTGGTACAACAGTAATAGTCTTAAATATATATGCACTGGAAAGCTTATCAGAGTTTAAGCGATTGTAGCTGGAAAGCAACAGTAATTGTCATAGATATTTATAGAACTAGGAATTGGAAAAGCACATGCTTCTGATAATTAGCAGTTCAGTACCAATTTATACTTAAACTTATAGCATGAGCTGTAGCCTGTAAGTGATCCACCAGCTCACTACTATGCGGCTCATAAGGTAACTCTGTACCAATTTTGTTATTGAAATGTCTTTTATACTTTACTGTTTTTTTATCTTTTTAAGTTTTGTATGGTTCATACTTCATAGCATCCATTTCACCAATGCAAAAGTAGCATCACTGAAGAACTGAACAGCAAGCAAGCAGGGTTTCCCTTAACTCAGTTGCAATATGTATTTAATCAAATCACAAACAGAAAAGGTGCACTGGTTTCCCTTAACCAAACTGTTAACCAGGGTTTAGATAGCACTGGAAATGAAATGCATGAAGTTACCAAATTAGAGAAGTTACCAAATTAGAATTAAATCTTACTTCATCTATCATTGCTCGTTGGGATTTGAAATTCCAAGCTCTCTTCCTCTTTTGCAGATTGCTACAAAAAAAAAACAAGTATTAGTCAACAGTAAAAATCAAGAAGCATTTAGATTCTAAAACATAAAAGAATAGAAAACTGAAATTTAAGTCTTACTTCTAAAGTTTGTATTGCAGTTTTTGAGGTAGCTTTTATCCAATCACTTCCACAAACTAAAATCTCCACCATATCTTTCGAAAGAGAACTTCGATAGTCGTCTAATATACGACCCCCGGCACTAAAGGCCGATTCCGAAGCCACAGTTGTGACTGGTATGCAAAGCACGTCACGTGCTAACTTGCTTAAAATAGGATACTTGCTGGAATTTTGATTCCACCACTTCAAAACATCAAATGCAACCTCCTCTTCTACCGAATATTCGGGTTCTTCCAAATACACCTCAAGGTCAGATTTGGGTGGCTTTTCTACCCCTCTACTCTTAAGAAAAGCATAAAAATCATTGTCCCCTCGTGCCCGTCCGGTATGGACAGCAGCTGCTGCCGAATGTGAGGTACTTGCGATAGCTTTAGCCGCCATCCGAGCCGTCATTTGCTCGTTTGAATACTTCTCATAGAGAGATTTCAAAGAACTCATCACCTCTCCAACTCGAATATCAACATCATAACTTGGATACAACCTACTAAAAGCATAGTCAACCGAGAGTAATTTAAACCGTGGATCTAGAATTGACGCAATTGACATAAGCACCCCAACTTCACCCCAATACTTGTCAAATTTTTCATACATAGGTCTACTCATTTTCCTCACAAATTCATCATCCGAAATATAAGCCTCACATATCTCCTTTTTTACCTTAAAAACTTCCACAAGAAACAAATTTGCCGTTGGGTACAATGACCCCGAGAATAAATTGGTGGCATCCAAAAAAACTTCAAGCAACTTGCACACTTTTTCGGCATTTATCCATTCAACCTCCGTGGGCAACCATTTAAAGTTAGAGTCCCTCGAGGCATACTCATGAAAAGTGGATTTGTAGTAAAGAGCCGATTCAAGCATACGGTGTGTTGAGTTCCATCTTGTTTTCACATCGGTACATAATGATCGACTAGTATCGATACCTAGAGTTTTTGCTTTTTCACCAAATTTCAAAAGGCGACCCGGGGATTTTTTAAGATATTTAACTCCTTCCCTAATTTTCCCTATGCAAAGCTCAATCACACTAAGACCATCTTGAACTACCAAATTCAAGATGTGAGCACAACATCTCACATGAAAAATTAACCCATTAAAATGTAACTTGTCCCTCGCTTTAAAATTAGACTTCAAAATTTCAGCTGCCCTATCATTAGGGGCAGCATTATCTAGAGTAATTGCCCCAATTTTACCTTGAATATCCCACTTTATAAGAGATTCTAAGATACCATCCGAAATTACCTCACCACTATGGGGTGGTGCAAGCTCATTGAAACTGATAATACGCTTTTGTAATTTCCAATCAGAATCTATATAATGCGCCGTCAAGCACATGTACCCAATAGTTTGGTTTGAGGTCCAACAATCACTTGTGAGTGAAATCCTATCAACACTCTTAAAGACCTTTCTTAACTTCTCTTTCTCTAATTCAAACACTTTCATGCACTCAAGTTTAATGGTAAATCTACTCACTCTTTGATAAAGCGGATTGATGTACTTCATTAAGATGTTGAACCATTGATACTCAACAAATGTAAAAGGTAACTCGTGAGCTATGATCAACTTAGCAATTATTTCTCTACACTTCATTTGATCATAACCCCCATTTAGGTTCAAATAAGGTACAGTACTATCAGGTTCGAATTTAAGAAGACCTTGATTTCTACCTTGTGCCTTCTTTATTTTACCACAAATTTTGATGTGTCGTCCAAGAGATGTTGTGGGGCCTCCCTTCATGCCTACATACCTCTGTTTGCAATAGACACATTCTAACTTCTGCACCATCTTTCCTCTTTCATTTACTTCTATTTGCACAAAATATTGCCAAACTTCAGAATTCGTTCTCCGTTGGCGCTTGCAAGGGCCTCCAGAACTAGGCTCTTCTACAGCAGCTTCATCCACCGTATCTCTTAGTTCATCATTATCCAAGTGTTCACTCTCACTACCATCTGCATCTACATCTACAAGCTCGACCGCTACATCCGTAGGTGAAGACATTCTGCGAATTTTAGAGACCATATTGAAAAGAAAAACCACGTTCAATTTCAGAAAAAAAAGAAAAAAAAAGAAAAAAGAAAAACCACGTTCAATTTTAGAGACCTCGTTAAAAAGAAAAAAAGATCTCTAATAAGAATTTGAAATTAAAAACCACGTTCAACTTCAGAAAAGCTTTTAAAAGAATTTTCAATTTTGTTCTAACCCGAGAGGTGGAGAAGCAACTGATGGTCGCTGGCTGTACGCGGAGAGGCACGCGGAGAGGCACGCGGAGGGTCGCTGGCTGTATGCAGCTGGTGGCTGTACGCGACTGTCTCGGCCCGAGTCTCCGATTCTCTGGCTTTAGGTTTTTGGCGGAGAGAGTCTAACCCTCTGGCTTTAGGTTTTGGCGAAGTGAGGGATTTAGGGATTTAGTTTTGTTTTGGCGGAGAGAGTGACTCTCTGTGAGTCAAGGCCCAAGGGTTTACTTTTGCACTTTTGCAACTTTTGCACTTTTGTCACTATAATTTTTAGTATGTGAAAATTTTGGCTGCCGCCCAAATAATTTGAAAATTTTAGCTAGTTCAACCAAATACTATTCAAGAGATTAGATGTGGCAGAATTTGTGTAACTAATTTCTTAATGAGCTAATGAGCGAGCATGAGCGAGTTGGGGTATGCTCATGCTCGGCTCATTAAGTTAATGAGCGAGTTATAGCGAGTTGCTAATGAGCGAGTTATAGCGAGTTGCTAATGAGCGAGTTGTTAATGAGCATTTAGCGAGCGAGTTATGAGCGAGTTACGAGTTGTGAGCGATTTACTCACCCCTAGTTTTACCCCTCAATAAACACTGTCTTGTTTTGTCTCTAATTAAATCCTTGCTATTAATTGAAAAAGTTAACATATTTGGTAATAACTCTTATGGCATTCTAATAGAAACTTTTAGTGTATTTAACAGGTGATATTTAGAAACAAACAAAAGAAATGAATAAAAGTGGAAATAGTAATTGGTTGGAAAAAAAGAATATGAATTAATGCTTATATGGTGTGGACTAATTAATTTGTTTATTTTTCCGATATCAACTATTATTATATCCAATGCACAATGTGACAAGTTAGGAGCTGAACTATCTATGCCCCAAACCGGTATGTAAAAAATTACAAAGATAATAATCAAATGACCTATTATTTTTTGGCAGAACAAGTCACATGCATTGAAAGGCTTGATAGTACTAGCTAAAATCTCAATCTCAAAACAGAATATCCACATATGAAAAATATCTAGTATATATGATACGATCAAGACAAGTATAGATTTCTGCTGGTACGTATTTAACACATGATACGATCAAGACAAGTATACGATCTAGTATATATGATATGCCCCTACAAGTATATAATATGCCCCTCTCAAAATACGTACCGAAATCAATCACAACACGTATCCAGCACCCAAGGGGAGACAGAACAGGAAATCGGCACCAAGGCACACCCCGCAAACCCCCAATGTTCATCCCCCAATCGGGTTTGGAAAATCAACAACCCGAACCCAATCAATCAACACCCCAATATATCACAAAATTCCACAATTTAGAAATGATTTACTGACGGGCGATTAAATCCTAAGTGTAATTAATATTTTTATTATAAACACTAAACCCTTCTATTTCTGTAGAAAAAACAAGCATAGCATCACAACACAAGCATAGCATCCATTTCATGCTTGTCCGATCATTTTTTCTAAAACCAATCATTTCTGTTTTTTCTACAAAAATAGGAGGAGTTTAGATAAATCAATTTCTGTTTCAAACCAATCAGTTTTGTAGAATCCATGCTATGCATGCTTGTTTTTTCTACAAATATAGAAGGAGCAGGTGATAAATTAACAACCCGAACCCAATCGATCAACACTTACCATTTATGGGAAAATCAATTAAATGGAGGTCTAGCTTTTTCTGAATGGCCTCAAAATTCAAAAATAGAAGGAGTTTAAATTGGTTCGGGTTCTCATGCTATGCATGCTATGAAGCCCTAAACCAATTTCAAAATAGGAGTTTAAATTGATTTTAGTTTAAATTGATTTGGGGGATAGAAAGAGGAGTGACATTGGGGGATAGAAAGAGTTTGAATTGATTTTAGTTTAAATCAATTTCAACTAAAATCCTCTTAAATTGGGTGATAGATCCCTGAAATTGATTTGGAGGAGTGACATTGGGGGATAAAATCAACTAAAAACACAACAATCGAATTCCTAACAGGTGAAGAGGTTAATGTAAATAAAATCAACTAAAAAACACAACATATACCATCTCAGGCTCAAAGAAATGAAATTAAAGTATTTCAGGGGGGACTTACCAAATAAGTTTGTATTGGAGAAGATATTTGCGCCCCTCTTCGGATTTCAGGGGGGACATGCACCGAGACGTGCCACCAGATGGAGAGGTAGCGAGGTGCTCAGACCAAATACAAGGATTAGAGGAGAGGCGATGTGTTGTAACTTGTGAGAGATCGACGGATTAGAGGAGAGGAGTGTGAAACTGAGGGTCGGAGTGAGAGGGAAAATTTGGGCGGCCGCCTAAATATCTCTGGGTGAAATTTGGGGGGAAGCATGATGCGAATGGGAGGGAAATTTGGGTGAAATTTGGGGGGAAGCATGATGCCTAAATATCTCCGGGTGAATTTTGGAGCTCCCAGATCTGAAATGTTGGGAGGGAAAGCCGAAAAATGGAGAAGGTGCTCTAGGGCTTCCTCTTAACTTACGGTTTGAGATATAACCTGTTATCTTTGAGATTCGGGCTAGCGTTTGAGATGTACGAATTGAATGGGTTTTATGATTCGTGCTAAGTTAAAAGAACGGTCCGGACTAAATCTTATGAAGATTGACGCATGTATGCATCCAGAGAGAATGTTTCCTTGGAACAATTTTCTTTCAAATTAAATGGACAGAGCAGTTTCCTCTTCATGCGGTTTATCTTATATGTTGGAAGGTCCTGTGATTATATACCCATGCGCACCTCGTAGTCAGAACTGATGTGTTAAATAAATCACATATAAATTTGATATGTGAACATTTAATTTAGAAATAGAGATGATTTGCCACACTTGATAAATGAAATTTACTCAATAATGTTTGAAGTAGCATGTTTGTGAATTACTAAAGAAAATTGTATAAAAAAAACAATATAGCATAACATACTTATTGTATGAATAACACACATCCATCAAGTATCAACATAGAACATTAACTCCTGTAGTATGAGTTAATGAGGACCCGCAATTGTATGTTGTCCGACAGTCGATCAGAACCGTTCAAATCGAAGAGTATCGCATTCAGAGCATTGCAGTGAAGTTGGATGAGATTTGATGTTCGTTTACCTTTCCATCAAGCCGACGGAAAATACAAACATCGTATGGCCCCAATTAGTTTGCGTTGGATGGAAGCTTCACCACATTGAAACTTATGTTTTTATTTTATTGTTACGTACAATATTTGCCCTTGATCATTTAAAAACTAATTTGGAATCATTTCGATAAAGATCAATCGTTGAATTTTGATACGAAAATGAACGGTCCGTAATTATTTGCCCAATTTCAAGGGGCAAATATTAATGAAATGATATGATATCAACAATTAATGAAAAGATATATTCCAAGGGTATGTTTAAATATAGAGATTATTTATTTAGGATTTTAATCATATTATTTGTTGTACAAAAAACACTAATTAGTTGGTCTGCTTATACTAGCCGTCTGATGGGTGATGAAGGGTCATACTCCGGAAATGGAGACCTCCATTAGAGAGTTTTGAGCATGATAACCATTTCGATGAGGTGACACAAAATTCATTTGTTGATCCGGCGCACCCTCAATCATCTCGATTCTTTAAAAATCGTGCAATTAAAATCATACGGTCCCGATATAACAATAAATATTACGGTACCTCAGGTGATATCTAAGTTTGGTAGGTGTAGATAGCGTAAATGCTCCCTGGGACTTAGAGAGATTTTGAATCCTCTCTGGAACTTGAATCCATATCCTCGACGGTACCGTAAAAGACTCCCTTTTACAATTAGCTATTTCGGGCTGACTGAGGGGTCGCATTATTGGGCTTTGAGATTCGAACCAAGTTAAAAGGAACGGTCCAGATCCAGTAATTGTAAAAAATTTGGGATTACGGTACCGTCGGTGATTGAATTCCTGGGACTTGGCCATTTTTTTGAAAAGACGCCAACCCCAGCCCTCTCCTCTATTTCTTCTTTTTGACATACCAAACGCCACCCGGTGCTTTCTCCTCTATCTCTTCGTGTTAAAACCCTACTTAGCGGAGAAGAAACCCGATCGTCCCCGCCGCTCCCGCGATTCTTCCTCTCAGTTACAGCCTTTTACTCAACCACATTTTGCACTGCCTCGCAGCTCTCTTCCTACTACCTGCGCCGCCTCGATCGAAGGGCGAACCAGTGACATTGGGAGAAAGGCGGCGACAAAAGGCGGCGATGGAACCCGAGCATCCTTCCGACACACGTAAGAGTTTAAAGGGTTTTTTGTTAATTTCACAAAAGTTGCTTGTTAGAATCACAGAAAAAGGGTTCAGAAGTGAGGGTTTAGAAATATTCCATGTAGAACTGAAGTGGGGGTTTAGAATCACAGAAAAAGGGTTCAGAAGTGAGGGTTTAGAAGTGAGGGTTGTTGATTTAATTTTCATTTCACAAAAGTTGCTTGAAATTCTACTCCCAACTGTGAAATTCCTGTCTCCATTTTATCAACTTATCATTTTTTTTAGCAAAAAAGGTATTGTATAGAAAACAAGTTAATGGAAAGTTATTTACAATCAAATTGTAACAATGAACTGTGAGATGAAAAAATGAAAATCTAATCAAATATCTGTTATCTATGTTCAATTTCTTAATGAAAGTTATTTACAATCAAATCAGAAGCAGGGTCTAAATTCTGCACAATGTGTTATCAACTTGTCATTAGTGGGTGCTGGTACAAGCATCTAGGACGATGCTTGTGCTTTTTCAGCGAGGTTTCAGTAAAAATATCTTATTAAGTTTCAGAGTTTAGACAGAGAGAAAGAAGATAAATGCAAGGGTATAATGGTATATACTTAAATTTCAAAGCTTTAAATATTATCATTTAATTGTTTTTGGAGATATTTGATGTATTATAGAGTTATAGTGGGTAAATACGTGAGTTTGTACAATTTTAAAGGATACTCAATAATTAGTGATTTTGGAGGGGGAGATACGTAATATTGATGTTTTTGAGGGGGATATATGAAATTACCCTTTAATTTAAATGATTACTTAGCCCATGCCGACACTTTAGGAATTAGCGGCTTGTCATACCATTTGAGAACCATACCAGCTAGCAATGGTGCTGGTCGATAGACCACAATAATTTTTTAAAACTAAATAGGCTGTTTCAATTTCTTAATAGGCTGTTTCAATTTATTGATTCAATTTCTGTTTCAATCTCTGTTTTATAGATGTCAATTTCTGTTTCTAAATAAGCTGTTCTAAAAAGATCACTTTAGAATTTCTCTATTAGGTTTCAATCTTTCGCTTTAGAATTTCTGTTTCAGTCTCCCAACAATGTCACTCCTCTTTCTACCGAAATAGAAGGGTTTAGTCTTTAGAATAAAAAAATTAATTACACTTAGGATTTATTTGAAGAGAGAAGCTATGCATAGCATGAGCTGTTCAGAACAAGGGTAAATATGTCAATTTATTAATTTGTCAATAGGACAGAGATATTTTGGCTGTCAGTCGGTGGAAATTATGCAAATCAACCCTTGTGTTTATTACTTTGTGTTTTCATAATATGTTTTAGGGTACTGTTTTGGAAAATACCCTTCAACTTTTCTTAATAATTGATTACTATGTTAGGGTTCTGTTTTAGGGTACTGTTAAACCAATTTGAAATCAACCCTTGTATAATTTTTGTAGTAATTGATTACTATGTTATCTCATTTTATTAAGATGCTTAGAATACATGCATCGTGATGAGAATACATAGACCTCGCCAATGGTAGAGATACTCTTGACAATAATATAATTCAACTAATGCTGTATTGACTGCCCTTTGATTGCCCTTTGATTTTTATTTTCTCTTATAAATCAACTAAGAAATTGACACTGTATTGGCCGTAATTTAAGAAATTTACCCTATGTTATAATTGTTGCAGAAAATAATGGTAGGGACGAAGATTGCTCCCATTTTGTTGTACTTCAACGTCGAAAATCCCCGAGGCTAAATCGTAGCCCAAGTATGACAGCTGCTGCCCAGTCACAGCAGATGCTCCCGCCCCCGCCCCCGCCCCTGTCACCGCAACCCTTGCATGCCAAAACTGCAACCGCAACCACCACCCGCAACCCGCAAGCGCAACCCCAACCCACAAGCGCAACCGCAACATGCAATCAGCAACCGTCACTGCCACCGTCATCGCTGCTGGAGGCATCCCACCCCCTTCTGTCACCGGCTCAAACCAAGGAGCACCCAGTCCAGCTGTCACCGCCTCAACCAGATCCTCGTGCACAGGCCCGGAAAAAGCGAAAAACTGATAAGTTGAGCACACTGGTGATCCGTGAAGTCAGGAGATCGAAGAGGCTAAATCCACTTGATGATTTACCCCCGCCCCCGCCCCCGCCAGTTCATGAAACAGAGGTATCGGCCCGACTGTGGTTTGGCCCAGGTCCGCCCCCCCTTGTGCCAAGTCCCGGACTCGGGCTGAGACGGCCAAAGCTGCCCAACCGACTCTGGCCGAGACAGTTGCTGCACAACCTACTAATGCTGAGACAGCTGCTGCCCAGTCCGGGACTCGGGCCGAGCCAGCTGCTGACGAACAACCAACTCTGCCCCAGACATCTGCTGCACAACCCACTCTGGCCGAGACAGCTGCTGCCCAGTCCGAGACTAGGGCCGATCTAGCTGCTGATGCACAACCGACATGGGCCGAGCCAGCTGCTGCCCAACCGACTCTGGCCGAGACAGCTGACGCACAACCGACCCTGTCCGAGACAGCTGCTGCACAACCTACTGATGCCGCGACAGCTGCTGCCCAGTCGGCTGATGCCGAGACAGCTGCGGACCAGTCAGGGACTCGGGCCGAGACACCTACTGCCCATTCACCGACTCGGGCCGAGACTGACGCTGCCCAGTTCGGGACTCAGGCCGAGACAGCTGCTGCCCAGTCAGGAGATAGCTCCCCTCGCCCACATACTGACTGGTCATCGTCTACTGACTGGTCACCGTCTCGGTCCGAGACAGCATCAGAGCCCCAGTCAGGAGACAGCTCCCCTCGGCCTCTTGACGAAGGGGTGTATACCGATGATGGCAGCATTAGGTGCCGGAATCGTCGGACCCTCCGTAGCTGTCCTGATGCTTTTCAGGCCTGCGGGAGAGAGCTTGATGCGTCGGCAGCTCAAGAGACAGCTGACAAGAAGAAGAGAAAGAGAAAAAAGGGGAAATCTGACGTGAGGTGTGGTCGGGGACTTGCGAGGCCTCGTGACCCGGTGCGTCCAGATGACAGACCATACCTGATGGTGGTCGGGGACGCGGAGTTCACGACCTCGCCATTTTGCACCAAGGTGATAACCACGGTACGGGTTCTAACTTTGGAGAACCTGCCGGGACCGTATAGGTCCTACAACATGTTTCCATCACGGATTCGGCTGGTTATCCTCCAACAGTTCTTGCAAAGGTACTCATGGGGGCCTAAGGAAGACATTGGCCGTTGTCTTGATGTCTTCGAGAAGATTGCGGCGGAAGCATACATGCGTGAGCTGAATGAAACAAGACAACAATTAACGAAGAAATATGGAAATGAGAAGGAGAAATGGAAAGACTTTCCTCCTAAATGGTGCAAGAACATAGAAGCTTGGAAGGGGCTGTGCGATGTATGGTCCACAAAAAACTGGGACCAACAATCGGCCACCAACCGTAGTAACAGAATAAGCAAAGAGGATGAGGTCCATCACGTGACTGGTTCCAAGAGTATGTTTCGGCACAAGCAAGCATTGGTATTGAAAAACTACATTAATTAGATTCATCCTTAAAATTTTTTTTTTTCATCATCACTGACAAATCTTCCATTTTTGAACATCAGATAAAGGAGAAGGGCGACTCTGTCGGATTGAAGGATGTTTTTGATAAAACTCACATGCGCAATACACCGGAGGGAAAGGTGTACCTGACCAGGAGAGCAAAAGAGGCAGCGGTAATTTCCTTTCTTTGTTGTGATTATATGAACATGTCTAAAATTAACTGGTACACTGCTATGACAGAATTATGTTTCCTTTTGGTCCAATAGAGTATATTTAGTGATAGATAATTATACTAAAAATAAAGGTTTTCAGAACCAATTCTAGTACAAGAGTCACTCATTTCAGTTTAAAGTGCCTTTCTCTGAGGTGGAAATATGACATTGTAGTTGACAATTTGCATGATATGTGCCACCAGAGGCTCTTGGATCTACCAGGCCATTAATTTGGGGCACTTTTGTGGCCTTTTTTAAACTGAAATTGTTGGAAGATAGAAATGCAACCAAATTTGATAATAATTTTGGCTAAAATCCAGTGAAAGCATTTATGTCCAAGAATGACATATAGTCTGCATGCTAGCTAATTAACTAAATTGAGCTAGACATTCAAATTAGAAATTAAACCAATAACTAATTGAATAATGTTACCCTTCAAAAGTCACCGCATGCTTACAGAAACATATATATGACTGATTGTATTAGAAAGTAATTAAGATATTGCATGGTATCTCTCACTTCAAAAGTCACCGCATGCTTCCAATCTTGCATGGTATCTCTCACTTTTTCTACATCTAATGATCCACTTCTAGTAGCCTCCAAAAATACATCATATATAATTAGGGTTAAGATATTGACAGAGTAGTTTTTGCTTCATGAAGTGCAAGGACAATAGATCCAAAACACCACTGCATACGATACGTAATCTGCATGAAGCAAAAACTGCTCTGTACATATCTTTACCCCAATAATCAAAGGACAAACATTTCATGTTTGGTCATAATTTTATCTTCTCTCTCAATTCAACTACAATTTATTTACTTAAAACGTGTATAATATTATTTCTCCTTCCTTTCATATTAATTGCTTTCTCCCTTTAAATCCTCATTGTTTTCCTTTCTTATTTCCTTCATTGACTTGGTTCTGGAGCATAACATACTCTGCAAGAAATGGAAAACAAATAAGAAAATAAATATTTCAAGCTAAAATTTCATGTGTATCCTACCAAAAATGTAAAATTATCATTTTGTCCTAATTGTAAAACTGCGATTAATATATTTACTTTCATGTGTGTGTGTGTGTGTGTCTGTATTATTCCGTCTCCCCCGTGTATTATACAACTTCCTAATTCAAATTAGCTTTAATTCTTGCAGCTTCCCTTTTTTTGTTACTGTTTTCATTACATATAGGTTTGATGCACTTGAATTTTTTCAAGCTATGACTTGTGATTTTTTCCTAACCACTTCAGGAAAGGTTTGATGCACTTAAGGGGAAATACGGGGATCAGATGGAAGAGGATCAAATATGGGAGAAAGCTGTGAAAGGAGAGGACTCCAGAGGCAGGTTATTCGGGTTTGGCTTCCGGGGAAGAACCAGCAAGTCAACCCGAGTACTCGAGACAGTTGAGGCGAGCCCATCGGGTCCAACCAGGAGCACTGCCACCTCTGCTGCAGATGCGAATAGGAGTTTCTCAAATGTAGAAGTGGCACAGTTACTAGCAGCTGAACGAACCCAGTTTGCTAATGAGATAGCTGCCCAAGATAGGCGACACAGAGCTGAAATGGATGCTCTTCATAAACACCATGAGTACACAAGAGCGTGTTTTGATGCGCTCTTCAGAGCAGGTGGAGTGAGGCCGCCACTGGTAAGCATTTTTATAAATTAATATATGGTAGTTTCTCACTAAATACTAATAAGGCTAACAAGAAAATCATATTGGAATAGAATTAGTAAATGAGTATTTTCGTTGATTGATTTTCTCACTAACACTCTTCTTTTCCACTAACACTCTTCTTTTGCCAATTGTTTTGTAGGAGCCGTCGTCGGAGGCCAATGCTGATGGGGGTCACAATGGGAGTGGAGGCCACCCCAACCCAGCAGAGGGCAATTCGGGAGGGGGAGATATCAATGAACCACCAAGGCCTACTAAAGGAGGGGAAGTGCAGGGCTCTTAAGGCCAAGGATCTCTGATCCACTGTGTTAAACTTGCAATTTGTAATAATTTAATTTACTTTCTAAGGGCGCTACCTTGTGTTGATATGTCTAACTGTGTTAGGACTATGGCTTAACTTGAATTTCAAATATGTCTTAGGATGTGTGCTGATATGGTCTGCTTGTGTTAATTGTATTAACTTGCATTTCAAATATGGCCTGCTTGTGTTAACTTAGGATGCATTTCAAATATGTTTAACTAGCACTTTGTCACTTTAAATCTCTGGACCATGTGGGTTGTATTAATTAAAATATTATGCGTACAATGGGTACGCAACAAAAAAATTAACTAAATTAACAAATAGATGCCACTATTTCCATTGGTATACCGTTGGAAATTCATATGACCTCTTGAATCGGGCCGCCGCATCGAGTAGTACTTTCTTTCAGGGACCCCTCGGCCAGCTCTTTAATCGCCAGCTCCTCTCTTATTACCTCTTTAATCGCCAGCTCTTCCATACTCATATTACCTCTTTAATCGCCAGCTCCTCTCTTGGACCCCTCGGCCCCTGTCACTTGGACCCTTCGCCTGCGACTCTTTTCCACCACCTCTTTCTTGGAGCTCATCTCGTTTCATCCCAAGTGAACTCATTTCGTCCAAAGTTAACTCATCTCGTTTCCTCTAGGACCCCTGTGAATCTGTTGTTGTGTTCGGTGAGCTAGGGCGAGTAAATTGACTGAGGTTAACATATTCTATTTTTCATTTGCGCATTCACCTATTTTTTTTTACTGATTTGACTTGTAGAGTTGCAGCAATGAAAAACTGAGAGTAAATTGATAAGGTGATAATAATTGAGAACAGTTTTTAGATAGTAAATTCACCTAATTAATCCCCAACTACTTAATGCACTGCCTTGTCATCATTGAGAACAGTTTTTAGATAGTAAATTATACCCAATGCACTTTCTTAACAGATGCACTGCCTTGTCATATTTGTCATTTGTGTATTTGTGCTTGCTCCATTGTGTAATTAACTCAAGTATATATAATCTGTACAGATATGGCAACTGATCGGGGGTGGATGTACAATGGCAGAAATAAAACTGGTGGAAATCTTGAACCCGAATTTGTGAAGGGTGTCGCTGAATTTATTGCAACAGCAGTGTCCAAACCCTCTGTTGTGCGTCTCGATCGGCAGGGCCAGAAGTGTATCCCGTGTCCGTGTACATCATGTGACAACCTCTACAACAAAGATGTGGGGACTGTCGAACTACATCTTTATCGTTTCGGATTTTGCAACTCATATCATGTTTGGCACAAGCACGGCGAGCCACACCCCAATTCAGCTAGCTCTCAACCACACAGTCCACCAACTTTGAACTTTGCGACAGACCGAATGGAAGACATGGTAAGGGATGCCGCTCCTCAAGGATTTGATTGGAATGAGGAGACACCTACTGGAGCAGCTAAAAAATGGTTCGACATGATGGAAGCATCGCAAACACCGCTTTGGAAAATTAACTCAACGGGTGAAGTGAAATGCGAGACACACACCGTCTTATCGGCTGTGACACGTGCCATAGCTTTGAAGTCCAAACACCAATTGAGCCAAAGATGTTTTGATGATATGCTGGGTCTCATGAAAAGCACGCTTCCATGTGGTGCAGAAATGCCAGAAAATTTCTACCAAGCAAAGAAATTGGTTTCCGAATTGGGCATGGACCATGAGAAGATAGATGTATGCCCTAACTTTTGTATGCTATATTACAAAGGAGTGAACAAGAAGAAAACACAATGTGATGTATGTGGGGAGCCAAGGTATAAGCCAACTGGACCCAAACAAGAATGCTAAACCTATTCCACAGAAGGTACTCCGTTATCTACCTATCACACCCCGATTGCAAAGGATGTACATGACCAAATCATCTACGAAGAATATGAGATGGCACAAGGAAGGTGTGCGTCACAAAGCACCACTGATGGTACACCCGGCGGATGGTGAGGCTTGGAAACATTTCGCTCGTAAACATCCTGATTTCGCCGGAGAGTTGAGAAATGTCGTGTTGGGGCTAACAACGGATGGGTTCATGCCATTCAACTCGAGTGCAGCTCCATATTCGTGTTGGCCGGTATTTGTCTTTTCGTATAATCTACCACCTGAGATGATAATGAAAGAAGAAAGCATGTTCCTCGTGCTTGTCATTCCGGGACCGAAGCATCCGGGTCGGGACATTGACATTCTCCTCGAACCTTTAATCGACGAATTGAAAAAATTATGGTTACATGGCGAAATGACATGGGATGGGTACAAAAGAGAGAATTTCAAGATGCGTGCACAACTTTGTTGGACGGTGAGTGATTACCCGGCTTACGAGATGCTTTGTGGGGGGGTACAAAAGGAAAGTTGGCTTGTTTTTATTGCATGGACAAGACAAAGGCTTTTTAACTCGAGAATGGTGGAAAAGCATGTTGGTTCGATTGTCATAGGTGCTTCTTGCCTCCGAATCACGCATTCTGTCAAGACAGGAAGAATTTTAAAAAAGGTAGAGTCGAGAATGATCCGCCACCACGACGATTGACGGGAGAGGAGCTTGAAAATATAGTGAGTTTAATTGGGGAGATTAAATGGGGTAAAGGAGCTTTAAACCAGATTCCGGGTTATGGTCAGACTCACCATTGGCAAAAGAAGAGTATTTTTTAGAGTTTACCATATTAGAAAGACAATCTGTTGCAACACAATTTGGATATGATGCATTTGGAGAAGAATTTCACGGAAAATTTGATATACACGCTTTTAAGCATAGGCGGCAGAACCAAGGATAATGAAAAAGCTAGAAAAGATCTAGCTCTATTGTGTGATCGTCCCAACCAACACCAAAATCCAGCCGATAATAACCCGAGAAAGATGAAAAAACCAAAGGCGCCATTCGCACTCTCTCCAGATGATACGAAGATAGTTTTAAAATGGCTCAAGGATATAGTAAGGTTTCCCGATGGCTACCCATCCAATTGGTCAAGGTGTGTTAACTTAGTCACTGGAACCCTCATTGGGCTCAAAAGTAATGATTTACATGTGTTCATGGAGCGTCTCCTCCCCGTCGCCTTTCGAGACTTTGTCCCAGATTCCATATGGGATGTTTTATGTAAAATTTTAGCATTCTTCAGAGAGATTTGTGCCAAGGAGCTTGATCCAGTGAGGGTGGCAACCTTAGAAAATGATATTATCGTTACAATGTGCAAGGCAGAAAAAATATTCCCACCTGGTTTCTTCGATTCAATGGAGCATCTTGCGGTGCATGTAGCATACGAGGCTAGAATGGGTGGGCCAGTAGGGTCCCGATATCGACCTAGAGGAGATGTTGAACCTGTGGTATATGTATCCATTCGAGAGATACATGGGAATTTTGAAAAAATACGTAAGGAACCGATATTGACCCGAAGGTAGCATTGTAGAAGGATATTCCACAGAAGAGGTGATTGATTTTTGCACCAACTACATGACCGGTGTCTGTCCTATTGGCGTTCCAAAGTCTCGATATGAGGGAAGGCTCCAAGGAGTCGGGACAATTGGGTTGAAAGCCGTAGTTGCTGATAGAGATGAACTACAGAAGGCACATTTTTTGGTACTACAGCACATGACAGATGTTGCTCCCTATATAGATGAGCACATGACAATCATTCAACAACAAAACAACACGAGAAGTCAGAAGTGGCTTACCAACGAGCATAATCGTTCATTTGTAGGATGGCTGAGAGAAAGGGTGCAGTCACACCCCGATAGGGGGCCCGTAAATGAAATTGTTCGACTGCTGGGTGAAGGACCCCGAATTGTTGTTAGAACATTCTAAGGATACAAAATTAACAGATATACATTTTACACTAAATCCCAAAGTGATAAGAGCACGATGCAAAATAATGGGGTGACGTTGGTGGCGACGTCTCAAGAATTCAGTAGATCCGGAGATTCCCGGCCCGTAATAGCATCAAAGTCGTATTATGGCGTTATTGAGGAAATTTGGGAGCTCATTTACAGTCCTGACCTTAGCATTCCCTTGTTTCGGTGTCAATGGGTCGAAGACCGGGGTGTTAAAGTTGATAACGACGGGTTCACACTCGTTGATTTTAATAAAGTTGGGTATGTTAATGATCCGTTTATACTCGCCAAGCAAGCAACCCAAGTCTTTTATGTCACTGACCCGAGTGATAATAGGTGGAGCATCGTCCTATCTGGGAAAAGAAGAATTGTTGGTGTACAAAACGTCATCGACGAAGAAGAGTATGACCAGTTCGACGAAATACCTCCATTTTGTACCGACGTGCAAACTGAGGTAGCCTCAATTGAAGAACAAGACGAAGCAAACTATTTACGATCCGCCACAATGAAGGGATATGGGCCGAATGTAATGTGAAATCAGTGAAAAAAAAGAGAAAAAGAAAAAAAAGGCAGATGTATAATATTTATTTTGTTTAGAAAATAACTTTTTAATTATCTTGTTTGGAAACAACTTTTAAATAATATTCTAGTTAAAATATTTATATTTCAAAACAATATTTGCAGTTAAAATATTAGTAAAATAATATTTGCAGTTAATATATTTCTATTAGGATTTGAAAATTAGTTGAAATATTAAATTTCAGTAAAAAAATATTGGCTTTTCAAACATTTCGAGTCCAAATAATACGTATACTTATTTATTATCACTTTTAAATAATATAAAAAATAACAAGTTAAACCACACACGGCCTTCACACACGGCCTTCACACACGGCCTTCTATTAACTAAAATCCACACAATAATGAGGAGAGCTACACGGATTTTTAATAAAGGTCCGTGTAAAAAGGTAATTAAACACGGATGTTAGAGTAAACGTCCGTGGGTAAAGAGTTTAGGGTTTAATGGGGAAGGGGAGCTACACGGATTGTTAAAGGTAAAATCCGTGTAGAAAAATGGAAAAATTTGGTATAAAAGGCAATCTCCTCCCGGGTCCCGGCGCCGTTTTGATCAAGTAATTCTGATCAAAAGAAATTAAGAATTACTTGGAAAATAATTTTGTGCTATTCAGATATGGAAAATCCTAATTCTGCGGGAAATCACAATCCTCCAAAAAACAGTGTATAATCCGACCATGTGGACGAGGTGCTAAATGTCCAAACTGCGGGAAGAATGGTCTCAAGACGAACATAATTCATTGGGAGGATGTACCCCCGCCACCTGTGATTGAAGTCTCTTCTCATTCAGAATCCGAATCGGATCCTGAGTCTTATGAAGGTGATTCGGATTCCGGTCCTGATGATCCTTACGGTCCACACAGTCAGTTTGATGATCCCAAAGTTTGGTTAAGGTTGAGAAGAAGTAAGAGAGTATGGGAAAATGTAAACAAGAAAGGAGGCAAGCGAGCAAGATATTTCCCTGAAAAGAGAAAAAGGGGAGGCAATATGTGAGAAAGAATAGTTTTTTAATTAGGGATAGAGACTTATATTGTTATATATTTTATGTTTTTATTTTGGTATTAAGTGATGTATCCAGTAACTATTCCTATGTTATTAATATATGAAGTATTTTTATTTTTTATTCTCTTGAAATTTATTTTATTTAACCTTTTTTGTGCTATTCACATTTTTGAACATTTACACTTTCCAAATTTGAATTTATGATGCATGTAAATAAGTTAAACAAAGCTTGTCTTAAAAATTTATCAAACTTGGAAAAGTCCATTTGAGGACAGACAAGTATTAGTATTTGGTTTTAAATATTAGTTCAAATATCAAATATTAATAAAAAATATATATATTTCAAACATTTCTAGGTCAAATATCAAATATTAGTTCAAAATAATACATATAATAATTCATTATCACTTCAAATAATACAAAAAATAAGAAGTAAATTCACTTAATATTTTTAATTACTTTCTGCACGGACTTTTTTTTAATATTACGTGTAGAAGGGTCTTTCTACACGGACGTTCAACGTAAAAGTCCGTGTAGCTCTCCTTAATTCTACACGGTTGTTAGGTTAATATCCGTGTAGAAAGAGGGTTACAATATAATAAATGACTTGGCTCACGCCGCTTCGAGTCCTTTGCCAATTTCACCTATCTATTTCTCGAAGACCGAGTACCCTCGTTGCGATTTCTCCAAATGCTCAACCTTCCTCTCCAACACAGATTGAAGAACTTCTCCCGGGAGGCTGCATGTGCCTATTCTGCCTTCAGAGGAGGGAGAAATCTGAGTTGGGAGAGGAAGGTCGAGCATTTGGAGAAATCGCTTGCTGTGGAGTTGTATTTCTAAAAAGAAAATGATCCCTATGAAGGTTTGGTACATGAACTCAATGCTCAATTGCAGGTTTTCAAATATCTCGGATGCAAGTTGCAAAGAGTTTAGGGTTTAGATCTCTAGAAGGGTGCTACACGGTCTTTTAAATAAAAGTCCGTGTAGAAAGGGTAGAGACACGGATGTTAAAATTAAAAAGGGGAGGCAATTAGTGAGAAAGAATAGTTTTTTAATTAGGGATAGATACTTATGTTTGTTATATATTTTATGTTTTTGTTTTGGTATTAAGTGATGATGTATCCAGTAACTATCCCTATGTTGAAATTAATATATGAAGTATTTTTATTTTTTGTGCTCTTGAACTCTATATTATTTAATTTCCAGTTACAAATTAAGACTTGAGAGTAGGTCCGATGAGCATCGGACCTACTCTGCTTACGATGGGCTTAATCACCGTCTATTTGCTTTAAAGGTCGTGCGGAATAATTTAAAATTCATTCGTATCTGTTTCAGTTTCCTTGCGCACATATCTTAAATTAGATCGGACGGTCATCATCGTTGAACATAAAAGTAGGTCCGCTGGGCATCGGACCTACTCCGTTCTTTTAACTGAACATCCGCGTAGAAATGCAAAGCGAGCTACACGGACGTTTAATTTAAAGTCCGTGTAGAAAGGTATCGTACACGGATATTTAATTAAACATCCGTGTAAAAAGGTGAGGGAAAGTGAGGCGGGGAAAAGCCAACCTAGGCGAAAATTTTCGTAAAATTTGTTTTGAATTTTTGGGAGTCCCATCAGGGAGCTAAAGGTGGGAAAACTGATAAAAAATTTATCCACAGAGAGGAGGGATAGAGGGCTTTCATAAACTCAAAGGTAACGTAATATCTGTGGTTATATCCGACCGTCTAATCATTATGATGCACAAATATTAAAGGATCTTGTGCATCATCTAGAACCAGATCTAAACAGAAATATTATGTTACCTCAGAGAGTGCGGAAAATCTACCCACCACCTCTTAAATGAAGACATCAGGACCGTTCTTCGTTTATCGGACGGTCAACAAAGCTTGATATTTACTAATCACCTAATACATGTACAACAGTACATACGAAAATAATTCAAAAAATATATTTTTATTTTTTTTACATCTTATATGGCCAAATAGTACTTATACATATTATTTTTATAAACTTTCATCATTGTATGTCCCTTCAAATTGTAAAAATATTTTTGGACCGTTCATTTTCAAGCGGAAAATCAACGGTCGATCTGCAACGAAATCATTCCATATCTGTTTTAAAATGATCAAGGGAGAACATTGAATGTAACCAACATAAAAGTTTGGAAAATTTATTATGTATGAGGTTTGATCCAGCACGAAGTGTTTGTGGCCATACGATACTTCAATCTTCAATGAACTAGATAGATGGGTAAATAAAAATAATTTTTGATCAAACTTTCACGGAAGACAATAAATGCAATGCTCTTTGATTTGAACGGTCCCGATCAATCAACGGACTAACTATTTTTGTGCGTCTTCACAATCTCACAAGGCAAGAGTTTATGTTTCATGAAAAATAAACTCTTGCCTTGTGAGAATTTGAAGACGCACAAAAATAGTTAGTCCGTTGATTGATCGGGACTGTTCAAATCAAAGATTACAACCTTTAATCAAGTGCAGCAAATTTTGATGGAATTTATCTTTATTTACCCATCCATCAAGCTGTATTATCTGAGATCTTTGAATTTTAACTTGTATTATCACAAAAATCACTCTAAAAAACCGGGAGGAGCTTGGGTCCGATGCCCATCGGACCTACTTTCATGTTCAACGATGATGACCGTCCGATCTAATTTAAGATATGCGCGCACGGAAACTGAAACAGATACGAACGAATATTAATCTATTCCGCACGACTTTTAAAGCAAATAGACAGTGATTAAACCCATCGTAAGCAAATACGAACGAATCAGATAAACTTTTTTTCAACGATGATGACCTACTTTTAATATGTTATGTACGAGAGCAGCTTGTGTCCGATGCCCATTGGACCCAAAGTGAGTCCGATGGGCTCTATGACCGTCCGATCTATCTCAAGATCCGTGTGCATGAAAATTAAAGAAGGCGCGAAAGTTCTGGCGGGAATCAATCGTAAAACAGATGGGCATCGGACCCAAGCTACTGGGCGCGAAAGTTCTGGCGTGAACCCACTTTGAGTCCGATGGGCATCGGACCCAAGCTGCGCGCTCCCCTAAAAAATACGTACATAACGATTGATTCCCGCCAGAACTTTCGCGCCTTCTTTAATTTACGTGCGCACGGATCTTGAGATAGATCGGACGGTCATAGAGCCCATCGGACTCACTTTGGGTCCAATGGGCATCGGACACAAGCTGCTCTCGTACATAACATATTAAAAGTAGGTCATCATCGTTGAAAAAAAGTTTATCTGATTCGTTCGTATTTGCTTACGATGGGTTTAATCACCGTCTATTTGCTTTAAAAGTCTTGTGAAATAGATTAATATTTGTTCGTATCTGTTTTAGTTTCCGTGCGCGCATATCTTAAATTAGATCGGACGGTCATCATCGTTGAACATGAAAGTAGGTCCGATGGGCATCGGACCTACTCCGTTCTCTTTAATTGAACATCCGTGTAGAAATGCAAAGCGAGCTACACGGACGTTTAATTAAAAGTCCGTGTAGAAAGGTATCATACACGGACATTTAATTAAACATCCGTGTAAAAAGTTTTTAATTTGCAATTCCCGAAAATTATTCTATGTTAAAGCTAGCTTTTGTAATTATTTTGTAAAGTCCCCATAAATTATTTATTCTTCATATCAGGTAAGTGTTAATTTATGTTTTCAAATCAGATTATTTAGACAGCATTAAGTATTTTACTTAGAATCAAAGTTTTAAATATTAAAGGTTTTTAAGTAATAACCTTTGTAGTGCTTATATATTGTTGCATGTTGTTGTTTTTGTGCTGCTAATTCATATCTATAAAAGTATTTATTTAGATAGCATGAAGTATTTAACAAAAAAGAAACTGCGTAAAAAAAAAATTGTTAATTAAAGAACAAAATATATTACATAAAAAAGGATCCCCATACATCGTACCAAAGAAAGGATCCTCATACATGTACCACAAATTTAAAGAAAAACTACAAAATAACTACAAAGCAAACAAAAAAAAAATAACTTAATTAAACTAGTTACATGGTGGTGGCTGCCTTGGCCTTGTAATCCAAGGGAAGAATGGTCTGGCTGCATTTGGTGGTGGGTGCCCCCTTGGGCTTCGCCGTGGCACACTTGAGGGGGGCGGTGTCACGGCCATTTGAACATTCCAAATCTCAATCGGGGTTTCTCAGATTATATAGAATTTTGAAGAGTCGTTTCGTCTTCTCCTTAGAAATAATAAAAATGCAACTTTTTCAAATTCCGTCGTGGAATTGTTCAAATTAAACAAAACTTAAATAAATAATCTGATTTTTATACTTTTATCACGGACGTTTAATTACATGTCCGTGTATAATTGTAAAAAGACACGGACGTTTAATTAAACGGCCGTGTCGAAAGGTATTCGTGCACGAGTGTCGTTGCAATGTCCGAAAAGGTATAGACACGGATGTTAAAATCAAGTCCGTGTCGAAAGGGTCTTTCTACACGGACTTTCGCATTAAAGTCCGTGTAGCTCTCCCTCATTCTACACGGTTGTTAAGTTAATATACGTGTCGAGAGGGTCTTTCTACACGGATATTTGATAAAATGTCCGTGTAGATCTTCTACTTCCTCTCTAGACGGAGTTTAGATCAAATGTCCGTGTATAAAGGTGTTCCAACACAAATGAATTAAGTGAATTGTCCGTGTAGAACTAGGGTTACAATACATATTACGCGCCTGCTCTTCCAAATTTTTCATAACTTAGCTCGCGCCTTCAATTCTTTTCCAAACATTTCAAAACTTAGCTCGCGCCGCTTCGAGTCCTTCTTCCCCACCTCACCTCGATTTCGTCGCCTCTCCTGTCCAACCAACTCTCCGGTCCGACAACCTACCTCTTCTTTCTCGGGGAAACGCTCAACACCTCCATTGCGAAGAAATTTTGGTATAAAAGTTTTGGTATTTACTGCATGTATTTACTGTATTTACTTTGGTATTTACTGAAAAAGTTATATTTTTTTTATAGAACCATGTCGATTGAGAATGAGCACGTAGATATGATGGAAGAAGGCGAGCACCAAGCTGCTGCCCAATCAGGTTCGGCCAAAAGGAAAAGAGGTCCGACAATGTGCGCGTCCACGTCCGAGGCAAAGCAACTGGACATCGAGTTGAGTAAAAATGGGTATGCGAAGGGTACAAGACGAGCTGAGTATGGAAATTATGTGTGCAATTTGGTGAAGCAAAAGGCAGGCATCCTGGTAGAGAGATGGGATCATTTTTCGAAAGACCAAAAGAACGAGTGGTGGAACATTGTGAAGGTGAAGTACCTAACCAGTTAATATCTTTTTTTAATTGTACATGAACTTAAATGCAGTAATTTGGGTGTCAATGCAGGCTCAGTGGAACATCCCGGAGGTGGTAAAGGATAAGACTTTGAAGATAATGAATGAAGCTTGGAAGCAATTCAAAAGCACGCTGAGTACGGATTGGATGGATCAAGGTAAAAGCCCGGTAGGCTACTATCCTTGGGTGACTCAAGAGAAGTGGGAGAAGTTTGTGGAGATGAAGAGCACGGACGAGTTCAAGGTATGTAAATTCAGCAAAATTACCTTTTTTCCTTTATCGATTTGAATTATGTTGGTAAATGGTGTCCGAAATAGACACCCTGTTGCTGTTGTTCCAATCATATATAAATGTGAAATGGTGTTATTTTGATTAACTGAATTAATATGAAGTTGAAATGGTGTTCCACTCACAACTTGTAATTTTTTTGTTTGCTTTTAATTGGTTTATTTACTTTTTAATAAATAGAAATATTAGGCTAATTTTTTTACTTGGATGTGTGAAGAAAAAAAGGGAGGAGGGCAGGAGGATCGTAGGAATGAACAAGTATCCGCACAAGTTGGGGTCGGGTGGTTACCAGGGTTAAAAGGGAGGAGTGGGCTAAATACTGGAGTTGAACAAAGACGTTGACTCACCCGTGGTTAGGATAAAAAATCCTAGGGCCCAAAATTGGACGTTGGCAAGGTCCGAGTTAACCGCTGATGGGAGGATGGTACTACATCCCGCGTTGCAACCCGTGGCTCAGAGAATGGTAAGAGTCGTTCGTTAGAACTATGTGTAATTCAAGCGTGTTAAAAACTTTGTGTACATCAGTAATTCTTTTGCTATAACTAATATTTCTATTCACAGTTGGAGGTGGAGGAGGAGGTCAATTCCGGTGTTTGGTCGGTTCGATAAGGCAAGATGTCTCCTTGTCCATAGCGCTCGGAATCCAGAACACCCTGGTCGAGTAAGGGGCGTAGGTGCCTACAGGGGCTGGAAGGACGTATTCAATGGACCAAAACCTCGAAGAAATCTCGTGCGAAAGTGAACAAAGACGATAGTTGCGCAATTGCGCAAGGAGGGTGAGCGCCGAGTACAACGCAAAGATGGAGGAGTTGGAATCAAGGTTGCGTGCCGAAATTACAGCTATGGCGTAGCTAGCCGAGCAAGCACCTCCCACCCCGACGGGAGTTCGGCGAAGTAGTCAGGCATCCGGGACGTTCGGATACGATTTGGATCATCTAAAGGTAATCACTACTTGTTCGTATTCTAAAGGCAATTACTACTTGTTGGACAATATTCCAATTTAAAAATAACTACTTGCACGAAAATGCAGGACGCACATAATGCGAACTCGTGCTGTGGCTCGGGAGTAAGCCTCTGATTGTTGCTAAGGGCATGGTACATCCAGCAGCCGACAAAGTGCACAATCAGCAGCTACTTCCCGGCCATGCCGCGTACAGATTGACAATGTCGTGAAGGGATGGGAGCGCGTACCTCTTCCTGTCCAAATAATTGAGAGTGGCATGCTCTATGTCGATGATGCCCGGCTGTCATTCGTACAATGGCCCCAAGAATCAGATTATTTTGGATCAGGTAATGCATAAATAGTCAAGTTATTTGGTTACATTCAAAGCACTTCCTTTTGAAATACTTGAAAAAGGTAAAAAATTTCAATACAGACACGAGGAGATGATGGTAGTCGCACGGAGGGCGTGATGTCACCGGTACGGAGGGACGAAGCATAATTACCTTCCCAAACAGTTGCTGACCAAATAATTACCCTACTGCCCAACCAGCAGGCCATGACCCTACGGGCGGGCCAGTAGTTGCTGACCCTATTGTCGGACCAGCAGGCCATGACCTCCTGTCCAACCAGCAGGACCTCACCTCGTCTGCTCACCAAGGAAGAATATAAGCTCCTTCCCGGAAAGGATTTGCGGGATCTCCACGACCGCTTGATGGCGGCACCCAAGGACATGACGGAAGTCGTCATACCTGTCCCTCCGGGGATATTTTTACACGATGGCTCGACTGTAATGCTGTTGTTCACCGACTTCAAGGACTTTCTACATGCCTCGGGGTCCGATAAATGGCTCGAAGTGGGGCACATCACCATTTTCCTCATGTTAGTGACCAAAAATTGTTTATATCATGTGTAGCACTGAAGAATATATTCTAATGTCATATGCTAATTTTTCAGGAGGCTAATCAATAGTTCTCAATGCAAGGGCAAACAAAACTTGTGTGCTTTTCTGGACCCCTGCGTACTTAGTGCGTAGAACGTGAAAAATGCTACGAAGGAGGCTATGAATTACCTGTGTGGCGCGATGCTCCAAGCTACTAATGCGAAGAAGAGATTTCTTCTCTTGCCATACCACCAGATGTTAGTTCTAACCTTGTGATTAAATATATAAATAATTGAAATCACACCATCAAGTCAAGCAAACACGTGTCTCACTATTATATATGCCAAAATATCTGGGTACTGTATGCTAAGATCCTATAATTCTTCTCCTCCCACAGGGGACACTGGTGTTTGATCATCATTGTGCCTTGCCTGAGTGCGGTTTACTTGATAGATTCTTTGCAGCCCAAAGAAAGGATCGGATTTAGCACGTGCAAAGCAATCTACCCGTATGTGCAAAAGTAAGCAATAATCTTTCACTATGTTTGATTTTTTTCCCAATTATAACAAATTGTGGAATTGCTAATTAGAGTCACTCCATTTTGTAAGGGCTTTTGCTGCATACGTTACAAAAGGAGGATTGCGCAGCAAGGACAAGAAAATGAGAAATAGGTTGACTTGGAGGTGGTGGCCGGGTGAGCACAACACAATTCTATAATTTCATATTTTGTTCGAAAAATTATTGTCATTCTAACATAGGCCGCTAAATGTAAATTGTAGAGCCCGCACACAGGAGGCGGGTTGGGAATGCGGATATTACATGATGATTTCCATGCTTCACTTTGTCGAAAGAATGTAATTCACATTTCCAGATGTGGTATGTAATTCATATTAATTGTGCTATATAATAGCAATTGATATTTTCATATTATGCTTACTTATAATTCTCATTTCATTAAATTAGCAATTGATATTTGCGACTGTCTTGCATCTACCTTTTATTGTTACTAACTAATACCAAATTATAATTGTAGCAACCATCAAAGCAAACTGAGTACAGCAAGGAGCAGATCGACTTATAAGATGTAGCTGGGCAAGATGGTTTTTATCTGAATATTGTAATGCTGAACATGGATTTGTATAACAATTTAGTGTATATATGAATTTAGCAAGCATAATTTAATGTCAAATTATCTGGAAACTAGCTAGCAAAACAGAATGGTATATGAATTTGTAGGAAAACTGGCTAGCAAATTAAACTGGAGGCTAGCCCAGAAATTAAAAAAATCAAGAAAAAAAAATGAGACAATTCTACACGGATATTAAACGAAAGCCCGTGTAGAACGAGTTGAGTGAGCACTGATTATTTTATATTTGTCCGTGCTACACAGATGTGAATTATAAGTCCGTGTCAAAAGCAAACGCTACACGGACTTTAAACAAAAGCCCGTGTATGGGTACAGAGAGCTACACGGATGCTTTTATATAGTCCGTGTATGGTAGTTAAGAGAACTTCACGGATATGAAACTAAACGTCCGTGTAGAACACAGTAATTCCACACCGTTGTTAAACAAACAACTGTGTAGAAATGAGTACAGATATTCTTTTATACAGTCCGTGTATGATAGTTAAGAAAGCTTTACGGATATGAAGTTAAAAGTCCGTGTAGAAAACAATAATTGACACGGTTATTTAACAAAAACCCGTGTAGATCGTTTTCGGTGTTCTACACCGATTATTTATATTTGTCCGTGTACGATAGTTATCACAGGACATGGATATGAAATTAAACGTCCATGTAGCTAGAGTAATTCGACACGATTGTTCTGACCAATGTCCGTGTAGAACGAGTTCGGAGATACAAGGATTATTTTATTTTTTATTGATTTGTTAAGAGAGGGACATGGATATGCAACTAAATGTCCGTGTAGGTAAAGTAACCGACACGGACATTTAGTTGCATTGTCCGTGAATAAAGAGTAGTCGTACACGGTCGTTTACGTAATATCCGTTTTGCTCGGTTATATGGAGAGCGCCACAGGCAGGTGTATGTTCACGGCTGTTTATTTGGTAATCCGTATAGAAAGCGTTAGATATACACGGGTAAATATCCGTGTCTATAGAGGGTACCTTTTATACACCCTCAACTCATACACGGCAGGGAAATCCGTGTTGCTCTTCGGTAATGTCCGTCTGCAATCTCTTTTTCTGTAGTAGTGCGCCATTGACAGGTGTCTTGCTGCCCATCCCGTCATTCTTTGGCGCAGTTTGTGAATCAGTGGGAGGTATGCTATTTTGGGCAGCCGCGTATCGGACATCGGGATACCCAAATAGATGAAGGGCAGAGATGCTTGCTTGCAGCCAAAGACTGAAAGTAGATGTTGTGTTTGATGTTGATCTCCATTTGTCACTACGAACTCCGACTTTTGCAGGTTTATTGCCAAACCCGAGACCTCCTGAAAGGCAAGTAAGGCAATCTTAATTGCCCGCACCTGAGCCAGGTCCGGTTTGAGAAAGAGCAGCGCATCGTCGGCGTACAGAAGGCACGGTCGCATGTGAATGTACGGCAATTTAATTGCTCCCGTGCGTACTAATTTTTCCAAATATCGTGCCAGGAAGTCCATCGCAATTATAAATAGAGATGGTGATATCGGATCTCCTTGGCGCACGCCTCGCTTGAGAGTGATGTTCCTATCCAGCAAACCATTGATGAGCACCTGTGAGTTCCCTCGAAGGACTGAATTATCTATCCATGCGACCCATTTTTTCTGGAAATCCCAAGTTCTGCATGACTTGCAACACAAAATTCCAGCTCACTGTGTCGAAGGCTTTCCTGATATCCAACTTGAGCATTCCCAATGGTAACCCGTCCTTCTTAGCCATTTGCAAGACTTGTTGGGCGTAAAGGTAGGATTCTGTGATCCTTCGGTTCTGTTGAAACCCTGTCTGTGCCTCACTAATGAGCTGCGACAGGAACGGCTGGAGGCGATTTGCCAAAATTTTGGAGTATATTTTCTGGGCCCCATGCAACAGGCTGATCGGCCTATAGTCCCCGGGCTGCTGCGGGTCGGCCTTTTTAGGAATTAGTATGATGTAAGAAGTGTTAAGAGGGGTGAGATCCGAGTGGGTGTCCATGACATGGGTAAAAACCGACAACAAGTCCAATTGCAATATCCAAAAAGTATTTGTAAAATTCGCCCGAAAAACCGTCGGGGCCCGGGCTTTTATTATTCGGCCATGGGCAATTGCCATGGCTATCTCCTGAGTTGTGATGGGAGTTATTAAGTCACATAGGTTAATCTGAGTTGGGTAGAGAGAGTGCCAATTTATCGGCGGGGTCTGTAATGACTCGGTTCCCATTAGATTTATGAAGAACTCACGAAAGACCGTTGCTTTAGTGTGTTGGTCAGAAAAAAGGAGTGAGTTGTGCTGCACCTGAGTTATCGTGCTATTCAACTTAGATCGTGATGCAACCGCATGGAAGAATTGTGTCCCTCTATCACCCTACAGCTCCCACATTGTGCGTGCCCTCTGTCGCCACATGTCTTCCTCGAAGACTGCCAAAGCCGTGTGTCGCTGTTTGAGAGTAGCGGTCGTCAATTTCTCCAGACCCGTGATTGGGAAAATTTCCTTAACTCTATCAACCCATCTGAAAAAATCCCTGCAAGTGCATATTTGAGCCCTGATGCTGCCGACCCTTGCCTGAGTCCACTGGCGGATGACCTTCTGCAGGTTGGTTATTTTGCGATGGAGTTGGGCGGGTGTAGTTGCTGTAGGGGATGAGGCCCACTGTGCACGTACCATTGTTCGAAAGTTGTCGAAGCGAAGCAAAGCATTGTCAAATCGAAAAAGCCGTGATCGGGCAAAGTTTGTCATTGCCGTCAGGGTAATGGAACAGTGGTCGGAGCTCGTGTGGGGAGCTGCCCTTTGTATCGAGTTTAGAAAGACTTGATTCCAGCTTTCTAAGATGAGGAATCGGTCAAGGCGCGCCAAGTGTGGCTGTGATCTGTCACTACTCCATGTGTACTTCTTGCCCACCAATGCTAAATTTAGCTGTTCCAGTTCGGAAAGTAGGTTAGCAAAGGCCAGTGTTGATCTCCATGAGTTTTCATTATTATTGTGCTCATCCGGTTCCGCAGTAACATTAAAGTCACCGGCAATTACCCACGGTACCTGTGAAGGCGGCTTTGCCAGTCTAAGCTCACGGAAGAAAGCTGCCCTACTATGCCGTGTAGTGGGGCCGTAAACTGCAGTTATAGTGAAAGTAGTTTCGTCCGAGCGGTGGCGGAGGTTTACCGACATTGAGAATTGGTTTAGTTGAATCGACACTTGGGTAAAGATGCGCTGGTTCCAAGCAATGAGGATTCCTCCCCTCGTACCATTGGCCGGCAGCATTGCAAAGGTTTCAAGGTGACGGCCACAGATCTCTCTAATCATTGTTAAGTCAATTGCGTCGAGCTTTGTTTCCTGTAAAGTTACAATATCCGGTTTTTCAATAAATATTCCCTATCGCACCGCCAATCGTTTGGGTCGCATGTTTAATCCACGAACATTCCAGGACATAAGTTTGATTTTTATTTTGAGATTCATATTAAACCAAAAATTCCTCTGATTGCGCAAACTCCCTTAACTGGGCTGTCGGATACAATGAAGCAACTTGAAATGAAATTTTGGAAGAAGAACACAAGCACCACCCTGCTGCTAACCGTAAATCCCCAAACCGCTTTCCCATTTAAAATAAAAGACCTAATTCGGCATAGCTGATTCAAACTAGAATTGAAAAGGAACATTAACATAAGAAAAACCAAAGTATCCGTCACTTGATAGCCCGTCTCTTCACTGGAGTTAGGTTGTGGCCGGAGCTTGAGGTACCCCTGTGGGGCCCTTCACCTCTGCCTTAATCTTATCCCTGAGTTCGCTGGTAAGCTCGACTCCCGCGGTAGCAAGGAGCGCCTCTGTATGTGCCTCTGTGAGGGGGTTGAATGTCTGGAGGTACTCCATTGTAGCTGCCTGTCTGGGCACCGATTCAACTCTGCATTTTGGTTTTTGCATCATCTCAGAAACATCTAGAAAGCCCTTATTAGCCCTAGCCTTGTTGACAGTAGAGAGGTAGCGGCCAGTTATCTTTGTCTGCAATCGTGGGCTGCGATGTGTCTTCATTTTTTTGTAGCGTGGGGGGCCCTCAAAGCTCGGCGGTGCATCTTTTGGAGAGGGGTCCAAATTGGGCTGGCGAACTTCATTAAATATTGTTGGGTTTGGGCCGGGCAGTGCTGTGGAGATGTGCATTCGGCTGAAGTAGCCCGCAATGATGGAATCATTCATTTGGTGCTTTTCAGTTGGATTGGCCTCTAGGGCCCGTGCAGGAGTTATATCTCATTCTTGCGGGCCTTGTAAATACAGGTCTTGTGAGTCATTTACATGGGCCGTATGGTCATTTTCCCTATCATTTTGACGCAGTAGAAGAGGTGGAGAGAGATTAATGCTTCCAGAGTGAGGACACGTGATGCTGGTCTCCTGATTGGAGGCTAGAAATGGAATGTTGCAGCTCCTATTTTTGCTGGACCTTTTGAGACAGGTCCCTTTCCCATGTTAAAGTGAATGAGCTCAGGCTACAGAGCGAATGCATGGAGGACAACCGAAAGCTCTACATTAATTGTATCTCCCTTGGCAGTAGTGGCGTGGAGTTGCACTCTATCCCAGGTCTGGCGTGAGATCTTCCATGTGATCGATTCTTGGTGGTTATCAGGCCATCCTTGGCATTTGGATGGGACACATGGCACCAATGGCAGAATTTTTGGTGGCTGCGGCAGTGGGTCCGTTGTGGTTAGAGATTGCAACCTCTCCAGTTAAGTCGAAGGTGGTTGAACCGGACCCTCCACGTCGAGACGTGTGCGCCTTGTGTGCGCTTCATTGTGTCGGCGTAGGGGGTGGCAGGTGCTCTGTTCTGCTGCCGGTTGTGGTGGCGATGCCTGTGTGGGCGAGTTGGAACACCTGCTGTGATCTCCTTCGTCATTAGAGAGTGGTTTGTAGCGACGGGGATGAGTTGTGAAGCCATCCTTCGAGGTCCATATGCACCACCTCTGGACCTAGGATCCTTGTGCAATTCTACAGATGACGGAATTGTGGTCGGGTCATAACAGGCCACCAGGACACGGAGGGTATCAAAGTTGCCATTTAGACAATGAACCGTGTCATACATATGGTATACCCGAAGCTGGAGATCAGTGGTTGACATCACCATTTCTAGGGTCAATTTGTCCCAAGCACCGAAAGCTCCTAAATAGCCTCATACATATTATGCAATGCAAATAGAAAATTATATGAACCTGAATGTTCCCTTTAGACACATAAATTGGGCACTGCAGAGCAAGGTCTTCAGAAATAAAACCGGTTCCATCTGTATGAATTCCTTTCAATTCAGTGCTTCCTATCCGACAAAAATTGCACCTAAATCAAGTAAAATTTGATACTAACAAATAAACTATTTTCCTGGCTTCCTTTTATAGGGCTGGTAGCAAAAAACTTTTTGCATGATCTGAACCTTTTATAGGTAACAAATATTGGAAAGGAGCAATTCATTTGTATCTCTTAGAAGTCAAGACCACAGAATATCATAATGCCTAGTGAAACAAACAATATCATGCATACACCTTCTACAGATAGCAAACCTTGACATTTAACCATACAAACGTCAAATACCATTACAGCATTGCCAATTTATGAAAAAAAAAGCAGTTCAGCACCTTCCTAGGAATTGGGATAAAACATATGTTTAGTACGTCCATATGGTTAGTTGAGCTACTGCCATAATATTTGATGTTTAGTGCAGGGACGTATAAAATTATGCAAAAAAAAAAAAAAAAAAACAAGTAAAATCACCGGCTTTACCTTACAGTGGATGTCTGGAATAGTTTTCTACCCTCAACTCAGGATCGGATAAATCAATGTCGAGCTTTAGTGTCTTGGATAGAACTAAAGAAAGCCTGCATGTTTATGATTTGCAATCATACATACAATTCCTTTAATAAGAAATCCTTTCATAATTCATTCTTAGAGAAAAAAGAATTAACTACTACCTAGAGATGTATTTTGCTAAGCTGGGGACAGTATGTATATGCATTAAGTGAAGGCGTATCTGGTTGACGGTCTTGCCCTAGAGAAAATCATTATTTCGGTCCCTGTCCCAGCCCGATGAAGTACACACAAAGTAGCACTTGACGGAGGACTCGTACGCTTTTCTTCTTCTCCTCCTTTCCACCATCTTTGTACACTGCATATACAAATGGTGCAAAGAGTAAAGAAAGACCAAATATTACTACAGATCTGATTAAAGTACACTATGTATGACAAAAGCATTCCAGTTGCTACTAGTGGATGTAAAGATTTCGAGGCCCCTCCCCTTCTTCGTTTTCTAAGGTTATCCTGGATCAGTGATCAAGTTTCCATTTGGTACCAATCAGGTACCGGTGACTATATAACAACCAAGTCCACGCATACATAATATTATCCAAACACCATGCAAACTAAAATCCAGAAATATCAATAGAGACAAAAATATTGACATCTAAAACCCAGCCAATATGAAAATAAAACCATCTTAAGTCAGTACATGGACCAGTAATCCAGTGCATAAGTGATATGATAACATACTCAAAAACTGATACCGTCGCAGGCCGAGTTCAATTCCCTGTTCTGCACACTCTATGATACACATCGTAATAGTAATCATAAAAGTCAGAATTTGTTTTTTTCTCCTGGCTAACTTCTTCGGAATTTCACTAAGAATATTTTCATCACCAAGAACACGTTGTAGCCTTGTAGGTGTGTCTTTGTAGACTCAAGGAAAGGACCCTGTATATAACAAATAATTAACAATTATGCAAAAGTTGAAGCACTAGTGATGTGCTCAGGTGCACATAAATAAAGATAATTATTTATCAGCATCTAGATTTAGAATATTGTTATGTTCCTCCACAATAATACAAGTATCTTTTTAAAGTAGTAAGAACCTTGAATGTATAATTTCCTTGAAGATCGACATGGCAGTGGTAGACATGTGTTTTGTCTATGTCCGAGTCCAAAATCTGTATATAAAGACAACAAACTAGTTCCTTGATGTAATATTAACAAAAATCAACTCCGTATCAAGCAGCAAGCAATGCGAAAGGAAAAAGTAGATGGGTCTTCATGTAACATGTGTAATATTTATTTCTGGTCTATAGGTGCATTACAGGTAGCGGTCAAAGCCGGTGCAAGCACAAAGGGAAAAGACCATAACCTTTCTTCTGTCAGATGGCTTAATATTCTTCATCCCAAATTCTTTCCATATTTGAAACTCGAATGCTTCCATCGTCATGTAAGTAAGATTACTTAACAATTCCATCGAAACCGTCTCCTCTAACTTAGCCCTAAATTCATCACCATTGAGAAATAAATATCAACAAAAGATTCAGACTAATTAATCAACATAGAAAACCAAAAGGGTCCTCCTCTTATGGAATAATGCAGTAATTGAAACAGGCTAGGCCAGCAACTAGAGCTCATATCTTAACCAACTGTTGAATTTGAAGGTAGAAACCCTTGCCTGGATCAGTGTGTGAAAACATCACTGCCAGTATTGGACCTCATAGCTACTGGTACTGTACTGCCAGATGGGCACTGGACCCTAATACAAGTATCAGTACAGAACCATAAACACAATATAAAAAAATTTGAAAAAATTAAACGAGAATTAAAACTCAAAACCATATCAAAACAGATACAACAATTGCAATAACCTCACTTACAGAAGTAAATAAAAAGAACCAAAAAAAGAAAGGAAAACTATCAACCTCCCAAGGTAACTCAAGATCAGGAATCTCCTCCTGAATTCGAAATCCCCCAGAGTCTTCATCTGAGGGCTTATTACTCTCTGACATATTGCCTCGCTCTCGATGTATTGCGCTATGGACAATGGCTTATCATAATTTCATGTAGCCTGGCTTGATCCATCTCCATATGGAGTCTTCTACGAACCATGTTGCATTTTCCCATGCTGTGCTCCGAAATGCAACAATTTTTTGACACTGTCGGAGGTGAATTTACAATTCTGTCCGGAGTAGCCATCTCTTGATCAAACCGGATGGACTCCCGCTCCACCATTTCCCATACAACTGAGCTCGTGTCTGAATTAATCTGGTCAGAGATCAGAGTAAGCAATGTTAAACTGGTGGCCCGTTTTCTTTGGAAGGACAGGTTGGGTTCCACAAGTCTGTGTCCTTTTCATTGTACTAGATTAGTACATGTCTGATTGTGTGATCTCCCTTGACAGACGATAATGCAGTTTGAACGGGTAATTGATTTAATAGGAAAACAGGCCTGAATGAAGGTTAAAATTTATTAGGTTAATATATTTTGAGACATACAAATATAATTTCTTACTGGCAAAAGAAGGATAGAAAAAAGACTCTTCCGTAGAAAATTCAACAAATTAAAAAATTAAAACAATTTAAAACAATAATAAATTAGTCCCTAGTGTATAAACATCTGCAATACTACATGTGTACATCATCCGTGAGAACAGAGCTTTACTGTCTGACAAGAAAAAAAAAAAAACTTTACTGAGCTACGATTCCATCTATTATCTAACAAAAAAAAAAGTCACCTCCGTCATGTGGTCCCGACAAACAGCCACTCTGCCTGGTGAATAAACCCTCTGCATTGTGCACCATTGGAATCCGGGACTGGGATTTCTTTGCCAAGAACATTATAAACCTTGAAAAATTGTGCACTGTACTACTCGAAGCAATCACACCTAAAATTTTCAAAGACTCAAATTCGCCTAGTCGGTCAAGCTCTTGCCGGAGTGAGGTGGTCAGGCGGGGGCACCATTTCTCCATACAGATTCTAGCAATCATATACTCGACTGGGTCCGGAAGTGTACCTGGCCGTGTCTCGATGTCGGCGAGAAGGGAGAAGTCCCGGAAAAAAGAGGTGGTGGTGGCACCATCGGCGAAATTAAGATTTACGGTTTAAGATTCAAGTAGAGAGAGGGGAGAGACTACAACTTGGAACTCAAAATACAACTTCAAAGAATGAAGAGAGAGACTAGACTAACGGCTAAAACTCTGATAAAGAGTGTGATGATGAGACTGAATGGTACATTGTATATTTTTTGATATTTAAAGACATAACAGTTACTGCAGGAATCCAAAGAAATCAGGAAGGCCCTGTTCAGCGCCAAGAGGGGAATGGGCGTGGTCGTAGGAATTGAACTGAATTTTACTGTGCGTGTGGGGACAGTAACGTGCTGAACAGGCCCGAAAGGAAAAGATTTATTTCCGAAAATAATAGCTTAACAGGAAAGGAAAAGATTCTCAAATTTTATCGCAATTATCAATTTCTGGGACGAAAGGCGATAGAGACGTTATAGAGGTTAGTTGCCATGATTCTACGTGCCCATCCTAACTGCAACGATTATTTTATTGATAATTCAAAATTCAAGTTTCAAATAATACTATATGAATAGTTGATTTTATTTCATTACATTTTGTTTAACTAGCAGGTCAATTAAATTTGAGAAGATTTTGATGAAATTGGTCGGACATTTTACTAAAAATATATTAAATATTTTTTGGAAGTATTTTAACATGTGTATGATGATATGATATAAGAACTAATATATACAACAAACTATGAATATATGAATTGAACGTGACAAATATAAGAACTAAATGAATTCAAAATTTCATAATTTTTGTATGTAAACACATCAATGACGAAGTATATCAGCTTAAACGGATTGAATTCGTCATTTAAAGTTAATCAAATAGATTTTCAAAACAATAGCACGGAACATCTTATGTTATCCATAACACCTTAACTAATCTCATAGAATTTTTAGAATTATAAAATGAATTTAAAAATTTAGACTAGTCGGAATAAAAAATTCCGACACAGTGCAAAATTTCTGTGGAGAAAAAACTCAAGAATACAAATACGGAAGTTTAGCTTTCTCTTTCAAGAATGAATTCCCGCCCTTTAAAAAAATGAAAATAAAGTTTGAATCATCGTAGAAATTATTATAGATATATATTATTTTATTTATTTCTTATTATATTTTTTTATGTTTTTGAAACTATTATTGTATAAATCTATAATTCTAAATATATCACAAAACTTGACGAAAGAAAATTCATTAGAAATATTTGTAGCATATATATTAAAAACATAAAATGAAATCGTTCTGACGCACCACTCCGATACTCCTTCAACCGATAGGCTCACCATTATAATGGTCAGGAACGGATTCAAATGAAATAAATAGGGATAAATTATTGAGCTTTGTGTGTTAAGCTCAATAATTGAGCTTTTTAAGATGATCGACACGAAGCAAGTGCTTGTTAAAGTGAATTGGAAGATGGCAATGATGGTTCATTATACACAGAGCAATAGATGAAGTTGAAGATCCATGAACAAGACCTGGCCTTTCAAGAAACCAAGTGCGCCTCATAAAGCAACTTTAAGTGAGGGAGAGAAATTATAATTTGATAAAGAATCAGAAACCATCTTTAACTAAAGTGAGGTATTAAAGTGACCGAAAGCAGAAGTCCTTAATTTTCCTAGTAATTAATCTAATGCCGATCATCAGAAAGCAACTTTTCATTAGCCTATACTTTAATTAAAGTGAGGAAGAGAAACTACTCTCTGTCACTATGAAAAATTGGAAATCACTGTAAGGTGAACCTTAAATTATTTTCGTTATTATCATGCATCAATCCAAATTAGGAGTACAGTGTCAATAAATCCGTAAATGACATTTATTTTTCCAAATCACAAGAACACTTAAATTTATGATTTATTCATCCAAGAGATAGAAACTATATAGTATAGTACAAATATGGATATATAAATAACACATGTTATACTTATATACGTCTTTGATTAAAAAGAACAATGTAGTTCTAAAAATTCCTTCTATAATGCATAACAAATATTTTTCACATGTTTGATGCATCAATTATTGAGCTTAACACACAAAGCCATGCACAAACAAGTTAAAGCGAATTGGCATCTAATAATTGCTCTTTTCTGGACAGATAAAGCAAAGAAAACGACCCAATCATCCTGAGAGACACGTGTTATTTCTCTAATGATTTTACAGACACATGCTTGGGCAAATTTATTTGTGGGATAAATTGTTGGAAATTTCAGATGGATAAAGAAACAAAAACAGAGACAAGAGAATATTTGCTGCAGAAATAAACTCTTCTATTGCATAATTTCGGATACAAAGTACATCTTAATTTATAGTTAAACATTAATCTAAATAAGGACTACACTAACCCAACTACATGCTATTTCTGCCTAGTGTAAATAAGGAAACCACTTTCTCCACTAACTACACTAATTATAGAACTTCTAATACAAACACACACTCCTATTTTTGATACACATGCATTCTCCACTGTTTCTAAATTTAGGTTATCAATTTTGGATCAATATTCAACACTCCCCCTTGATGCAAAATTGACTACACCAAGCTTCTTCCTCATGCTCTCGAACTTGCCTAGTGATAATGCCTTGGTTAGAACATCTGCCTTCTGATTTTCTGAATTGACAAATTTCAGCACAACGATCTTCTCTGCAACTAGATCTTGGATAAAATGTAGGCGAATGTCGATGTGCTTTGACCTTCCATGGAACACAGGATTCTTCGTCATGGAAATGGCTGATTGATTGTCACAATAGATTGGTGTTGGCTGCTGCTGCACCTGTCCAACATCTTCTAAAATTCGCCTAAGCCACACTGCTTGACAAGCTGCTGAGTTAACTGCGATGTACTCTGCTTCTGACAATGAAAGAGCCACTGTTGCTTGTTTCTTTGAGCTCCAACTTATAGCACTTGATCCAAGGGAGAAAATATATCCAGATGTGCTTCTTCTATCTTCAGAACAATCTTGAGGGTGTTTCACCAATTGCCAAGTTCTGTTTTTCTCAATCGATTGCATTTCTTCTTGCATTGCATTGCGCCACTCTTGTTTTTCTGAGGCTTCTTCATAAGTTGTGGGATATACAACAAGGAGTACCTGGGTTGTTTCATATAGTTCTTGCAATGTTTTGAACTTCCTTGATTGCATCTCAGGAATTGAATCTTCAACTGGACTGCTAGAGCTGTTGCTAGGTGGTTGTTCGTGCGGTTGATCTTGTGCCGCTATCTCTTCATTTTCTTCTATTGATTCTTCAACCTGGGTTTGTTGTACAACACTCTCCCACTGCCAACTTGCTTCTTCATCGAATAATACATTTCTACTCACAACAATTTTACCATTTTCTGGATTGTATAGCCGATACCCTTTGGATTGTGTACAATACCCGATGAAAATGCATTTTTCAGATTTTTCATCAAGCTTTGTTCTCTTTTGTGGATTGATTAGTGCATAGGCTATACTCCCAAATACCCTTAAATGACTTACTCCAGGTTTCCTCTCAAACCATGCCTCAAATGGGGTTTTATTCATAACAGCTTTTGTGGGTGAAACATTCAAAATATACACAGCAGTTGCCACTGCTTCAGCCCATAATTTATTTGGTAACTTCTTGCATTTTAACATACTTCTTCCCAAATCTACCACAGTTCTATTCTTTCTCTCAGCAACCCCGTTTTGCTCGGGTGTGTATGGAGTGGTTAACTCACAATGTATCCCTTCACTTTCACAGAAATTTATGAACTCTTTTGATAGAAACTCACCACCCCAGTCAGTTCTTAACACCTTCAGCCTTTTCTCTGATTGTTTCTCTACAAATGCTTTAAACACCTTGAAACTATTGAATGCATCTCCTTTGCTATGTAGGAAATACACCCAACTCATTCTACTATAATCATCTGTGAAAAGAAGGAAATATTTGCTGCCTCCAAGAGATTCGGTTTGCATTGGACCACACAAATCCGCATGAACCAACTCAAGCACTTGAGTTGCTCTCTTGGCTTGGCCTTTTGGAAATGGAAACTTGGCTTGTTTACCAAATATACACCATTCACAAACACCTATTTGGTTGATTTCGGGTAGGCCATAAACCATTTGCTTTTGGTTCAACAATTTCAGACCATTGATATTCAAATGACCATATCTAAGATGCCATAACTCATATTGGTTCAAATCTTTTGCAACCATTGCTTTTTCCTTTACATTTGAAACCTCCAAGGGAAACAATTTATTGGTTGCCATGTTCACTTCTACCAATACTTGGTTTTTGGATTTTATTACACAAGTTTTTCCTTCAAACACAATTGAATAACCACAATCCATCAACTGCCCGATACTTAGCAGATTTTGAGACAAATCTGGAATATAATACACATTATGCAAGTATTTCATACCGTTTTCTTTGGTGTGCACTGCAACCGTGCCCTTGCCTTCTACTTGAATTAGCTTTCATCACCAAGTTTAACTTCCAACTTGCATGTTTCATCCAAGTCTTCAAACAACTACTTGAATCCGGACATGTGATTTGAACACCCGCTATCGAGAAACCAGATGCTGCTTGCATCAACTTTGTCAACCGCGCTGCTGGCCATGAAGAGAGTCGGTTGCGTATCCTCCTCTTCTATATAATTTGCTTGACTCTCTTCTCTTTGCTTCTTGTAGCATTCTGCTTGGTAGTGCCCATAGTTGTTGCAATAATAGCATTGAACATCCCTCTTGGAATCGTTGTATGAATTTGCTTGATTGCTTCTACCTCCTCTGCTGGAATTAGCACGTCCTCTGCTGGGATTGTGGTTGCCTCTGCTGGAATTGTTTCTTCCTCTGCCTCGGCCTCTTGGGTAGCCATTAGATCTGCCTCTTGATGACTCCCCCTTCATGTAAAATGCCTTGTCGTCGCCTTTATCTTCAGCCTTTGACATCCTTGCTTCATGAGTCTGCAGTGACCCCATGAGTTCATCAAAGGTGTAGGTTGCTAGATCTTTGGACTCTTCGATTGCTGCTACCACATGATCAAACTTGGGTGTTAGGCTTCTCAACACCTTTGCCACCACCGTCTTCTCCTCCATGGTGTCTCCAAATGCTCGGATTTGATTGACCACCTCTTGTACTCTTGAAAGGAAATTTGTACTGATTCTTCCTTGTTCATCTGCAATGTTTCAAAGTCCATGCGTAAGCCTTGAAGTTTGATTGCCATGACTCGAGTACTCCCTTGAAATGCTGTTTTCAGGGTTGTCCATGCCTCCTTTGCGTTGGTTGCTGCTGCAATATTCGAGAAGATGGTGTCATGCACTGCTTGTTGGATGAAAAACAGCGCTCGTGCATCTTTCTTCTGATTCTCTTGCGGATTAGGATCTGGATTAGGAACTCCATATGCTATCAAGTCCCATAGGCCATGAGACTTGAACAAGGTCGTCATCTTGATGCTCCAAAAAACATAGTTTTCGCCTTTGAAGAGAGGTATTGCGGGTTGTGTAACATTCACCATGGTGCTGTCGTTTTCTGCCATGAAAACGCCCCAGGGTTAATCGACTCGGCTCTGATACCACTTTGTTGGAAATTTCAGATGGATAAAGAAACAAAAACAGAGACAAGAGAATATTTGCTGCAGAAATAAACTCTTCTATTACATTATTTCGGATACAAAGTACATCTTAATTTATAGTTAAACATTAATCTAAATAAGGACTCCACTAACCCAACTACATGCTATTTCTGCCTAGTGTAAATAAGGAAACCACTTTCTCCACTAACTACACTAATTATAGAACTTCTAATACAAACACACACTCCTATTTTTGATACACATGCATTCTCCACTGTTTCTAAATTTAGGTTATCAATTTTGGATCAATATTCAACATAAATGATAGTGGTCCCTGATAAGATATTAAACCAACGACGACTGTCGACCTACGTACAACAAAGAACCGAATATTTATCTTTTATTAGTCATCTGGTAAAAAAGAAATTCGCAAATCTCTAGGTTAATTTGGTTTCACAATTATATATTGGAGGAAAATAAAATAAAGGATTTCATACTTTTTATTTTTTTTTGCTCCGTGTTAATCTGAAAATTAGATACCTGTAATTCTGATTCTCTGGATCTTTTGAGAGGAACTTTTATTAATTATTGGCCAGTAATTATTGAAACAAATGCATCGCACTTAAAAGGAATCTTTTTATTTTATTGCCTTATTGGTCCCTCGTGAAAATCGCATAAGACTGATAGACATCATCATACTAAGATATTGCAGAATCTAGATATGACCGAGCGAATATGCGAAATACAACAGCAAAACCAAAAGTAAAAAATGGAAAGGATCTTTTTCAGCCCTTTATACAATGTTATCAGAATCGGATCGGACATTAATTCGATATAAGTCGAACTGTTTTTTTTTAAATACCTATATATTTATGAGATATACGTAAAATTACAAATAATCATATTTTATAGAGTGAAAATTTCTATGTAACTATTAAATAATGTATTATAAAAATAAATTTATAAATTATTAAAATGCAAGAAATATTTTTTTAAAGTTTAAATATCTATAACTTATTCTTAGAATATTAAAATTCAACATCGTACGAACACTTTTTTTCACTAAAAATGTTTATACTTTTATATTTTATTTTTAAATTAAATTAACTACATAAAAATAATTTGTTTTTTTTTGTGACCAAAGAAACCTCTAACGACTCATATTGAATTTTAGCATTCTGATTTTTTTTATTTTAAACATAAATTGTGAAATCGTGTGATCATATTCAAACATATAAGGAAACATAAAAAACATTATAAAGTTGTCCACGTAATATCACATGCTAGATGGTATCTTTTCCTTCTCAAAAGTTTCTACTTTTCTTCTCAAAAGAAGTGAACGACACTCATAAAAACTGAAAAGAATTGGTTTTTTTTTGTTTGGTTCACTAATGTTTAATAAAACCGACCGGTTAAAACATAATTGGTCAGTTCATTTGCATTAACGATTGATCCAATAGAAGAACCGAACCGGACATGTGATCGGGTCCAGCTTTTTCCGATCGAACCGCCGGTCCGGTTCGGTTCTGATAACACTGCTTGTTCATTTTTACAGCGAAGGTTAATCTAACCTCGAATGAAATTAATATTATGAGGAAGATTTTGGACCGGACCTGATAGCAATGTGTTTCCAATTTTTCATCACATACCGTAGTGACGCAAGGCGGTCCCGATACTATCTTGCCCGATAAGCTCAAGTACTCGGTTTATTAGTAAAGAGGAGAATAAAATGAAATTTCAGTCACAATAGAACTCAACTAAACTCAACTCAATTTCATATATCAATTCACTGTTTTACAACCTTCATATCCGAATCTATTTATAGCCTAAACTTTTCTTAGTCCTTAAGAGAAAAAATAAATGCTAATTAATTAAAAACCCAAAACCAAAAAAGAAGTAAATACATTTGTTGAACAAAACAGATTCCAAAGGAAATTATTAAATTGTTTAATTGCTTCAAGAATCCTAGAAGACCATCCATGCCTAGAAGACCATTCATGCCTAGAAGACCATCCATGCCATTAATTTCAAGTTGAATAAATTAAATCCTTGATTGGTTTAGATTTATAGTGGCCATCGTCCGTATTTGAGTCTGAACCGGTTGCGATCTCGGTATGCATTGTGTCACGTAGGTTATCTGCTATATATGCTAGCTAGATCAAGCCCCACAAACAGGAATCCGTATCTGCTGTAAGCCTCAAAATATAATTCTTGCAAGCTTTACTAGGCAGTAATTAAGAAACCCAAGTATTAATAGAAACCGGAAAGTTGGAAAGCCTCTTGAAAATTTGATATCACCCCTGACGCAATAAAAGTTGCCATGTCTAACCAAAGAGTTCTATGATCTATAAAATGCACCGGTTGGAACTTGGAAACTGTGTGATGAACCCATTTTGCTTAGCAGAAAGGTAGATACATGGTAGACAAAGAGATCAAGAAAGGAATTAATTAATTTTGAAAATTTATATGCGAAAGGTGAACATGACATTTGATTTCAATAATCTGTGCGAAAAAATAATAAATTTCTTTCAAAAAAATAAATAATACTACAAATGATTGTCTTTTGATAGTTATTAATATATGTGTTTATATTAAATAATTATAAATAAATTGTATTATCATTTTAGCGGGTATTTATACAGATACCGGGTCGGGTTCGGTTATGGGTTGGGTAACTAAATCAAACCCATATCCTATTCATTATAGTATCGGTTCCGGTTCGGATTCCGGTCAGATATTAAATTATTAATTTTGTAATCGTACCCATAATTTAACCGGTTTTATTTTTTAAACCATATCCTATCCAAATTAATGAGATCTGAATCGGTTCCGGTTCGGTTCCATATCGGATCTGGATAATCAGGTAAAAGTAGCACCTCTATTGATGTCTAGTCAAAACTTATAGATGCTGGTGCACCTTGTCCAACTTTGGACCGTATCATAATTTTTTTGTATTGCTCCGATATAATATTGGGCCTTGACAGTGCAGATACCCTCACGTGTGTTAACCCTCTCTTGATCTATTGCTTTGCTTTTGGGTTTAGAATTTCGGCCTCTGGGCTTTTATATTTTCTGGCTAGGTTTATGGCACTTCCAAATTAAATAAAATATTATGGCTACACACATTTTTTTTTAGTGCCAAGTTTACAATTATGAGTCTCCTTAAAGCAACAGTACTTTGTTATCAAATAAGAGAACAATACCGTGTGGTATTCTAACGGCTAGTTGATCCATGTGAATTATAAATAGAACATAGGACTTATGTATCAAATAGATCAATATCAATACATAGAAATACAATCAATGAAAACCATCATGTTTCCTCATAATATTTCTCAAAAAAGTACACATCACCATCTGGTTCTTTCCTGAAAAGTTCTAGTTAGGTATTTGTTTGGGATAGGTAGATTTGGAATCATATCATTTCTTAGAAGAATCAAGCAGCTTCCATATACCATATATGAAAGAGAAGATGCAGCCTGCTTCTTCTTTAAAAGGATTTAAGTTAGAGACTTTTGGAAAATTTTATGTATATGTTTTATAATTTCATATTATCTCTTCCAAATTTTAAATTAGAGCCGTTATATATTGGCTTTTATATTAAAACACATTTTAAATTTATAAAGTTTATATTATAGTCTTTATTTGTATAAAAGAATATATAACATGTACATGAGAAATATTTAGTTTCTAATTTGTTCGTTTGTAACGGTAATTAATTCAATACCTCACTTGTTGTGTACCAACGACAAACATATATCTTTTTTTGAATTCTCATTTGAGAATTTTGTAGTACGCTCAAAATTCCGAAGGTTTTGGAGAACAATCACTACAGCAAAACGGAGCTTCAGCGACCGGTATCAGCGACCGGTGATGACGCCGGTCGCTGATTCTCAGTTTCTCTCCAAAAATAAAGATTTCCACTCAAATTCCGGCGACCAACTGTATCAGCGACCGGTATCAGCGACCGGCGACAGCACCGGTCGCTGAAATTTTTTTTTTTTTCGCTGAAAAAAACGCGGCTGCTGAAAAATGAAACGCGCGCCTTTATCAAAACGCCTCCGCCAAAATCAAAACCCTTCCCCAAATTTCATCTTTTGAGGAACCCCGACCCCCCGCTGGAACCCCGACCCCGATCAAAACGCGACAGCCCGACCCCCCTGCGCCGCCCGACCCCCCGCTGGAACCCCGACCCCGATCAAAACGCGACAGCCCGACCCCCCTGCGCTGCCCGACCCCCCACTGGAACCCCGACCCCGATCAGTGACCCCCCTGCGCCGCCCGACTACAGTGCTCCCTCAGTGGACCCACCACGAGATCGGTTGGCCCCGCAGTGTACTTTTTGAGTTTTACTACCAATATCGGCGCCTTTTACTCATTCTCCGTCTCTGCGCCAAACGGTACCGTCTCTCCGCAGTTGCACTGAAATTCCCTTGGTTTTGTACCAAATCAAGTTCACACTTTCTAATAGGTACGGATTCATCTTCTCTTGCTCTGATTTTTCTATCTGTATCTCGACGCTTTTCGATGCATGTTTATTTCGATGCACAATTTTTGATAATTTTTGTAGCAATTTGATTGATCCATCATCCATGGGTGAAGCAAGCACCACCATCGCTAAGGATGTCACTGAGGTAACTAATCTCTTCTCTTTTACATTTCAGTCCCTTATTGTTTTACTAATTACTTTCCAAATTTCAGTTGATTGGGAATACGCCATTGGTGTATCTTAACAAAGTCACAGAGGGATGTGTAGCTAAAGTTGCCGCGAAACTGGAGATGATGGAACCCTGCTCCAGTGTCAAGGATAGGTAGTTCAAAAATTATTATTCTTTTTCGAATTTTTTCAAAAATTATATTTTTCTTTAATTTTGATTTTAAGATTGATTATGTGTGGTTGAAATTGGGGCAGGATTGGGTATAGCATGATCAGTGATGCAGAGGAGCAATGGTTAATTACTCTAGGAGTGGTATGTAAATTTCTAATCTAGTTAATTTTTGTAATTTGGTTATAATTTGTTATACTCGAGAATTGTAATCAAACACATGCAAGTCAAATTTGTTAAGTTGAAAAATTGTGTAGATTTTAATCAGACTACTGTTTAACTATTGTTTGTATTATAATAGATTTTAATCATACTACAACTAATGAAAGAAATCATCAGATACATCACTTAATTTATGTAAGGAGCAGTGGCTAAGGCTGAGGAATTGGCAGCGAAAACACCGAATTCATACATCCTTCAGCAATTTGAGAATGCTGCTAATCCCAAGGTACAATTTTATTTTTTGTTTCTGTTATTTATGTTTGAGTGAGGCTATGGTACTATGCATAGCATGGATTGGTACGTACTATGGATCAATAACTCCAATTTCAAAGTCCAAACAGTCGATATGATCCGTTCAACCTGATCTCCATATGAAAATGTGCTTTTAGGTCAAAATTTTAAATTTTTCTACAATTTTTTTACCATTTTTTTAGATAGGTAGAAAATCACTATTTAGAACAAGTGATTTTCTACCTATCTGAAAAAAATGGCAAAGAAATTTGAAAAAATGTGAAATTTAGTCTTGAAGTACATATTCATATGGAGCGGTTCAGATTGACTATTTGAGCTTTGAAAATGAAGATATTGATCCATAGTAAAGGCCAATCTGTGCTATGCATAGTATCATAGCCTCACTCCTTGTGTTTTGAAAGAAGGGCTATGGCCCAGTAGCATTGATGCATATCTTTTAGACTTGTTGGGTCAACCGTTTGTCTTCTTTGATTTTGAGCCGATCTATCGCTTGGTGAGAATCCACTTGAATCAAATTAGCCATAAATGGCTGTTGTTAGAACCTTGGAATCAAAGAGATTCTGACAGTTTTGTTAGATTTACCAGGGTTAGGTCCTGGTTTAAGTGTTTCTTAATCCTGTCAGACTTTTACTTTGAACAAAAAACCTACCAATCCGACCCAACCTGATGCGTTCATAATTTGAGTTTAATTTTTTGTTTTAATTTTTGGTACCAGTGTCACTGTACCAGTGGTACAGTGAGTTTAACTCTTTATGATTTTAATTTTTGCAAATATAAAAATACTTGCTTTGAGCCTTTTTTTTGGTAGTGTATTAATTGCCTTAGAAAATTATTAATGTTTGCTTTGATCACTTTCATTAATTAGGTAAACTTGCAGCTAGATGATCAGAAGCATATAGATATACTCTAAGAGAGGTAGCTGCTAGTCTGTGTATTTATAAATTTCTCTAGATTGTTTTTTTTTTTTCAGAAGCATATAGATATACTCAAGAGAGGTAGCTGCTAGCTGCTAGTCTGTGTATTTACTCTAAGAGAGGTAGCTAAATATAAAAACTCAATATGTTGTATGTTTATTTGTTGTTTAATGTTTTGATGTTTATTTGTTGTATTTGTTTGATGTTTGATGACGAGTCGAGACAAAGAAAGGACAATTGAAACTTATTATGTTTGATGTTTATTTATTTGTATTACTTGATATTACGACATGTATGTTTATGTTGTATGTTGGTACGTGTCGTATCAACTATTAAATGGTACAAATTTAAATAATATAATAAAATATAAAAAACCTAACAGTAGAGTATCAGCGACCGATATATTTGGTCGCAGAAAGTATTTGCTGACGTCACAAAAAAACAACAGCGACCAAAAAAATGTGGTCGCAAAAGATTATCAGCGACCGGGTGACGTAGTATCAGCGACCGGTGACGTCATCAGAAGAGTATCAGCGACAATGCTTACAGCGACCGGACTTTCAGCGACCGTATTTGACTTTCAGCGACCAAATTGTGCATCAGCGACCGGCGACCTTATTTTCTGCGACCAAAATTTCCGGTCGCTGATGACCTTATTTGCTGTAGTGAATGAAAGACAATATAATAAGAAATATATGACCGGTGCACTATATGAAGTTAAACTTTTTCCTGTTTTATAACTCCAATATTCTTCCATAAGATAATTCTGTATGTGAGCCCAATTACTCGAGTTACATTTTGGGCCTGAAAAGAAGTCATCAATGGATATATGTTTGTTGGTACACAACATTCATCAATGGATCTTGTGCACCATCCAAGTAAATCAACTAAAACTAATTACCACAAGCTGTGAGTACAAGTAAAAGAAGCTCAAGTGACAAAAAACTCTACTTAATTTCTGATTTATTTCTTTTGTAACAACTCTTAGCTCCTCCTTCAAAATTTTGGATCTCCTTGTTCTCCAATCCAGCATATACTCTATTGTCGTTTTCATATATTATCTTTATTCATCTGTTTATCCATTTACAAATGTATAACAAATTAAAATCCAACCATAAATTAATGAGGAAAAGATAATTGAAAAGTATTTTATTTACCAATATACAATAAATTAACCAGTGCAAACTCACCTTTGAAACAAAATACTAACACAATGCTTGAGTAAAATCAGCAAGGAGGCTTGTCGGCAGGGGGAGGCAGCATTTTTGCCTCAGTACTATTACCATTCTTTGTTATAAACACAACATCCATTCCCCAAATTGCATGTGTTTCATAGTGACAGTGCATGTACCAAACTCCTAATTTAATTACAAAACCAAAATATGTTGAGGATTAGTGTCTGAAAAACACTCAAAACAACAATTTGTAACAGTAACTAATCTACTATTTGATTAATTTTGTCGAGCTACTTAATTAGTCCGGATCAACTATCTAATCAAATATTGCTAAACAGGCCGTTATCATTGTAGTTGTGTAACACCTTCGATTTTCAAAATTAAATCAATAAAAAGATTCAATAAATTTGATATTAAATTAAACTTACCCGGATTAGATGCCCTAAAGCGGATAGTTGCCCAACCGTTCATCGGCACACCCAAAGTGCTCACATATGGTGGATCGACCAAGTTATAACTCAGAAGATCAGTTGTGTGGTCGAAGTTGCCGGATCCACTTCCAATGACATAGAAGCTGTGGCCGTGCAAGTGCACTGGATGGTTAACCTGTGTGTCTAATACGTTAGTGTCCTGAAACACAATCTCTACGGTCGTGTTATACTCGAGCACTTTCACTTTTGTTGATTTATCAACAGTTCTTAGGTCCACTTGATCTAAGACATCAGTAAAATTGAAGAAGCGCGATGGTTTGTCAGGGAAGTCAGTGGTGTACACACCGGGAATAGAATTGTAATATGCATCTAGCACATCAATTTTTGGCTTTTCGAAACTAACATTGTTCAAACCAGCAGCAAACCTAGTACCGTTTCTAGCGCATGAGTTGCAAAATGCTGCATTCACAGATAACGTGATATACATTTTGACATTGACAGTTTGGTTTAAGACAGCTGGGTCATCTGAGTTGGCCAGCGAGCGAAGACCACGAGTGAACGCAGCTGCTGCATTAGTGTCATTTGTTTTTGGTAAGGAGGTGAAAACCGGTCTAATTGATGACGCGGAATTATTAGTTTTGTATTCTAGAATAGCTACGGTCACATTGGCATCTCTAGGGGCTGCAGAACTTCCATCAAAGAATAAAGCCGCGATGATGTAATAACGGAAGGGGGAAGATGAGTTCTGGTATTGATTGGCCCATAAGAGGAGATCCATCGTTTGACCCGGGGTGATCATGATAAATTCATTCACATAAGGTTTCATATAGCTAGCGTCGGTTCCAACGACCGTTACATTGTGGTCGGAAACCGCAAAAAGGAACTCATTTTCCATGGCTGCATTTATTACACGGAGGAGGTACATTTTGCCTTGTTGGACTTGTACCTTAAAAGTGTCTGCAACAAAAATAAATATGAAAAATATTTGTAGTTACACCACAATATATTTGAAAAAAATAATAAATTTGGTTGCTAATTTTTGTTTAAATTGATAAGATAACAAACATTGTAAAGGAGAATCTCCATCTTATGAAGCATTAACAACTTGCTTGATAAATAAACTTCTTGTACCGGAAACTATAAATTACCATTTGATGAGCATGGCATGAAGTCACCAGGTTGTCCATTGATGGTGTTGGCATCAGACAGATCAAATTGACCGCCATACTCAACTGCAGTTTGGTACACATCTGTTATATTTTTGTTCCACCACTCTCCAAGAATCAGCGTGAATTCTTTATGGGGTTTGCGGAAGGGAAAGGTGGTTCCAAGCTTCGGGTAAATAACAATAGCACCATGAACAGTAGCACGATCAAATTCACTATGTGCGTGCCACCAGAGTGTGCCTTCTTCTTTCGTAAATTGGATCCGTTGTGTGTAGTTGGCTCTTGGCTGGATAGGGCATTGAGTAATGTATTCTGGTCCATCTGACCACGGGTCCCTCGGCTGTTGTACGCCATGCCTATAGAAATTAGACAATACATGTTAGTCTTGCATGGATTGAAATAATTCCTTAACTAATAGTGCAAATAACAGATTCTTTATGTATGGATTATGTGTGTATAGTACCAGTGGATGGTGATGTTCTTGTTTCCTCTGTTGATGACCTTGACATAGACAATGTCGCCTTTGCGAGCGGAGATAGTGGGTCCCGGATATGATCCGTTGACAGTTAGAATGTTCTTTGTGTTATTACAGAGCCGGGTGTAGGCAGCTTCTTGAATCTGTTTAAGGGAAGAACCAAAAAAGTGAATATCTATATATATAAAGTCTCAAAAGTTTATACTTCATGGCTTGGTTTCGCTTTAAATAAATTTTATTTTGAATTGGTACCAATCACTAGAAAAGCATAGAAGAATTGACCATTTCTGTTCACTATTTAAGTTCACATTGTTTCCTTTGGGAAGAGCTGGAGTATATTTTATTGTTTGAATTGCGTATATGTAGACCAAAGGCTGAATCGGATGAAGATGAGCCGGTTTTCTAGTAATTTTCTCCCCTAAGGGAATTTTCCAGAAACTCGTCTGACTCGGGTTGATCATGTGATGGGCAGAGATGGAGCTAGCGATTGTGAATTCGAATTGAAATGTAGTATTAAGTTAGAGAGATGAATGAATTTTAGGAAAATAAGTAAGACGATATATAATGGCGGCACTGCGATATAGAACATGAGCAAAGCTTAGAAATTACTTTATTAATCCTTGAATTGGTTCCATACAAAGCTTTTTATAGTTATATAATTATCAATCGGGTTTCTAATATATTTTTGTATGTATGGATTGTATTGTACATTTATCAAATCAGAATAAAATCACTTCGTTACTATAATATTTATGAAAAATATGATTTGTAATTTTTCTCAGAAAAGTAAGCTTTTGTAAGAACCTGACAACTGTCCCCCAGATTCAATCCCCGGTCATATCCTCCAATTCCACCTACCTTTGATCAAGACCACCTTCTAGAGAACCGCTAGTTCATTTATAGCTGGCAATAGTTGGCACGTGCAAATCTTTTAACCTACGTGTGTAAATCTTGAAACCTAGCATATCAAGAAAAGAAAATACAACAACGCGATAACTCAAAATCCTGCATTATGGTACTCATTTGAAAGAGAAAATTGCGTAGAAAACGTTCGTAGTTTTAGATTAGCGAAATTAATCACAGATAATCGGAAAAATGAACGAGACTGATCGGAGAAAAAAAGAAAGTGGATGCAAGTCTTTAAAAGGTCAAAGTGTTGTCATTATACATAACATATCAATAATTTATATCTAGCAAATGAAGTCTTTAAACCTAACGTATCAAGTCTTTAAACCTAACATATCAAGAATAAGAAAAAAAACAGCGACACAAATATAACTCAAAAGTACTCATCAAAGATTTCATTTGCAAGAGAAAGTCGAGAAAAAGACGATCATGATTTTAGATTTGCAAAATTTCACACAGATCGTCAGAGAAAAGAAATGTGATTGATCAAAATAAAAAAAAGAGTGGTGACAGGAATCTTATTTTTTAGATTGAGAAAAAAATAATTAGAAGTTGAACTAGTTGACAAATACCTTCGGAGATAGATGCTTGAGCAGCATGACTAACCTTTTCTCTTTATAGAAAAACGTGAATTTTTTATCTGAGTGAGCTAGTAGCTATCAAGTCTGTCGTTAGGTGGCTCTGTGGCAACGACAAAATAATATATATAAAAATAAAAGCAATAAAGAAAGAGCAAGCAACAAGGTCGTTTTAAGAGGCAGCAAACAACACCAAAGAATGCAACATGCATGATAAGATGACATGAGTGAGGCTACGGTACTTTACAAAGCATGAAATGGCACCGTGTTATGAATTAATTATATATCCGCTTAAAAAGTTCAAACAATTGATTCAAACAGTTCAAAATAATCTCTATATAAAAATATATGTCACATGATCTAAAGATTTTGAAACACCAAAAAAATAGTGATTTTCAACCTATTTAAAAAATAAAAATTTAATCTCCAAGTATATTTTCATATGGAGATTATCTTAAGCGGTGCGGATCAACTGTTTAGACTGTACAAACAGTGATAAAGATCAAAAGTATGGACCAATCCGTACTTTGCAAAATATCATAGCCTCATGTAATTTGTTCCTTTAATGCAAGAATAGTGCCTTAATCTAGGGGTGACAATGGAGCAAATTCGGAGTGGATAATGCTAATACCAAATTTGTATCTGCGTTTCAATGAGCGGGTACGAATAAGAATACAGATAGTAAACAAATGTCTAAAATCAAATCCACCTTAAATGAATATGGCTACGGAACGGATAACCTAAGAATACTGATTCAAATACGAACACGAAATGAATAATTGTCAGATAATTAAGAAAATTTAAATATGAGAAAGAAAAATTACTGTCCGGTCATATCATGCTTAAATAAATGAAAGTAAATAAAATCATATTTGTGAGATGCTAATTATAACTTCAAAATTTCAGATAATTTAGAATGAATGGCCCCTTAAGGAATAAAGGTAGATAGAATTCGAAAAGAATTTAACAAAGTAATTAGTTCCTCCCAATTCGCTCCGAATTGCTGTTAGGCCGCCTATCATGAGTTCCTGTCCGGTTTTCAAATTAGTTCCACAATGTATATTAAAGTCAAAGTTGAAGCCTATACACAATACCTACTCTTGACTCCAAATTCACGTGATGAGCTCATCAGTTGGATTGCCTTTTGATGATGAGGCAAGCGAATTCATACTGCTTATTGAAAAATCTAGCTCTCAATTATATTAAGTTATATATATTCCTCAAGTCCTATATTTCTTTCAAAGATTTTATTTTATTTCTTGAATATTCAAACTATAACTAGTAAATTTTAAAAAACAAAATAACAATTATACCAGACATTGTGAATAGTGATAGTAGAGAAATCACTTACAACAAAGGTATAATGATGAATCTTGGCCCCACAGGAGATGGATAACAAACAGCATAGGATTAGACTGACGGCTATTGGCCATAAAGAGAACAGCTTACTAAAACACATGGTGCTAGAAAATTAAAAATAAACCAAAAGCAATATTGCTCAATATTTTTTTGGGTTGTTTCCTTCCTCAGAGGATACTGTTAGAGCAATAGTTATAAATAATTTGGTTTAGTGAGCTTTAGAGAACATGCACTGATGGTTTTTATAGGAAGAACATTAGAACCCTTTTCTTTCCATTATTCCTAAAACATTACTGTCAAGTATGGCGGCCCACTGGCCATTGGTTGTTAATTTTATATACCTACCTACTTGATGAAATTTTTGTATATATTGTAATAAATAAAATGCATCAGCTGTACGTATGACTTGAACTTGGATTTTTATGTACCCTTTTCCTTGCAAATATGATTAATAAGTCAAGTGTGTCAATAAACCAACCTTTTGTCTGCACATGCATCATACTAAGAAAATTTAATTGAAAGAATGCTCATAAGACCAATACTTGTGACTTTTGAGTAATTAATGTTTGTTATTGGTTACGAGTAGGGCTGCTAATGAGCTAAGCTCGGCTCAATACTCAGCTCAGCTCATCATATAACTAAACAGGTCCAACTCGGACTCAGCTCGGTCTTGAAGAAAAAAGCTCGGCTCAAACTCGGCTCATAACTCGCGAGCTCAACTCATGCCAAAACAGCAAAACTCATTATTTTACTTGGTCAAATAGCTCACTGGGCCCAACTTTATGCCTCCTCATCCTTGTCCGAGAATAACGACAAAAGCAAATTCATGCTACGAATTTTGTTATCCTTCAAATCAAATTCATGGTATGGAGTGAATCACGTGTGGTGCCTCTGATTAGGTTTTCATCTAATGGTCCCGATAAGGTTTTTAAGATTATCAATATAAGCGGTTCGCAAGGATCCTCAATTCCCCACCCATTTCTACGATTCTATGAAACATTTACGGAAAGAGAATTCCGAATGGAGACCAAGCGAGAGAGCAACAGACAGAGAATTCTGAATTGAGTTGTTCAACTTATTGGCTCATGACCCAGCTCGGCTCCGCTCGTGCTCGGCTCGGTTAGAGTGATAAAATATGAGCCGAGTCGAGTTCGGGCTTTATTTAGTTTGGAGCCTGGCTCAATGTAATTTATTGAGCTGCTCAACTCATTAGCTCATGAGTTGGCTCGGCTCATTAGCAACCCTATTACGAGAGGTCACATGATCTATAGTAGTACCTCACCATTGAAATAATGTATGTAGTTTTCCTATTTACTGATTAATTAAGTTGTTTCTCTTCAATTGATATTTTCTTTCTTTATTCATGGATGGCCCCCACCTTTTTCTGTGAGTGATACATTTTTGACCCGTTTCCTTTTTTTCTTTTATCTCACCTGACTCCTGCTAATTCTCCCCTTTTAAATATTTCGTCCAGAATTAAAATTGATTTGTATTTCAGCTAAAGGTAAATTGTAATATAGCTATGGCTAAAATTAACAATTTGAGTAAAAATGTTTTGATAATTTTACTAGAGTAGAACTAGGGTGTTCCTAAGTTAACCATGCCCTTTTGTGAACTCAACTCTAAAACCTATTGGATTGGCTTCAAACAACGAATCCAAACCGTTGAAATCCTTCTACCTTACAAGTGATGCGTCTACATGTGAAAATTTTAAAATTTTAAATTAGTTTTGTATAGAGTCAAGTGGTCAAAAGGGGTCCAAAAAATGAATGCATTAAAATTAATTTATAAACCTTCTAATTTTGACAACTTGACTTTATACTAAATTAATTTGCAAGTTTAAAATTTTCACGTGTAGACGCAACACCTGTAAGGTAGAAGGATTTCAACGGTTTGGATTCGTCGTTTGAAGCCAATCCGATAGGTTTTAGAGTTGAGTTCACAAAGGAGCTTGGTGAACTTAGGAACGCCCTAGTTCTACTCAATTTTACTATAATACCACTTGCTAAACACTAGTACAGAAAACGCGATCATACAGGTCCGAAAAACTAATGTCACATGGTTACACGACTGTATCTGCGAGTGTTGTGTATGAATAGGGGGTACGTTGTACACAGTTTCTGAACCGTATCTAAATAGTACTAACATACACGGTTACTAAAATCCAACAGAGTCAGAACTAAAAAAAGGCCCTGCAAATGGTGGTTTCTACACGGTCAAAGTAACTGTGTACAATAACTAGGTTTATATACACGGTTTCTACCAGTTATCGTGTATTATTTTGGACACCGTACACGAATTGTTATTTAGAACCGTGTATTATTTTTTTTTTCTTTTTTTACGATTTGTAAATGGGTAGCATCCATATTTGCTAGCCAGTAAACATACAATTAATTACACAACCATAGTCCAATATAAATTCAACTGACAACATACATACAAGTATCAATCATATTCATTCAACATTAAACAAACTTAAATATTCAACAGGCATATAAAAATCAATCATATTCATTTAACATTTGACAATCCATATCATTTGTTGACTTACGTATGTTGTGATGTTGAATATTATTGATTTATGTATGCTGTGATGTTGAATATTATTGATTTATGTATGCTGTGATGTTGAATATTTGTTAACTTATGGATGTGTAATATTAATTGTATGTTTAATGGATAGCAAATATGGGTGATATCCAATAATAAATCGTTAAAAAAAAACATACACGATTCAAAACAACAAACCGTGTATGTTTACAAAAATCAAACACGGATGCCTTGTAGAAACCATGTATATAATGGGTGTTATTGTACACGGTTACTTTTGCCATGTAGAAATCACCATTTTCAGCACCTTTTTTTGGGGATCTGACAAGGTTCACTTCTATTAATCGTGTATGTTTGTGCTATATAGACACAGTTCGTTAAGCATGTAGAATGTACCCTCTTATTCGTACATGATGCTCGCTGACACGGTCATGTAACTGCGTTTCATTAGCTTTTCAGACCACGTATGGTCGTGTTCTCTGTACTAGTGACATCAACCCTTTCACAACACCGTTGAGAATATCAAAATTCTAAAAAAATTGTGATGGATATATATAGCCGAAATTTTTAACCATAGGAAATACAAAAAAAATTAAAAATGAGAAATGAGACGGTGGAATTTTAAAAATAAGAAGTCAATAGCACGGTTTGGTATTCCTGCGGGATGCTAAATCATATCGCAGCCATTGCCAAAAAAAAGAACTAATTATATATGTGGGACTCCAAATCAGAACATATATCAGAAAAAAATAATAAAAAATAAAAACTGGGACGTCAAATTAGACAAAGTAAACAAGACTTCCCAGGTCTATGTCGTTGTGTTATACCTGAGATATATAATTGAAGGAATTTTTTACGCTAAATTGAAAATATCTAGGTGGTTGCCGTGTTAGCAGATTTCTAACTATGTCTGAAAGAAAAACACAACATAATAATGGCTAGATCCAAAATTAGGAACAACATGCAATAATTATATTTGAAGTTTCTCCGTGTTTGACAATGCTCATTTTGATTATAAAATTCCAAATTTACTATTTGATCTCATGATTAATTTTACTCAGAACACAAATGAAAATCATAGTTAACATCAACATTGGGATAGGTTATTTTGCTACGATATTATTTGTTAAAATACCACAAACTAATATGTTTTGTCTTATCGGGTTCGTTTTTTCTTAAACTTCAATGCAATACTGATTTTCACTTAGACTGCACTATCAAGCAGGAAATATTTGTCTAATTTGAGGTCCCACTTTTTTAATTTTTATTTCTAGTATTTTTCCGATGTTCTCATTTAACGCCAAGCCAAAATTATCCGTGACTAAGAATGATTATCAGTGATTGTTGTTTATCGACATTCGACACTAATGATGTCTATTCAAATTTCATACTCTCACAATAGATTATGTTTTCAGCCTATATAGAGATGCTTTGCTTATGGCCCTATGGACATATTGCTTTGCTTATGGCCCTTCACACTTGTACAAAAAACCCTTTCACCGACTGTTAAAAAACCCCTATACCGACTGTTATTGAGGCGTCGGTGATGGCGCCGGCGGTATAGGTATATCTTTACTGACGGGTAAATAACAGTCAGTGTAGATACCTACACCGACTGTTTTTAAAATAAAACAGCCGGTGTTGGGTACCTACACCGACTGTTTTCTAAAAAAAACAGCCGGTGTTGGCTGTCTACACCGACTGTTTTCTAAAAAAAACAGCCGGTGTTGGCTGCCTACACCGACTGTTTTCTATAAAAAACAGCCGGTGTTGGCTGCCTACACCGACTGTTTTCTATAAAAAACAGCCAGTGTTGGCTGCCTACACCGACTGTTTTCTTTAAAAAACAGTTGGTGTAGTTCTGAAAAATAGTCAATAATTAGTTCTAAAAACAGTCGGTGTTGGCACAAAATTTTGGCATGGTTCTGTTTGTATCAGGACTAGCCTCCATATTTTTGCTAGCAATATATTACTATTCAGCATTCATTAACTTAATTATAATATCATGCAAATAATTTGAGCAACACAAACAAAAAACAACACAATATAAATAACATAACTCATATTTCATTCACAACAAATTACACTATAACAAAATTTACATAACACATTAACAAAATATGCATATGAACATCAGAGAACGTGCTTGCAAGATCGTCAACATCAGAGAAGGACCCTAGGCCTTCCCCTTCAGCCTGATTATAAAAAAATAAATTAATTAACACAAGTACATATTTCATTAAAACACCTAATAAGATTTCAGCTTGCAATATCAGTACACACTTGACTGTACCTCCCTCAGTTTTACCAAGTGACAGCAACACAAGTTCTAACTTACAAAATAAAGATAGTACCAAGAAAAAAAACATAGCACTGTCAGTGTGAAAATCATATGCTACCCATCATGTACATAGCACTGTCAGTGTGAAAAACATAGCTCCGGCCATGCATGTACCAGGACACATTCAACTATACATTAGTGTACTAGTTACAACCATAGTAACAACATAAGGTAAACAAATGGAAATATTTGCAATTATTCACAAGAGACAAATCTATCCCCAGTCCCCACTCATTTACGTCTTTCAATGGGATCTTCCCTAACACATTTCACGTGCCTTCCCTTCTCACACATTAATCAAGTATGTTTAAACATTGACATCTACAGCCACAAGTTGACATATACCTACATGATATTAGCAATTTCTTTGCTGATTATTAAAGTACTTTCCAACTTCAAGCTCTCCACCATAAGCATAGTATCCCAGAATACCGAACTTGTTACTACAGTTACAACTTACAACTGCCTCAAGTAATTTTACTGAACTTCAAATTTTGAAACATTGCCGCATCATTGCAAATACTCAAGTCAATACTACAGTTTCTCTTCCACCGTCTTTTGTGTTTTTTTCCCCTCTTTTGATGAATCTAAGAGGATTAACACCCCCCCAACCCCCAATTCTCATGGAAAAGATGTCAAGCCTGCCATCAATTTGTGCAGGGCATCTTTGGCATGTTTAAAAGTGGCTATTCTTACTTCAGCGCTTTTTTGTCCTCATCAATGGGAACTTGTAAAAGACATATACTGCAAATTAAAAAAGAAAAAAAACCATAACATACCTCAAATTTATCCCCAGAATCTGATGGCCGGAATTCTTCGTCTATTCCTGAAAACCCAATATTGCTACGTTTATCTTCTTCGTCTTCTAAGCCGCCTAATTCTACTTCTTCCACGACATCATTCCCAAAGAATGCATATTGCGACGCATCAAATTTGGTCCCGCCTAAACACAGAAAAAGTAGAGGGAAATTTTAATTTAGATAAGAGTAAGAAGTTGCAAAAAGCAAGTATTCAAACAGGTATGAAATATATTTGCGAATACAATTTAGAAAAGCTACTATCTAAAAAAGAAATCGATAAAGTGATGCTTTCAGAGAAAATTTGCTGACAACAGGAAATTTTACAGACTGCAAGATATTCAATATTCCATAAACCATCTTAGTGAGGTGAAAGTACCAAGTTTTGGTGAGGTGAAAGTAAACATGTGCATCTTTAAACCAGTCACTTAATCATGTGTAAATAAGCATGAAAGTAAGGTGAAAAGTGAAAAATACCAAGTTTTGGTCAATATTGCCTTAATGAAGGAAATGAGAGACTTTGAGGTAGAATTTGTGCTTCCAGGTATACCCCCAAGTTGGAGACATTAAACCAATAGTTACAGGGGTACCAGACTGTTGTTAAGGAGCCGAAAGCTATATAGAGGCTTGATGTCAAGTTATGCATCAATAAAAACAATAAAAAAAAATTCACTAAGGACCAGCAAGTACTATCTGGTATTTTCCTTGTATAAGGAGAGAGAAAAAATACCTGATCAACGGATGTTCCAAAAAAAGAATGATTACCCATTTACTGGCTTCTATAAGCAACGGATCAATCTGGGGAGTGGCAGAAACATAATATTCTTCACCTAAACATTATACCTTAGTAAAATTGTTAAGGATGTTATAACAATATGAAGGCCTAACATTTGATAACTAACTGAGATACATAATAGTGGACAATCTGAACAAGTAATAGGATTCAGTTGCCATGGTTCTTCCACCAGAGTTCCTTTAGAATTGTGAGGTAACTTATAATCACATGCTCAAATCCTTCTATCAGCACAGCAGTACTTCGAATTTCAGGGGCCTTAACAAACTCCACGCATGCGGCTTTAAGCTCACAACATTTATGCTGCTTGGCAAAAACAATGTAGTCACCAAGTTAGTTGCCTTTTACCTCCTCAAAACAGGTAGTGAATCAGAAATATGAAAAAGAGGCATTGCTTTTTTGTTTTTTGAATAAAAATGGCATCAAGGCCACTGATTTCATATACCACACATCTAAATAGCAAAAACAACCCAAAGTAACCCTAAACCTCTGATGGGTAAGAAGGCCTTAGCATGCTATGTATTTTTGTGAAATTCATTAAGATTCACTTTCCCCCACTCTCTCTCACCCTTTTAGGCAGAACTTTTTTGGTACCGTGGTAGCCTACCATGCAACCGATACTGGGCCAGCTTAAGAGGTCCTAAGAGCAGCAGAGGAATCAGCTCTAGTTATCCCTCGCCATCATCGACCCCCATCAGAACTCAAATTACACCCATTCTCGAAGTACCTATCCATTTTATACAAGCATCAGAAATCAACATAGAAACTTGACAGGCAACAAATTCTTGCCACATGCAAAATGGTAAAAAAAAGGAAAGAAAAAAACTGATGTTTGTGCCAGTTGGCATCAAGGTTGCACACATCAAGCCCTCACTGTAATGAGGCATCGCCTCGATAATTGATGCTTTCACATCCCTAATTTCTATACTTTGGTTCCTCTTTTATTTCATAAATTTATGTGCATGAAAAGTTTCTCCTCTTGCTTTAAAGAACATATCTGTTCCTTTTCTGATTTCTAACAAGACTGGTTAGTTGCTGACTTAAATCCGAAGGTGACACTTCAAAACGATGCATCTTGGCTTCCTCAACTGGTACACTAGGTAACAGGAGTTGAAGCTAAGATTGTCGGAACTGACACATTAAAGCAGCTCCCACCAAATAAATTAGGGAAGATGCGTCATTATAATGCAAGGTACACTTTTGTCCAGTTTGTTTATTTAAGTTGGTAGCTCATTTAATAATTGATGTGTCTGGTTGAGATTTACTAATTTTTGGCTTGATTATTTCAGGCTTGCTTCCATACTATCAGACAATTTTAAAATAATGAGATTTCTATGTTGGATTTAATTGAGAATAAATTGAACAATTGAAGGTTAAATTGAGACTAAATTTGACTTAATTAAGAACCTCAAGAAGAGCTGCAGTTCCACTGTTGGGATCAACTGCCCCAAATGTCCAAAATACATTAAATGGAAAAATAGAACTTAGGTTAAAACTCCAAAAGTGTATTACTTAGGTTAAAAGGATTAATACAAAAAAATAGAACTTATCACTGAAAATTGTAGATTATGCTGTGGTTAAATTTTTTCACAATCCAGCACACAGGGTCGATGCCCTCAAGTAATCACAAAACAACACCGAAATTAAACAACCAATTGAGGGTTTAAGAATTACCGAAATTTGCTTTCTCCAAGTGGTTAGCGAGAGGGGGTCGGTTCCAAGGTTGTGACGCTCCACGAACTTGCGTCTGACCTTCTCTTTATCCCCAAGCACTACCAAACCATTAAGCACCCAATTTTCTGACCGAAATCACAAAGAAAGCCTTAACGGGTTTGAATTGGGGAAAACCGAAATCACAAAAAGGGAGAGAGATACCAAATCCTCAACGCATGAGAGAAAAATCAATCAACCAAGAGAGAAAACCGAGAGAGGGAGAGCGGGGCTGCTCTATATAGAGCAAAAACAAGCGGAGGCGGAGAGAAGACTGAGCCGGGAGGAGAGAAAGCTAAGCGGGGGCGGAGAGAAGGCTGGGCGGCGCTGACCGGGGCTGAGCGAAGGCTGAGCGGGGCGCGGAGGTTCTTAGGGTTTGTCTCAAAGAGCTGAGCGAAGGCGGAGAGAGACAGAAAATGAAATTTTCTGAGCGGAGAGAGAGAGAGGCTAAGAGGGTTTATCTCGAAGACGAATTGAAATTGCGGAGAGGGAAATGAAATTTAGAAGGGGCTTGGCGGGCTGATCGAAAGAGAAACGCGCGTAGGAAAATTTTCACCACCGTCGGTTCGAACAAAAACGGTCAGCAAGATTTCAACACTGACGGTTATTAATAAAAACCGTTAGTGTAGGGTATGACCAACACCGACTGTTTTTTTTTTAAAAACAGTCAGTGTTAGTGACTGCTCAACACCGACTGTTTTTTACAAAAACAGTCAGTGTTGGTGACTGCTCAACACCGACTGTTTTTTCTAAAAAACAGTCGGTGTAGGGTATGAGCAACACCGACTGTTTTTAAAAAAAATAGTCGGTGTAGGGTCTAAGCAACACCGACTGTTTTTTTAAAAAACAGTCGGTGTTGGTTCACTGACGGTTTTTTGTAATGAAACAGTCAGTGTTGAGGTTCTTCTTATTGACGATTTTACCAGCAGTCTCAACACCGACTGTTATATATTAAAACAGTCGGTGGTTGAGGGTCGGTGAAGGGGTTTTTTGTACTAGTGTCATAAATTAATAAAATATTATGGCTACACATTTTTTTTTCAGTGCCACGTTCACGTTCATTCATACTTTGATAGAAGTGTGAATGATATTTGTTTATCATCCACCTCGTATTGTATCCGAATATGTCAGTGCTAAGTTATATCAATCAGTCTAGAAATCAATCACACAAATATATTTACTCGTGAACCTCATCTGATATATTCAGAACTAAATAAAACTATACATTCTTTATATTGATAGCAAGCTGTTACACAAGTTGCAAGCTGGGTAAGAAGGACAAATAATTTGCATACAAACTATTGATAGAAATCAAATTATTTATTCAGTTTTCTAAAAAATATCTCAAAGAATCGAATCAATAATTCAGTTCCTTCTAATGCATCATTTTTTTTTCCATGTTTTTTCTTTCCCAGAAATTATTTAATATATTCCTAAAAAATTCTGAACATCTTGCCTGAACATTAATCTTCAATTATGCAAAATGAACAAAGAATTTCCATATAATTTGGTTTAGTGAGCTTTAGAGAACATGCACTGATGGTTTTTATAGGAAGAACATTAGAACCCTTTTCTTTCCATTATTCCTAAAACATTACTGTCAAGTATGGCGGCCCACTGGCCATTGGTTGTTAATTTTATATACCTACCTACTTGATGAAATTTTTGTATATATTGTAATAAATAAAATGCATCAGCTGTACGTATGACTTGAACTTGGATTTTTATGTACCCTTTTCCTTGCAAATATGATTAATAAGTAAAGTGTGTCAATAAACCAACCTTTTGTCTGCACATGCATCATACTAAGAAAATTTAATTGAAAGAATGCTCATAAGACCAATACTTGTGACTTTTGAGTAATTAATGTTTGTTATTGGTTACGAGTAGGGCTGCTAATGAGCTAAGCTCGGCTCAATACTCAGCTCAGCTCATCATATAACTAAACAGGTCCAACTCGGACTCAGCTCGGTCTTGAAGAAAAAAGCTCGGCTCATAACTCGTGAGCTCAACTCATGCCAAAACAGCAAAACTCATTATTTTACTTGGTCAAATAGCTCACTGGGCCCAACTTTATGCCTCCTCATCCTTGTCCGAGAATAACGACAAAAGCAAATTCATGCTACGAATTTTGTTATCCTTCAAATCAAATTCATGGTATGGAGTGAATCACGTGTGGTGCCTCTGATTAGGTTTTCATCTAATGGTCCCGATAAGGTTTTTAAGATTATCAATATAAGCGGTTCTCAAGGATCCTCAGTTCCCCGCCCATTTCTACGATTCTATGAAACATTTACGGAAAGAGAATTCCGAATGGAGACCAAGCGAGAGAGCAACAGACAGAGAATTCCAAATTGAGTTGTTCAACTTATTGGCTCATGACCCAGCTCGGCTCCACTCGTGCTCGGCTCGGTTAGAGTGATAAAATATGAGCCGAGTCGAGTTCGGGCTTTATTTAGTTTGGAGCCTGGCTCAATGTAATTTATTGAGCTGCTCAACTCATTAGCTCATGAGTTGGCTCGGCTCATTAGCAGCCCTATTACGAGAGGTCACATGACCTATAGTAGTACCTCACCATTGAAATAATGTATGTAGTTTTCCTATTTACTGATTAATTAAGTTGTTTCTCTTCAATTGATATTTTCTTTCTTTATTCATGGATGGCCCCCACCTTTTTCTGTGAGTGATACATTTTTGACCCGTTTCCTTTTTTTCTTTTATCTCACCTGACTCCTGCTAATTCTCCCCTTTTAAATATTTCGTCCAGAATTAAAATTGATTTGTATTTCAGCTAAAGGTAAATTGTAGTATAGCTATGGCTAAAATTAACAATTTGAGTAAAAATGTTTTGATAATTTTACTAGAGTAGAACTAGGGTGTTCCTAAGTTAACCAAGCCCTTTTGTGAACTCAACTCTAAAACCTATTGGATTGGCTTCAAACAACGAATCCAAACCATTGAAATCCTTCTACCTTACGAGTGATGCGTCAACATGTGAAAATTTTAAAATTTTAAATTAGTTTTGTATAGAGTCAAGTGGTCAAAATGCGTCCAAAAAATGAATGTATTAAAATTAATTTATAAACCTTCTAATTTTGACAACTTGACTTTATACTAAATTAATTTGCAAGTTTAAAATTTTCACATGTAGACGCAACACCCGTAAGATAGAAGGATTTCAACGGTTTGGATTCGTCGTTTGAAGCCAATCCGATAGGTTTTTGAGTTGAGTTCACAAAGGGGCTTGGTGAACTTAGGAACGCCCTAGTTCTACTCAATTTTACTATAATACCACTTGCTAAACACTAATACAGAAAACGCGATCATACAGGTCCGAAAAACTAATGTCACATGGTTACACGACTGTATCTGCGAGTGTTGTGTATGAATAGGGGGTACGTTGTACACAGTTTCTGAACCGTATCTAAATAGTACTAACATACACGGTTACTAAAATCCAACCGAGTCAGAACTAAAAAAAGGCCCTGCAAATGGTGGTTTCTACACGGTCAAAGTAACTGTGTACAATAACTAGGTTTATATACACGGTTTCTACAAGTTATCCGTGTATTAGTTTGGACACCGTACACAAATTGTTATTTAGAACCGTGTATTATTTTTTTTCTTTTTTTACGATTTATAAATGGGTAGCATCCATATTTGCTAACCATTAAACATACAATTAATTACACAACCATAATTCAATATATATTCAACATCACAACATACATAAAATAATCAATCATATTCATTCAACATTAAGCAAACTTAAATATTCAACAGGCATATAAAAATCAATCATATTCATTTAACATTTGACAATCCATATCATTTGTTGACTTGCGTATGTTGTGATGTTGAATATTATTGATTTATGTATGCTGTGATGTTGAATATTATTGATTTATGTATGCTGTGATGTTGAATATTTGTTAACTTATGGATGTGTAATATTAATTGTATGTTTAATGGATAGCAAATATGGGTGATATCCAATAATAAATCGTTAAATAAAAACATACACGATTCAAAACAACAAACCGTGTATGTTTACAAAAAACATGCACGATTCAAAACAACAAACCGTGTATGTTTATTAATTGTATGTTTAATGGTTAGTGAGCTTTAGAGAACATGCACTGATGGTTTTTATAGGAAGAACATTAGAACCCTTTTCTTTCCATTATTCCTAAAACATTACTGTCAAGTATGGCGGCCCACTGGCCATTGGTTGTTAATTTTATATACCTACCTACTTGATGAAATTTTTGTATATATTGTAATAAATAAAATGCATCAGCTGTACGTATGACTTGAACTTGGATTTTTATGTACCCTTTTCCTTGCAAATATGATTAATAAGTAAAGTGTGTCAATAAACCAACCTTTTGTCTGCACATGCATCATACTAAGAAAATTTAATTGAAAGAATGCTCGTAAGACCAATACTTGTGACTTTTGAGTAATTAATGTTTGTTATTGGTTACGAGTAGGGCTGCTAATGAGCTAAGCTCGGCTCAATACTCAGCTCAGCTCATCATATAACTAAACAGGTCCAACTCGGACTCAGCTCGGTCTTGAAGAAAAAAGCTCGGCTCAAACTCGGCAAATAACTCGCGAGCTCAATTCATGCCAAAACAGCAAAACTCATTATTTTACTTAGTCAAATAGCTCACTGGGCCCAACTTTATGCCTCCTCATCCTTGTCCGAGAATAACGACAAAAGCAAATATGGATAATAATGATTAGTGTAAAGTGTGTCAATAAAGCAATTAACCTTTTGTCAACCTTCAAAAAACCAACATTTTGTCTGCACATGCATCATACTTAGAAAATTTAATTAAAAAAATGCTCATAAAACCAATACTTGTGACTTGTAAGAGTAATGTTTGTTTTATTCGTTATGGAAGGTCACATGACATAGTAGTACCTCACTATTGAAATAATGTAATTTTCCTATTTACTAATTAAGTTGCTTGTCTTCAATTTGATATTTTCTTTCTTTTTTAATGGATGCCCCACACCTTTTTGTGTGTGTTACATTTTTTTTTCACGTTTCCTTTTTCTTTTTCTTTTATATGATCACCTGACTCCCGCTAATTGTCTTAAATGTTTCATCCAGAATTAAAATTGATTTGTATATATTTCAGCTAAAGGTAAATTGTACTATAGCTATGGCTAAAATTAACAAATTGAGTTAGAATGTTTTGATCATTTAACTATAATACCACTTGCTAAAATTGCTAATTCATTGATTTGGACATGCTCATGCTGATGAAAAATATTATTTGTTGTGAGGCTTTAATAATCAATGCGTTAAATTTTTATATGAACATCACCAAAAATATCAGTGAAAGACACTAATAGATTTTATGGAAGGGAGAATCTGGTATTGATTATGTGTATATGATTACAATAATACCAGGCCTATTTATAGATTTGATTATGATTAATTATAAACATCTTCACTAATAATCTCCTACCTAACATTTTTACATTGCTAATTAACTCCTACAATTTACACCCACTAATATCTCCAGTATAACCCTGTATCATCCCCCTCAAGCTCATCAAGCGGTACAATTAGTGAGCTTGGAATGCCGAAGAAGGTCGATATTGTTAATATCTAAATGCCATTGTTCTTGTAAAATTGAATCGTCAAGTTGTATGTTTGAGTTTCCTTGAAGGTAGAAGAACATAGAGAGAGGGATGAACTCTTTTGGCATGTACTTGAGAGCCTCGTTTGACTCCTTTTCTGAAAAAAAAAAAGAAGAAAGAAAAGAAAATTAAATTAAAAAGCTCATGGCTTTGTTACAAATATATGGTTTCAAGATGCTCTTGGCTCTCTTGCCTCAATTTGAGAAGAAATATTATGTGGATAGAGAAGAAATATTACGTGTTCTTAAGCTCACAATTTTTTTTAATGAGCTTAATTATGAATCTATATCGAGTTAACTTCAAATGATGAATCAAAATCGTTGAAACCAATCTACTTCACGGGTGATGTGTGTACGTTTATATGCAAAAGTTATAAATTTTCGAATTCATTTAATATAAAGACATGTCGTAAAAAGAAAAGAAAGTTTATAAGTTATTTTAGTACATTTCTTTTATGGCTTGACTTTATACTAAATGAATTTAATAATTCAGTATTTATTTCATCTGGGTTGAAAAAAACTAACATTTTGAACATGCCACCTTGGAGACGGATTTTACCATTTCGTATTGTCAGGCTAAGGTAATTAATTTAAACTTTGAGTTTGGAGAATGATTATCAGTGATTGTTCTTTACGAAAATCGACATTAATGTATCAACACTAATGATGTCTATTCAAATTTCATACTCACAATAGATTATGTTTTCAGAATTGTAGTAGCTACGGAAGGGGTTCAGCTTATAAAGAGCTGCTGGTGCACCTTATGAAAATTTGGGTCGTACAATCATGCCTTTTTGTATTGCCTCCATTATATTTGGGCCTTGGCAGTGTAACAAACAATTACTATTATTATTATTATTTTTTTTTTGAGAAAAGCCAGTAGAAACAAGCCATCATTTATTGGTGTCATCTCTCTCTGGACATATCACATATTGTTTTGCTTATGGGTTTATAAGTTCGGCCTTTGAGCTTTTCTATTTTCGGGCTAGGTTTATGGCCCTTCATAAATTAATAAAATATTATGGCTAAACATTTTTTGTTTTCAGTGCCACGTTCAAGTTCAAGGTTGAAGGTTTCAGAAAATTAGGAGGTAGCTAGGTTTCCAATCATGGTTATGAAACTCGGAATCGGAATCGGAATCGGGTTCTTGACCGTGGAATCGGAATCGGCCGAGTTGACTCGGAAACTCGGATTTTTTTGGCAGAAACTTGTTTTGTAGTCAAAAAGTAGAAAAAAATTGGTGAAAAAAATAATTTGTAGAAAAACTATGTTAAGACAAAATATTGCACTCAAATAAGTAACAAGTGTTGAAAAATGTTCGGATTTTTTTGGCAAAAGCTTGTTTTTCCAGCAAGACCTGTTAAAAATTCAGATTTTTTTGACAGAAGCTTGTTTTTCCAGCATCAAGTGCTGAGAAATGTTCCCAACCAACATCTTCTGATCTACATGTCGATTTGCCTCTACCAACCATATCTAAATTAAGTAACAAGATATTATAAATTAATTATTATGTCTATTTCAAATTTTACTAATTTTTTTAATATGATTAATTATAATGTCGAATAAAATAATGGAGAACAAAATTAGTAATTAACTTAGATTTGTATACTAATATTTAACTAACAAAAAAATATGTACTATTCTAACATTAAATTTATACTAAGTGTTTGACCCTAAAAGATTGCTACTTTAGTTCAGCATGAGGAATAGCAATATAGGGACAACTGAACATGCTACAAAAATGCCAAACCATGCATAGATTCTCCAAAACAAATCTAGTTTGGTAAATTAAAATCCCTAGCAATGTTCTACATGAAGAACCATGAATTTTGATATGTCATAGAAGTCAGAATCTCAAAAGATTTAAATTTCTATAAATGAAACAAGTGTTGGAGAACATTCTGGGTGCAAAATCTTGGTGACTCCCAACAAAAATCATGTTCCAAACCACCCTGGGTACAATCTGGGACTGTATATCAAACATCAAGGGAACGGGACCCACAGGTCAGTGACCTTTAACCATTTCGCCAGGGTCTCGAGTTAGATAAACCAAGATCACGGGAACTAGGCTACATACGCCGAGTGGACAGCCGCATGGCTCATGGTGCACCATGCCCACCCAGCAGTGACAAAATGTCGTTGGGATTAAACCAGGCGCGCTCGACCCCTTCAAGGTGCGTGCACTCGGATCACATGAACTCAATACAGGTTTTAGCATTGTCAGTGACCTGGTTCATGGTATACCGGACCTACCCAAAATAAAGAAATAAATAAACTGATACAGTACTCGCCTCTAGCGAGACTGACAATCGGGGCCCTTATGTCAGCCCTTCCCCTTTCTTCTTAGTGTTCCCTTCTTCTCCAGCGACTAAGGAAGTGAAACAAAAAATAGAACTCACAAGAAGGGGACCGAGTTGCCTCAATTACCCTTGTCTCTCGGCTATACTCTAAGAGACCCTTGTGACAAAAGAAGTCACAAGTGCAGTCCTTCGACATCCACAAATCAGTCATTGACGTCTTGCAAACTTCTCAAACAAAGTTCCTGGAAATCCTACTTACAGCCCAAACTTCATCTCAAATTCAAATTACAAATCTCGATCCCTTCAGCTTCACAAATAAGTCCCTAAAAAAACACAAAACTTCACAAACAAGCCCTTTCCAGCCCTTTTTGGCCATAACTCCTTCATTTCAAATCCAAATCAACTCAAACCAACTCTAAATGAACCCAAATCAAATCCTTCATATTTCTAAATCGAAATCAAGCATAATCAAACAACATACAACCTGTCAAATGACCAAAATACACTTTTCTTCATGTTTAAATCATTCCCTCTTAAATAAAATATAAATAAAGCACAAATATATCTTCTCAAATACAAATATGTTTTTAAAATAAATAAAAAGGTATAATAAATGTATTTTAATAACATTCATTGCATCTTGTGCATACATATTAATTAAATACCTAAAACAATCAATGGAACACAAAAAGACCAAGTACATGAGTTCTCCCCTTTTAGCCCCTTTATTCAATTCACAACAAATAGGCTTCAAATCCTGGAATGAACGAGGTATTCAGTATGGCTTGGAAGGGTCATCTGATGTAATTAACAGCGGGGGCTTGCGCCCGCTGGGAGTTATACGTCCCCACAATCATTAAACTCTCTCGATGGGCTGATTATGAATCGTAGGTCTGTCAAGGGTGAACCGGAAGGAATAGCAGAAAGAAAGAAATGAATGTTTCAAGTTCGATGTTCTTTAACCAATCGAGAGCATTGAACCATGAGACATTTAAATACATATGCACACACCTTCCATACCAGCTGTGCAACTTTCTGCGCCCTACAACCCTAAAATTTAATTAAGTTCTCTGAACCCCAAATACACTTCCAGATACCCAAATTGAGTTCCCTTGACTGCGGGTCATCCCCCTAAGTCTAAATACCGCTTGCTGGTACCAGACTAGTACCGAACCGAGAGGTTCAAGCCTTGAACATGATTAAGGTTTGAATAAATCCAAAATTGAGACTTCTATTAGCATTTAAATGAAGATACGATGCTAATCCATCAATGAATCGAAGAAAAATCAAGATTCAACTCAAAGAAATCGAATAGAAACCCCAAATTGATCACAGCAGCTGAGCCTCACGGTGATACGTCACTTTTCGATAACTGGAAGCAACCGACAACGAGTGGAACGTATTCTCGACCTTCAGACGATGCTAATCATGCCTGTCTTTCACTTTGCCATGACCGGGAGATCACCGGAGCTCAAAACCTCGAGATCGGGGACGAAAAACCAGTTCATCAACCGCGCACGAAGTTTAAAGTAACATGAACCTTTAGATCTTAGCGCCAAAATTGAAAGTTTAAATGAAATCCTAATCTCAAAGCATCCAACGGCCTATGTTTAAACCCAATGGTTCATGTCTCGCTGTCGCATGGGACCCGCAAGTCATATGAAATAAAAATCACTTAGCCAAATCTCAAAGCCCTATATCAATCTCGACATTTCAGCACTAATCTCAGAGCCCAATAACTAAATCTGAAGTTTATCTAAGATCAATGCTTTGCACTGATCTTAAAGTCCAGAATTACGAATCTTGAAGCCCAGTACCAATCTCAAAGCCCAGATAATCAATTAAAATCATAAATCGAAGTTCGTTTGCAAATAAGTCCCTATGACAAATTTTAATTGCAGCACAACCCTCATGAAATTGTAAATAAGTCCCTGGCTACTTTAAAATCTTTCAAATAGACCCTTAAGAGCCCAGATTGCACCTCAAACCCTGCCTAAAGCCCATATTATAATTCCATACCCTTTTAGCTTTGTAAATAGGCCCTTACAAAATATAAATATTTACAAATAAGTCCTCCTCAGTCCTTTTCAAGCATAACTTTTTCATCTTAAGTCCAAATTGACTCAAACTGCCTCCAAATGAACCCAAATTAAATCCTTCATGCCTCTAAATCAAAATTGAGCAAAATCAAGCATCAATCAAATTCTAAAATGACCAAAATATGGCCACTCAAATTCAAGTGATTTATCCATTGATAAAAATATAAATAAAGCATGTCATGAACAAAAACATAAATAAAGAATGCATAAATATTTCTCAAGCATCCAAGATCCATTTGAAGTGCGATAAACATTATTTTAATATGAAATCATACACACACACACACATATGTCCAAATAAAGAGAATCAAATCCAAACCAAAGTCAACACATGAGTTCCCCTTTTAGCCCCCTTATTCAATTCACATAAAAATAGGCACAAATCCTGGAATGAACGAGGTGTTCAGTATGGCTTGGAAAGGTCATCTAATGTAATTAACAGCTGGGGGCTCGCGCCCGCTGGGAGTTAAACGTCCCTACATTCAATAAAATCTCTCGATAGACTAATCATGAATAGTAGGTCTGTCGAGGGTGAACCAGAAGGAACTGTAGAAAGAAATGAATGTTTCAAGTTCGATGTTCTCTCCATGCCTTAAAAATAGAGAGCGTTGAGCCCTGAGGCATTTAACACATGTGCACATACCTTCCTCCTTTGTGCAACTTTCTGCGCCCTACAGGTTTTGGCACGCTCGGTGGGACATTCTCCTCCTCACAGGTTCGGGATCCGATACGAAGAAAAAAGGAACATACTCAAGTAGCCAATGACTTCAAACACTCAAACAACAAGTCATTGGACCGCTTGAGTTATGTCATTTCCTTTTATATTTGATATCGACGCCTATGAATTGAATAATCGGGCTAACACTCATGTACAAGTTAAATTCTCATATGAAAATTGACTAATGAAATTGCCAGTTTGCTTGTTTGCAGGAATGGCTTACGTTGCTGCCACCGCTCGTTCATTTGCTCAAGTAACCAGCCTCCCAGCCGGAGAGGAAGTAGTTTACTTTGGGAAGTTTCACTACAGCAAAACGGAGCTTCAGCGACCGGTATCAGCGACCGGTGGTAACGCCGGTCGCTGATTCTCAATTTCTCTCCAAAAATAAAGATTTTCACTCAAATTCCGGCGACCAACTGTATCAGCGACCGGTATCAGCGACCGGCGACAACACCGGTCGCTGAAAGTTTTTTTTTTTTTTTTTTGCTGAAAAAAACGCGGCGCGGCTGCTGAAAAATAAAACGCGCGCCTTTATCAAAACGTCTCCGCCAAAATCAAACCTTCCCCAAAATCAGAACGCCCGACCCCCCGCTGGAACCCCGACCCCGATCACTGACCCCGACCCCGATCAGCGACCCCGACCCCGCTCTCTGACCCCGACCCCGACGCTGTGACCCCGCCGCTGGAGATCGGAGTGACCCCGCCGCCTCGGGTGGTGTCGGGTCTTGTGCGGTCCAGCTGGCAAAGCTTGGGCCAGAAATGTTGAAGCACGGTATCTCGTCCGTAGACTCTTTGTCGGATCGGCGGATAACAAGTTGGCTTTCCAAAAGGTTTGACTAGATATTTTTAGTAGAAATCTTTCCAAAAGTTGGTTTTAGTAGAAATCTTTCCAAAAGTGTTTATTGATGCCTGCTTCTGGTTCTGTACTGGTAAAATACCGGTGCAATTTTAACTGTTTCATTTTTTTTTATTGATCTGGTCTTACCTTCCAAGTATTCTTCAATTTCAGAACTGAAAGTTTATTCTTGGATTACTAATTTTGTTTCAATTAAAAAACATCAGTGGTTATTTAATAATATGTTTTGTTGCTTGTCAGTACTACATATTTTATTATGTGGAGGCTCCTGGGTACCAGATTCTGAAGAACCTTAACATCATAAGCACTGGCATCTTATACCGTATAATTCTCAAGAGAAAGTAAGCAACCACATTCTGACCTGGCTTAGTTTATATCCTGATTTTTTTATTTCTAAAAAATTCTAAACTGTCCAGCATAACCTGCCTAAATTTAAAGAGAAATATTTGGAAGCCATTGTCTTGAACAGACCAGCAATCAGGCTCTGATCGATAAGGGTGTTCTTTTGGTCAGTTCGGTTTGTTTGGTTGAACCAAAATAAGAGACATTAAACTGAACCAAATATAAAAAAACCGAAGTAATTCAAAATTCAATTGAACCGAACCATTTAAGTAAATATCGATTTGTTTGGTTGAACCAAAATAAGAGACATTAAACTGAACCAAATATAAAAAAACCGAAGTAATTCAAAATTCAATTGAACCGAACCATTTAATCCAAAATTTGTCAGTTTGGTTGAAAACCAAATAAATCGGATTCAATAAACACCCCTAATTTCTGCCTGGAGCAGCTTGAATTTAAATCATTTTGAACCCAGGCATGACTGAACCTAATCTGACCAGACCAAAAGGTTAGGGTTGGTACCAAAATGTGCTGGTAAGAACCACTTCGTTTGGTTCTGTACCAGTAATAATCCTTTTCTGGTTTCTTATTTCAGGTTAAGTAACATTCAATGGGCTGCTTTTCTTCTTTTATTTCTCGGCAGCACTAATGCCCAGCTCCGGACTAATCCTACGTAAGCACTCTCAACTCGAAAATTCACTATCGGCATCATATTTCATGTCGACTCTTTTCTGGCAAGTCTGAAATTGTAAAAATAATGCCTTATATTTGTTCGGTTATGACTAAATTGCCCCTACTTGTAAGCTGACACAAGGAATTCAAGCCAATATTGCCAATTTTAATGGAAATATCCCTTTTTCAGCACAACCAAAAAAATTGGTGTATTTTTTTCTTTTCTTTTTCAAATATTTCTAAATGATACAAAATTGCAATTTTGTATACATTTTTTTCTATGCTATATGAGCAGCTTAAATTTAATTGTTGCATCAAATGCAGTGCCAAGGAGGATATGTCAAATATATATGGTTGGGCTTATGCAATTGTGAGCTTCCTAACTATTCCTTGATTATACTTTTTGTCTATTATTACAATTATGCCCAGATAACCTAATTTCCACCTCAATTTTCAATTTATCAGATTATGGCACTCCTAAGTGGCCTTGCTGGGGTATACACTGAGGTTTGTTCTTCTACTATAGTCTACTTGTCTAACACTGCGTAGGGATAGGGTTCAGGTTGGGCTATTATTATTTTTTTTAAATAAAAAAAAATTAGACAGGGATTGGCCTGACCTGCAGCAGGTCATAAATTGCTTGGGAGAATATTTTATTTATAGAAATTATTATTAAATAGTAAAGGGAAACAGAAAGAGTGCTGGGGTTTTTTGATGGCATAATGGATCCAAAAATAAGTTTCAGATCCAAAGTGTTTTTTTTTCTCTGAAAGAGTGGCTGGGTTTATTTTTTTAAACAGAAAGAGTGGCTGAAATTTTTTCTGAAACCGCAAGAGTAGCTGAAAAAAAAATACACTTTGGATCCAAAACAAATTTCGGCTCCAAAGTTTGGATCCGAAATTTTTTTTTTGGATCCATCTATGCCTTTGAAAAACCCCAGTACTCTTTATGTAATAATAATTTCTATATATAAAAAATTCCCTTGCCCAGGGCCAACTCTTCTGCTTCACCCTTTTCATTTGAAAATAATATTGTGTTGATTCGAACCACTTGGTTTTTAGGATACAATTTAGATAATAGGCTTTCGTATGCATTAATATGTATACTACATCTAATGGATTAATTAAAAAATTTACGCTCTTTACTTCACAAAGAATTATAATCAAGCACAAAATGTCGAGTTAAATCTTCACCCTGACCAACTAGCAGATATCAGCACATACTCACCACATGAAACGAATCTTCATAATCTAATTATAATAATGTTTTTTTGCGGAAATATTATAATAATGTTAATAGGCTAGCTATGTCCTCCGGGGTCAACCCACGTGGTCCCAGCGAAGACTAACACTAGACTTGGAGACTTGGGGGTCCCAGCGAAGACTAATTATAAGACTTGGAGACTTGGGTGTACATGCAGTTAATATTGATTCAGATTCATTGCGGCATGTTATTTTTTTTTTATGGTCGGTCAGCAAGGCTAACGACAATATATTAATTAAGAAAAAGTTATTTACACAAGGCCCTAGATGTAGCTCAAAATGATCTAGCTAGCATTAATTGCCCTAGATGTAGCAGGTTAATTGGATTGTAAATGGCATGTTTAGTTACAGTGTATGTATCGATGTTAATTGAATTTTAATTACTATTATGTATATGTATCAATGTTTTGTATTTATTTATTGTATATATTGACATTTATATTTAAATTTGTGTGTATGTTTATGCTGTACGTTGGTACGTGTCGTACCAATTATTAAATGGTGCTAATTTAAATAATATAACAAAATATAAAAAAACCTGACAGAAGAGTATCAGCGACCGGTTTTAAGTATCAGCGACCGATTAATTTGGTAGCAGAAAGTTTTTGCTGACGTCAGAAAAAAAACGACAGCGACCAAAAAAATTTGGTCGCAGAAAATTATCAGCGACCGGGTGACGTATTATCAGCGACCGGTGACGTCATCAGAAGAGTATCAGCGACAATGCTTACAGCGACCGGAGTATCAGCGACCAAATTTGACTTTCAGCGACCGGAATGAGTATCAGTGATCGGCGAAAATACTATCAGCGACCAAAAATTTGGTCGCTAATGCCCCTTTCTGTTGTAGTGTTTGCAGTCCCTGTCGCCGAATCAAGGCTTTTGAAGCCCCTGCTCTCACGACCGAACAGGTTTCCCTCGGGTCTGTTACTGAAGAAGAAGAGGTATGATATTACCCCACCCCGAAGGGAATGGATGGCAAAACATTCATTCCACTCTCTAGATCCAGGCACGCAAGAAGACGCACGTCTAAGAAAGTGACACGAGTCACTCAAACCCCTGTGACCCCTCAACTGGTCAACAAGAAAAGAGCTCTCCAAGCCTACCAGGATGAGCTGATGGCTAAACCAGCCCTTCCTGTCCGCAACTCATTCTCTCCTCTAAGGATAGTGACGAGGTATTCTTCTACTGCACATATACTTGCAGCAGGAGAAATCCCTCAAACCATCTCATTCATCCACAAGCCGAAGAGGATGAACATCAACCGCCAAATAATTGATGACACTGCCACGGCCATTCACAAGGTCCATAAACAGCTTCACATGATGAAGCAACACAGGAACTGATACTATGTACATCCTGCGCCAGAAACCTCTCCACCAACCCCTGTCAAATCAAGGTTGACGTTTCCAGCCCAAAAGCTGGGGGCATCCAATGATGCCTGACCCTCCATTAAATCAAGGCTGACATTCCCAGCCTCAAAACCTAAGGCACACAACAATGTCTTCTTCTCAACACCAAAACCAATGTTTCCAGCCCCAAGGCTGGGGGCACCTGACAGTGCCTCCCTAAAACCAAAACTCCGTCGAGAGATGCGTGCAAGTAACTCTCAAAGTTCAAGCAGCGGGCGATCAAACCAAACCCCTCGAATTCTGAGAAGACCAACCAGTGTACATGATAGGCTGGGGGCACGAATCAATCTGCGCCCATCCAACACTGGAAGTTTAACAATAGTGGCACCAAATACTACTCAAAAGAAGGAAAGGGTCACCAAAACACACCCCGAGCAAGAAGAAGAAGCGACGGTTTTCATGATAACAATTAATGAAGACCTCGAAGAAGAAGATGACCATCCTATTAAACCTATTGAACCCATCGATCCCACCATATACATGGTAAGGAAAGGAAAAGATCCCATCGTCGAAGACCCGAGTGACGATGAAGAGGAGTCAGATGCAGCATGCCCTCCTCCCATAATTGCCAAACCTAAAACCGTGACTAGCTCAGAAGCAGGTCATATGGATGGACCTGCCCTAGGCAACCTGAATGCCGCCATGGCAGCTTCTCCTTGCACAGGCGAAAGTCAAATTGGCCTTCAAATGCAAGAGCAAATGACAGCTATTTACAACCAAATGCAGGCTGAAATACAAAGACTGAAGGCTGAATTACACCAAACCCAAGAAAGGGAACAAAGATGGGTAGCTGACATCTGCGGAAAGGCCCCGCTGGCTCCAAATTCGAAAGAGGAGAAACATCAAATCAGTCTAGCCCCACAAATGGGCCTGAAAGACTAGAAAGAACAAATACTCAAGGATCACGCAGAGTGCATTGGGAAGACGAGAGAAGGGAAGCCTCTCCAACCTTCAATGCAGCTGATGTTCAGGAAATGATCAGTTGGCAATTACGAGAAATGGGAATTGCCCTAAAACTGCCAACATACTGAGTAGGGAAGCCATACCCTCCTGAGTTCGACATACCGAGATATCCCCCGACGTACTCTGTTCCCTTGTTCTCTAAATTCTCAGGAAACGGGACAGATGAAACGGGACCAGAACAACACGTTAATCACTTTATGCACTACTAGAATTTTGGTTTCTTGCATGGATAAAACTTAGTTGTTACATGGATGTGAATGTCCCATGCAAAAGAATTGGCATTTCTGACACAACAATATCTGTTGCATGGGTGTCCCATGCAAAAAGTAACGCATGCAAAATATTTGATGTTTATCCATGCAATTGTCTCTTACCGACCCATGCAACTAATATTTGGCGACCCATGACCCGCCAGCGACGCCTGATAGTATATTTTAATGAAGGTCCATGCAAAAACCAAAAGAAGTATCCCTGTAACAAGTCTGCAGAACTGAGACCCAACAGTTGCATGGGCTTATCCATGTAACAAGTTTTGATGATTCTTTGTTTATTATTTTATTCTAAAGGTCCATGTAAGAAGTCCTACACTATCCATGCAATAAGTCTATAGAATTGAGACGAAACTGTTCCATGGGCTTATCCATGTAACAAGTTTTGATGATTCGTTTTTTATTATTTTATTCCAAAGGTCCATGTAAGAAGTCCTACACTATCCATGCAATTAATCTAGATTGTCGAGAAATATTAATTGCATGTGACTACCCATGTTAAATGTTATAAATTCCTGGACAAAGCCTTTCATGTATATACTTGATCTCTCCTTTCAAATTAAATATATTTTGTATATCACAGCATAATTACAACAGTATATTGAAAATTAAATGAGATGCACAAATAATTTGGAAACTTAAATTGTAGAATCTTTTCCTTTTGGTCTTAAGAATAAACCTTAGAAAGTCATTGAGATACAAAACAATTCACCAAATTAATATACAAAATGGTTCATGTAACTCTTCTTGTATTTCCAAAGAGAGGACTATGGCATTATATTAAGAGATACACATCCAAATCAATTACTTATGTGAAATAAGATTTTGATAATCCAAATCACCTAACATTACATACATGATATTTTAAAGATTAAGGCTCGAGTTAAAAATCAAAGTCGAAACAATTCCTCCATTTTAAAGTATAGTAATTATCCAGTACTAATTTATTATGCTTCTTGACCACTTTACTTCAAATTATATTATTAATAACTGTAAATACCTAAATTGTATCAAATAAGTTTCAAAACAATATATGCTTTAACTGAAATTACTATTCCACACGATTACAAATATTTTATACATTTTTAATCTAGTATTTTCATGAAATTTTCATGAGAAGAAAGCTCTTCCTACAAATTTCTACATCCTGTCACAAAAAGGTCCCTACCAGGGACTGTTTTCTAAACTAACTTATTTTCTGTCACAGTTTAGTCCTCAAATCCAGTCAGAAACGTATTTTTGCATTTAGACCCTGGCATTTACCAGAATCCATTCAAGGTAGTATAGAATGCTGGAAATTAACAGAAAAGACCCTTAAATGATGCAGAATTGCTCTAATACTGTACAAAAAACTAGGAACTTATAAAACAGACCCTGAACAGTATCAGAATTTTAATCAAAATGCTAAAATTTGCGGAAAACACCCTGCTTTGTACCAGAAACTTATCAGAAAGCTAGAATACGCTGATACCAGTAAAATATGTATTTATATCACACTTTTTCTCATTATATGTACAAGTTATTACCTTAGAGACCAATCAAGGGCTTATGCCGATGATACCAGTCGACAGTTGGATTAACACACATATTTGGAATTACCCAAAGATGACAAAATCATACACATAGATGATAACAGTTGGTACCGAATACAGGGGCAGATCCTTCTAGGGAAGCACGAGCCTGAGAAAATGACAAGTTTCCAGCCAAAAAGGAGTCACCTTTTTGGAAAACTTTGTATGGGCCTGTCCCTCAGCAGGCCACCCATACACCGATGAGTCAGTAGTGGCGACCCAGACCGTGTCGTCTTGTAAAGCTAGTTGTAGAATACGGTGCTCAGTGTTACATAGCAAAATACTCTCTCTTGTTGACAGGTCTGTTAGATAAAGCTGTAACACAAGGGCAGTAGAAGTTAAATGTCTTTGGAAAACTGCTTCCTTTTGTTTCTACTTATAGCACTGTAGATGAACCGGGGTTGAACAATGATTTCTTTTAAATGGAGTCTTGATTGTCCCTTTTCAAGTTTGGTACTATAATTTGGGGACTTTCTTAATTAAACCATTTTGCCATAGAGAGTCTGTCCTTTTCTATACAAATACAATGTAGATACAAGTACAATATATACTGCTAGGAGGCTCTCTCTCTCTCTCTTTGACTTCTCTTGTCTTTAATGTGACAATGTCAGCTATATCCTGTGAATTAAGTTAGTAAAAGAAACATTCTTTACAATGTTAACAGTATCCCTACAATAATGATTTACAACACTAGTTGCATAGGACTTGCAAAATGTGAATCGATAACAAGTACAATTTACAAAACACGTTGCTATAATATCCATTGAGAAAAAAAAAAAATTACCAATTGATCCCTCCCACCACTATAAACATGAGGGAAGGATGAAGTGGCTGCGAGTGCCCAGACAGAGTCAGTATGTACAGCACAAGAGTGCACACACCTTTGTTGACCCAAGTCCCATAAGCTACACCACATATTCAAGGAGTAAAGTAAATTAAGCAAATAATGCACAACTTTATTAATAGGAACTCATTATTCACCCCCATACAAGGACAAAAGGCGTACCTTTTTCCTTAAAAAAACCCTCTTTTTTTAAGGTAAAGCTGGAATTACTTAAGGTAAAAATATTTCAAGTTTTGGAATCAAATAGAGGACAATTGGTAAGTGTCAAAAATAGTACCGAATCATGGAGTCAGATGAACCAGACCGACAATAAAATACAGCATGATTGCAGAATTATGGAACTAATTGAGCACAGTTGCAAAATTTGTTGTAGGTCACCCGGCATGTTAATGACTATAAGTTAGTCAGAACTGATATCCCCGTATACTTCCAAGGATAAGCTTTAAATTTTGTATTTTTAAAATCTATATATTTTAAATAAGTCTAGCATTGTATTACATAAAATCTATGTTAATTGAGGTATAGAGAGATATGTTTAACATTTTTCTCAGCTCCAGCAAGGCAGGTGACATAATCAGAATGCTGACGAAAGGTTCTGGTGCAAACACCATCTGACAAGCAATTCCATGCCTCTAAGAAAAAGTTGTACCCTATTAGCAAAATTAATAACAAAAGAAGCAAAAGCCTCTCATCTCTTTCAGTTTGAGGTAAGAAAGAGGAATACCTTGATGGTAGCATCTAAAGAGCAAGAGACAAGACTATCACCAGCAATGATGGCATCATTTACCTATAAATAATAACATTAAATAAACAAAAGCTATCATCATTAAGAAAGATATCAAGAATAATTTCCCAAAAACATAATATATAAGTAGATACATCAACTCATCTCCATTTAATCTTGGTTTTTCCATGCAAAGAGGAATTTTTGCATGTGTCGACTAATAATGGATATCCTAACAAAAGTTCACCCACTCTCGAGTTCTTAGAGAAATCCTAAGAAATATATCCCGTTTATGGTTCTCTGAGACATTTTTACATACATCTTCATGTGCATATAAATGATAAAAAGTATGATAAATCTCATAAAGAGACAAACTAGTTACTAGTACATTGTCTTCTTCTACTTTAGAAAGGAGGGCCAAATCTGGAAAAATGCAACAGTAATTCTAGAAACAAACAACTTAATTTCTGCTATTGAGAACTCGAGATTCCTTTGACAGTACTGACCAGAATCAGTACCGGAATCAATTTAACACTTCGAATACAAGTATAATTTGTTTGCTGCAGTTATATTCAACCTGTATTTGTTTTTCAATGTATACATAACACTTCTTCCCATTTAGGCATTTCCACAAACACCTTCTGTGCAATACATTGCTAGTTCCTAGGTTGATAAAATTGAAGTGCCAAATTTTGGTCACTGGATTGTACTTGATAAGGGGTATTCACAACCGAGATTCCAAAGCAGGGGCTACGGTAGCATTCACCGACCTTGCTTATCCTGGCCAACCTCAGATTCCAAAGCAGGGGCTACATGCAGCATAGTCAAACAAAAATTGGAAGCCTTGGACCGGCTTGAGAAAGAGGGACACACAATAAGAAAAGAGATGCAGCATAGTCGAACAAAAATTGGAAGCCTTGGACCGGCTTGAGAAAGAGGGACACAGAATAAGAAAAGAGAGATGGAATAATAGTAGAAATAAGATTTGGCGGCAGCCAAAAACTGTGGGGGCAAGTTGCAAAAAATAGCGGGAGTCCAAAATTTGGCGGGATCTAAGAAGAGAGTCTAAAATGTTTGGCGGCAGTCAAAAGAGGGAAGAAGGAAGTCACAAAAAAATTAGTTTGGCGGCAGTAAAAAGAAACAGAGAGAAGTTGTCTAAAATTTTCTTACTTGTTAAAAAAAGCTAAGTCCACCAGAGAGTGAACAAGGACTCTCTCCAAATCTCAGAGGGCATTTACAATGGATACACCTACCCACGATTTTATATCACATGAGGTAACACAATATTTATGTTTAGATCGGAGCCGTATGATCAGAATTAACACGGTTATTAAAGGATCTAGATGATTTCATCTAGAGTGGATCTAAACAGAAATAGTATGTTACCTCAGTAAAATGGACCTCCTGCTCACAGTAAAATTTTAAAATTTGTTGATTTTGATGCATTAACTTAGTAAAATTTTTGTATTGAGAATTTGAAAATGAACTGTTCATTTCATAGTAGGTAATGCATGTACAATAGATAATGTGAAAAGATTTGAAAAATATATTTTCAAAATTGTGACTAGTAATTTACGTAAATTGTGACTAATTTTCAGAGCGTTACTTGTAAATTAGGTATTGTGAGCAATGAATAATCAAATTAGTGCGCTTAAAATAGTACTACCCAAAAAAAAAGTTATATGTATCCTATTAATCATTTGTATCATTACTAGCAGAGTTTCATTTTAGTCTACCTTTCCTAATTTTATGTTCTTCAATTTAACTCTTAAATTGTTAAAAGAAAAAGAGGGGAAATCTAATTGTTCTTATTAAAGTTTATGACAGATGTAAAATATGATGAGCACTTAATTCGTCTCAAGTGCACTGAGAATTTCTTTTTCTTTATTGTCCAATTTCTTATTAACTCTGCACATTTAATGCACACTAATAAATAAAGTCAAAAAGAAAAGAAATATGCTAGATAGAATTTAAATGCACACTAACCATAAATGGAAACACATATGAACTACACAGTTTAAATTTAAGTTCCATTAATTTGAATGCAACTCTCAATTTATATATATACAAGTAGAAGTATAAAATAAATTGTTCAAATAAAAAAAAATAGTTATTTGAGATTTATTAATATTGTCATGAACGATGTGCATTGTTTTTCTAGTATAATCCTTCAAGGATTCTAAGTTGGGTTGATGTGCATTGTGTTTTTTCTGGCGTTTCTCAATTTTGGGCCACAATTTTCTTGGTTGGAATTTGTTCCTTTCAGGAGAAGTTCTGACCAAAAACATCAAGGAAACGAAACCGGTTAGTGTAAAGCCGTTTCACCGAATTGTGGGATCCAAAAAAAGGTTTTTACCAAATTAATGAGGGGATGCTCTATCTCTGCATGCTTTTATAAATGCCAATGGAGTTGCATTTCAAAATGCAGCATCAAATGGGATAGTTTAAACTTTAAACCTTCCTTCTATTAGACACAGTCAGTGACTCAGTTTTACATTTGTTTATAATGTTCTTGGAATTGTACTACAGACCAAATTGAATTCTGGAATTAATTCTGGATTAAATCTTATTGGCTACATGCATGGTTAATGAGCCAAAAAGGATCTGCTCTCTGAAGAGGCTCAACTGAAATGGTGCGAACGTATTGGTGCCACTGAATAGGTTCGAATGAGCTGGTGCATATTCTCCCGACATTTCTATTAATATCCAAAGTTTATTGCAAATTATTTACTATACCCAGGCTTGCTGGGATTTGATAAACATGACTCTACCAGCCAGAAAATGACCGGTACCCTATTTAATCAACTACCGGCCATTTTCTGGCTGGTAGTCTATTAAAAATACTACCGTCCATTTTCTGGCCAGTACCCTTATTATTATTATTTTTATATTTTGTTTGGTTGTTTTAGGGTTTATTTGAGTATTTTCCGTTTAGATTTTATGTTGTAGTATTTTATGATTAGATTTTCTATTATTGTAGTATTTTCTGTTTAGATTATATGTTGTACTATTTTTGTTATAGTTGTAGTAACTTAGTTTAATTTAGCATATTCGTGATGATTTATTTTATTTTACTACAATTCTAATTATATTAATTTAGTGTAATTATGTTAATTTATTTTAGCGTAATTTTGCATAATTTTGCGTAAGTTAGTGACAAAAAAAGATGTAGAAAAATATAAAAACTCTAAACCAAATATAGTATACCAAACATAAATAGTACCAAATATAAAACACCAAATATAGAATGCCAAATATAGATAGTACAAAAAATCACTACCACGGATCGGGGGACCATCGCTCAGCTGGTACTCCGGCGTTCGCTCGAACTGGCTAGACTCTCTCTCTCGGTGTAATGACATGAGCCTCTACCTTGCTACGTATCTGCTCGGTGGTACCCCAGATTGCCTCATACGTCGGCTTAGAGACTGGCGGGGGTGTACAAAAGATGGATGCAGCGAACTCAATCCCAAAGGCAGGTTGAGTCTGGGACCCGCTACCACTGGCCTCTCTATCATGTGGCATCTTTGTCTCATATCGTGGTACTGGCGATGGCAGCATGTCGGTCGGATCCTCCTCGAATATCTCAATCTCATCGAGACTGAAAACGCCAAACTCGACATCCACTAGAAAGGACTCCGGAGGCGGTGGTGGCATCTCGGCCGGACCCTGCAATCATATACATAATTAAGTAAATTTGATATGAATGAAGAAATTAATACTAACCTGACAGCCACTGAAAAAAGATATACCAAAGACTGAACCGGACATCCATGCTCATCGTAGAATGCCTCCCACCCAGACATGGACAATACCCAATGATGGTAGTCCCACTCTAGTTGCTCATCGGGGGGAGGTGGCATCTCCTCTAGCCTAACCGGGCTCGTGTCGGGCCAGGTCGGATTTATCTCACGCCAGTTGATGTTCTATCTGGCGTCTCGCAGCATGGTGATGAGCTGCCCACCGTGCCCGGCATCCTCAATGAGCTCATCTGGCATGTGATAAATGTCGTGGTACCGCAGAGCCTCCACTGTAGTGTAGTACTCATGTAAATGATCGCGCCAATCGCGCTCCGGTCACCTAAGTGACTTATCCTGTAAGGAACACATTAGTTACAATACAAATATATCAAGTAATTTGGAATAATAGATAATAGGATACGACTTACCTGTGCCGGTTTTTTATGGTGGAACGCGACAAAGGTAGGTCTGTGGGAATCAATGTCGCATGTCCAAGCTGACGGAGTCCCGATCTGGATAGTGGTGCTCCACTATCAAGAAGTGTACAAGTGGACCTCTGTAGTACCATCTCTCCCGCTGCTGCAAGCAAATCCCCGGCAACCTCTCATCCTCGTACAACTAGTCGTACGGTGTCCATCACAAGGTCTACAGCCAAACTCTGCACCTCTGAATGGACTGGCCTGATACCAGTGGTACTACAGTGGGTCCGATCCACGTAGTTGTGATCACCGTGCCACTTCTTTGCATTTGCCGGGCATCTGAGCAGATCGGGCGCTCCCTATGCTAGAGGCTCATTTGGGATAGGCCGAACCACCGGCAGCTGTGACCACAACCAGTGCTGAAGCAAGAGTGTTGGCCCGTACATCTGCTTCTTATCCTTCTGCATTTTCAAAAAATTTAGCCGTCAGGGTATTTTGATTGGTTGACTAAAACTTTAATTGAGAAAAGAGTTAGAGACTTACCATACAACTACGGCACAGGTGGGAGTACATATAGGCGAGGACAGCCCCAACCCAGTTGTACAGTGACAGATGATCAAGGTCTGCCAGCAGCGGGAGATACATCATTGGCATCATATCACCGCTGGAATCAAGAAACATGACAGAACCAAATAGGTGCATCATGTAGCCCTGTGTATATCTGCAATACAGAACTGATAATAATGCGCTGTTCGCAAATGTCATAGAAACAATTTATAGTTTTTACCTATGAATCTGCTCCTCCGTGGAATCTGTTGTCAGACCCGGGCTGAAGTGCTCCCGCAACTTCATCATCCTCAATGAGAGAGTGAGAATCAGCTCCCAACAACTCCTCGACCTGAGCAGCAAACCCAGCGCTGTCAGATAAGCCACCAACGGAGGTGCCAGTGATAGGCAAACCCAAAGTACACTCACATCATGTTGTGTCACTGTCATCTCTCCAAATGGGATGTGGAACGTGTGTGTCTCGGGATGCTATCGCTCCACCAGTCCTGCGATGAGAGATGCATTGATAGTGCCACTCCTAGTCCGCAACATGTCCACAATCTGACACTATAGCAGAAAGGGGCATCAGCGACCGGTTTTCCGGTCGCTGATAATATAGGTGCCGGTCGCTTATACCCATTCCGGTCGCAGAAAGCCAAATTTGGTCGCTGAAAGCCCGGTCGCTTATACTCTTCTGATGACGTCACCGGTCGCTGATAATACGTCACCCGGTCGCTGATAATGTTTTTGCGACCAATTTTTTTTGGTCGCTGTCGTTTTTTCTGACGTCAGCAAAAACATTCTGCGACCAAATTTAACGGTCGCTGATACTTAAAACCGGTCGCTGATAATCAAAACAATCGCAGATACAGAAATTATCAGAGACAAATAATTACGGTCGCTGATACTTAAAATCGGTCGCTGATAAGCTTCTGTCAAGTTTTTTATATTTTATTATATTATTTAAATTTGCACCATTTAATAGTTGGTACGACATGTACCAACATACAACATAAACATAGATATCGTAATATCAAGTAATACAAATAAACATAAACATACAACAAATAAACATCAAACATAATAATCGTAATGTCAAGTAATACAAACATAAATGTCGAAATGTCAAGTACCATCTAAACCTAAGTAGTACCATAAACATCTATCAAAATCCGTCACCATAAACATCTAAACCTAAGTAGTACCATAAACATCTAAACCTAAGTAGTACCATCACCACCAACATCCGACCCTTGCCCCTCGTCATCATCCTCGTCATCTTGAGGAGCGGGCCTCGAGGCATGCTGCGAGCCCGAACCTCCCTGTGAGATTGTGAAAAAAATAGTTTAGATAATTAGAATTTAAGATTCAGGGTTCACAATTGAAGTCGGACTGAAATATCGAATTTCGTACCTGAGAAGCTCTGAAAAGCTCGGTGATCTTGGACATAAACCGATCCTCCATCCTATCAAGTACCCGAGCAGATATCATATCGATATGCTCTTCTGTGAGCTGCGGAGCCGGCGGCATAGAAGAATATGACTGTGAAGAATGCGACTAACTACTGCTCGACCCACTGGAGCGAAACATGCGTCTCGTCTTGCCTGAAACATTAAAAATAAGACAATTAGTATTATCTTACACAACTAAAAATAAATTTAAAATTAAAGTGACTTTTTATTTTACCTAGAGCACCGAGACCATAGTTATCGCCGTGGGCATTCTGATCAGATATTCCCGTAGAGTACCAGACGTTGCCGTCGTATGCGGGCCATGTGTTTCTATCCTCTCCATAATTCTGCACCATAGCACTCTCATATTTTTCCTGCAAAATTTGTAAAATATAACAAAAATGTTATACAAGAGGAACCATGATATTTTATAAAACGATTCAAAAGTATTATTACCTGTGCTTCTTTCGCCTTGCCGGTAATATATTATCCCGTCTTCTTCTTCGTATGGGTAGGATGGAACAGCTCATCGGACCATCTGGGTTCGCACCCTTTTTCTTGCTCCTATTAAGAATTTGAAAGACAATTTCATTTAAAAAAAAATTATCAAGGTTAGTTCGATTAGATTCAATTGGAATGAAAATAGATTAATTTAATGAAAAATAACTTACGAAGCGTTGTTTGTGAACAAGCATGTTCACAGAACCCGTTGTGGCCCCTGACCCTTCAGCATTGGCCCTATTTAAAGCATTCTGCTAGCTCCGACGGGCAAAAACATCACTACACCAATGATCGACGAGTCCGGGCCAGAACTCCGGCTTGATCCAGGCGTCATGGGGGCGAGGAGCAGCCCCACGCTCCTTCCACTCGAGCATTGAATCTCCATAGGACTTGGTTGCTGCCTCCCTGGCCTTGTTAAGCATATCCTGTAGCCGTTTGTCAGCAATTCTGCGGAATACATCCCATGCAATACTGTCAGCTACCTCCGGTGGAAACTGGTAGTGCTTCTGCAATGCATAACTCGGTTTGTTAGCTTAAAAAAAGAAACAAGTAATTATTAGAGGTTTTGTTTCAGAAAACTTTACTTACCAAAAAGTCTTTCTTGATAACTTCCTTGTTGGTATCAGGGAAATCTGTGTATCTGGTGTACGGTCCAAAATATGCTGTGCGTACTAGCTGCAATATAATTTTTGCGACCTGCTTCGTCAGCTCTGGGTGCTCTGCATCAAAAGTCCTACAAATAGAAATAATTATTACAATCACTACAATTAATGCATAATTACAACATACACAAAAAATGAATATTACCTGTAACCCCCTAACCGAAGTACTGGTCGCACACTTGGATCTGCAGGTGGCGAAATATATGCATTTGCACCGCGAACATTCCTCTGACTCGACTCCGCCTAGTCGCCCGCTGGTGCCTTTCCTTTGTCCTTTCTTTTCGGTGCCATATCTAGAGTTGAGATGATAAAATCAATAAGTTGCACTCAAACGAACATTCGCAAACCAAGTAAATATAAAGACATTAACCTAAACGTCAATTAAAAGATGATAAAAAACAAGCAATACGAAAGATATTAACCTAATGTCCCAATTGGTGTTTTCTTTTCTTTTTCCTTTTTTTGCTACTATTTTCTTGATTACTGCCTTGTAATTCTTGTTCTGTTACAATCTCAGTAACAGCCCCATCAACGAAGAGACTTGGGTCATTCAATTCATCTGCAGCACGCACTACAAACTCAGTTGGCGGACCATCTTCCTGAAAGAACTCGGTCAAATGTGGAGTGTTTTCCACAGACGTAGCTTCATCGAACAAAATAAGTGGTTTTCTTTTCCCTTTTGTCTTGATAGTAACCCACCATTCTTGTCTCTCTCGCTTCGATGACGCATAAGGCAGGTAATACACTTGCATTGTTTGGCACGGAAACACAAAATTCTCGTCCTTTTGAAGAAGCCTTGTATGATTTATCTCCACTAATCCATGCTCCTTATCTACCCGCAACCCCCTATGTGTGTCGAACCAACGACACTTGAACAAGAACACTTTGTTGTTAACGCCACTATATTCCAACCGAATAATTTCTTCAAGTATGCCGAAATAGTCCCTTGATGTGCCTTCCCAATTCTCCCCTTCAACACAAACACCGTAATTTGTTGTTTTTCTATTTACCCCGTATGACTCAGTGTGAAACCGAAAACCGTTCACATCGTACATGTTGAAACGTTGAACTCGTCGTGTGACTGGCCCACGCGCAATTTCAGCAATCCTTGAATCTGCAATTTTACCACTGAGCGCCAACTTACGCATCCACATACCAAACTCTTTCGAACGAGTTCTATCGAGACCTGATGCGCTTATTGCTGGCCTCTTTTCTCTAATTTCAGCGTCGAATTGCCTGCAATATGCCGAATTTTGTCACAAGATGAACAATGCAAATAGACAACGGAAATTGGAATAGGTAAAGATGCTCACTCAATGAAAGGGTCGAATTCGACGCGACAATTAATCATGATGTAATAGTGTGCTGCATTTAACTCTTCATCCGTAAGATCTCTGACGGGAATTGAACCCGTTGCACGTCCAGGGTAGCTCACCATAGGAAGTCATGTGTCATTTTCGACAAATCCGCCGTCATCGTACCGCTCTTGGCGATTCAACCGTGTAACTACCTCACCTTCAAAATATAAAGACATAAAGTTGGTCATCTCTTCAACGATATATGCCTCCACGATTGAACCCTCGACTTTTGCCTTATTAGTCACCTTTCTCTTGAGACGCCCTATGCATCTACAATATCATGAAATGAAAATTGAAATACATCGGACTTGATATATAACATCGAAATGAATATACTACGAATAATAGAATGTCAACCTTTCAAATGTATACATCCAACAAAATGAGACGGGACCACAAACTCGTGCTTCGTAAGCGATGTGGACAATTAGGTGTTCCATTGAGTCAAAGAAGCCCGACGGAAATATTTTCTCCAACTTGCACATTGTGACAATAATATTCCTCTCAAGCTTCTCGATATGAACCGGGTCCAATTCCCTGGCACATAGATCTCTAAAAAAATTACTAACCTCTGTTAATGCCTCCCAAATTGGGTTAGGAAGGAAATCTCGAAATGCAACCGGTAACAACCGCTCCATAAAAACATGACAGTCATGACTTTTCATCCCACTGAATGAAGCATCATCAACATCCACGATATTCGACAGATTAGAGGCATACCCATCGGGAAACTTCAAATTCTTGACCCATTCGCAAACTTCACGTCGCTGTTTTTTGTCTAAACAGTAGGTTGCGTGTGGCTTTACTATGTTGCCCTTATCGTTGACCGTCAGCTCCAAGTGCGGACGATTACATAGCTATGCCATATCGAGACGAGCCTTTGCATTATCTTTTGTCTTTCCTTTAACATCGAGTAACATCGAGTAACAACAAATTCTATTACTTTAGCATTCAAACGAAAATTTTGACTCAAACAAACAAAAAGTCCAGATCTATATTTTAGACCCTCCAGATATCATCAGTTGATAACGGACCCTCTAAAGCAAGTCATGGAAGAAATTCACAATTAATTGTTGCATCATCCATGCAACAGGACTTGTATACAGCCATACAAGCGGCATCTACACTACATATTGTATGAATTTAAACATACGTACCAGAGAGAGAGAGAGAGATGACGCTTCCCTTCCCGTCCCTTGCCTTGCCTTGATTAGTTCTAAAAAAAATTAAATGCACACGAGGTCAAAAATAAACTTAAAATAATGCCTTGCTTACTATATTGACACTTCAATGAAATAATGTCATTAAATATTCATAGGTCCAAACTCATTACTCTTTTGGGGCTTACACGGGCCGGTGTACAATCCTATCCCACTCTTTGAATGCTATGTCTCAGTAGTGAAGAAATGTATGTGAATCTAATATTTAAGAAAAATTCGGCAGCATTTCCCCTTAGTTCCCCGAGTACGCGTTCGAAACACATCATTTTGGACATGTAATTCAATATGTACTCGTAGGAACAACAAGGGAAAATGATACCAAATTTTTCTTAAATACTAGATCCACATACATTTCTTCACATCCTAGATGAGACAAAGCATTCAAAGAGCAGTCCCAAATCGGGGACTATTCAAAATTAATCCCTATCGGATTAATTCTGAACGGGTATAAACCTAAAAGGCATACTAAATTTTCCGGTTTAATAATGTAATTAGCCAACATAGAATTAATAACTAACAAACTGTAGTACATAATTAATAATATAATTAACCTTCATAATAGAATTAAGAAAGAGAGAAAACTTGCCTGATTACCACTAGTACAAAAAACACCTACACCGACTGTTAAAAAAACCCTACACCGACTGTTATTAAGGCGTCGGTGATGGCGCCGCCAGTATAGGTATATCTATACTGACGGGTAAATAACAGTCAGTGTAGAGAACTAACACCGACGGTTTAAGTAAACGTCAGTGTAGGTACCAACACCAGCCGTTTTTAACAAAAAACAGCCGGTGTAGGCTGCCTACACAGGCTGTTTTCTGTGAAAAACAGTCGCTGTAGGCTGCCTACACCGGCTGTTTTGTTGAAAAAACAGTCGGTGTTGTCTGCCTACACCGGCTGTTTTTAACATTTTTTGTTAAAAACAGTCGGTGCTGGCTGCCTACACCGGCTGTTTTTTGTCAAGAACAGTCGGTGTTGGCCTTCTACACCGGCTTTTTTTTTTATAAAATTGGCGTTGTAGGCGGCCTACACTGGCTGTTTTCTTTGAAAACAGTTGTAGTTCTGAAATATAGTCACTAGTTTGTTCTAAAATAATCGGTGTCGATCCTAAAAACAGTCGGTGTTTGTACAAAATTTTGGCATGGTTCTATTTGTATCGGGGCTAGCCTCCATATTTTGCTAGCAATATATTACTCTTCGGCATTCATTAACATTAATTAGGATACCATGCAATTAATTTGAGCAACACAAACAATAATAAAACACAATATAAACAACAGAACTTATATTTCATTCACCAAAAACACATTATAACAAAATTTACATATATAAGACATTTACAAAATATGCATATGAACATAACAACACATATTGCATTTCTTATAAATAGTTTAGAAGTTGTCCAAAAAAAATTCACACCATTTTCGTGTTATTGCATGAAGTTGCGTCGGCGTATATTTTCCTATCGGTAAATCACACTGCATGAATACAAATTGAGAAGTTAATTATATTTAATCTATATGAAAAATTAATCAAGTTCTATTATAAAATTCATACATTAGGAAATACGTCAAATTGCGTAGTGACTAGGTCTTGCATGTGTTTCATGACGTAAAATCCACACACCTTGCCGCCTTCTTGCTTAGGGCTCTGAAATGTTCCATTTAAGTAAAATCAATAATTAAGATTATGTAGCTATAATTAAGCTCCTTTCTCTTTTGCTTTTGTTTTTTTTTTTCTGTTGGGGGGCATCATTTGAGAATTTATTTGGTAACAAATTCATAATAATTCATAATAATTCACAATAATTGGACCTTCTAGCACAGAACTGCCCGAATTTTTTTCTTGCCATATTTAAAAAAATAAACTGACCAAGTGACCAGGTTTGCAACCAAGTGACCAGCATTGGAAAAAAAAAATCCAAAATTACCAGGTTTGCAACCAAGTGACCAGCAGGCCAGTTGCGCAGCTATTCGATGCGCAACTTTCATTGACATTATTTTTAAACATCGATTCCGTCAAATTAGATGTAGTCGAATTAATCTCAATTAACGCAAAAAAATATTGGTAGCGCAGCTAATAGTTGCGAACCCGATAGTTCTGAATTTTTTTCCAAAACAGTGGTTGAAAGATGGTACCAAATTGATTTTACAAATAGATGTTTTTCTGGACAGCAAGGGAACAAAAATAAATGCTCATTAGAATTCTGTTTCCTTTGAAAAACAGAAAAATGAATTTGAAAAGATGAGGTCAAATCAGGCTAGGGTTGATGGGACTGAGTTATAAAAAAACTGACAACAAATAGTACGTTGTAATTTGACTATATGAAGGGAACAATACTAATGCTAACTAGTTAATATTTGACTATATGAAGAGAGCTATTCAAATATTAGTGTTGTAAAATGATTTGAAAAAATTAAGTATCAAATTAAAATTCAAGTGTAGAAGTTGACACCTTGATGAATTTCCACTCGCATTCCGTTGATCCCTCCTTGTGCACTCCTCCGGCCTCCACATAAGATTCAAAAATGCTGAAATTTATTAAATGTCAAGGAATTAATTAGTAATTACCAACAAATAGTACGTTGATTGTAAGTAAATGAAATTAGTAATTACCAACAAATAGTATTGCTCACTCTTTAAATGGCAACGTGATATCGTAACTTGGTTCCGTTGGTGGTAGAGAATCAATAACATACACCATATTATCACGCATGACAAAAACGAAAAGCGCCCAGTGTTTACTACAATAATAAATAGTAAGAATCAATCTACATATGTTGTTAAACGTATATACATTACTCAAATAAAAGTAACAACTAACCTCTGGAAGTATGGTCCATGGATAAATTTCTTATCCTGCATATTATTCAATGACTCGAGCAAGTAGCTTGAAGCGGCCTCCTTTTCAGCAGAATTAAAAAGTGATGAAGATATTCTACTAGGGTCTAAAAAACCGATGTCAGCCTCGCGACCCAGATCAGTGACAAGTCTCTTTAAATATCTGAAAATCATTACGTAAATGATGGAATAAAAAAATTCCTCTGTTTAGTTTACTAGTTATCTTTTTAAAATATGAAAATCATCCCAAATGCTCAAATTAAATTATAGTCACTTATGCTTAATGAATAAATAATATATAAATTACAGATAATGTACTGTTATGGTGCAAACAGTAGATACACAAATCCAACCCACCTCTGGCTGACAGGCTGTATTGGTGAAATGGAGGCACGATTGAAAAAGATCCCTGGATTTGACAAGTGGTTAATAGAAAAGGAGACTAGACCATATATTGAAGCCCTGAGTGACCAAAAGGAAAATTTTGTATATTTGACAGATGATTCAGAAAATGTTCTTGAGGAGCTTGATTCGAGAAGTATTTACATAATTGGTGGGTTGGTTGATCGGAATAGATTTAAAGGGATAACTCTGGACAAGGCAAAGGAACAAGGCATTAAATCTGCAAAATTGCCAATTGGGAATTATTTGAAAATGCCAAGTTCTCAAGTATAATACATCCAGTTAGGAGTAAAATGAAAAATATTTCATTTCACAATTTGCAGTCACTTGAGCAAGATTGGATACCTAATTTAGGATTAATTGAAGACCAACTGCCTACCTGGGGTTTATTTAATTTGGCCATAGTTAAATTAATTTGGCCAAAATTCTCAGTTGACCAAAAGGTTAGATGGTTTATCTCAAGTCACATCAAATAATCAAAGCGTATTAAATGTGATAAACCTAGCAATTAATGGGACCTTGGTGCCTTGCCATTCGGTTACCTACCTTCAGAGCTAGGCAAACACCTTCATATCATCATATGACATGTCAGCATTATCATAGATAATATAATGATTGATAATACTGTTCTAGTCTTGAACATGATTAGAGAAATGTGACATACTGACATATACCATAAACTTTGTCTGTTATAATAAAGGGCCGAATGGAATACTGTACTATGTATAGTGTACATGGATTGTTATCCTTCTTGGAATATGATTATACATTTTTTTATACTGGCCCAATTTTTTTTTCTTTTTGTTGAAACCCTTGGCAGTGGCTGCATGGCCCAAAACTATTGGAAGCCTTAATTAAAAGAAGCCTACTAAAACCCATTAAATGTTCTTTATACTTTTCTCTATATAGGCCCAAAATTTCATTTCACATTAGATTTGAAAGAAAAAAGAAGTTTAAAACTATGCAATATATATCATATTTTCATTAGACTTGAACATACGGTATCAACAAATACTTGATTGTTTCATACATATGTACATAATCAAAGAATATCAATTCTGTAAACAAAATATCACACTGATCAAATAAGGACACAGCAAATTACACACACAAATTACACAGAAAATCTAATTTCAGGTCACAATTCGCAGTCACTTGAGCAGGATTGCTTGCACAATTAATTAAACATATATCTAGAAATCTTGAAACTACGTAAATGTTGAAATGAGTTAATTTTGAAATTAATCACTATGCGTATTAAGTTGAAGAAACTCACATAACCCAGATGGATATTATTGAAACATCGAGCATGTCTTGCTTCGCTAGATCCGTCAAGTCATTAAACCCTAAGTTGATTAGCGTCGACTGAGGGAGTAACGCACCCTCCTTAATTTCCAAGAGGAACTCATTCTTATCATGCGGTTCTCTCATCACCCTCTCATTTATGGCTGTGAACTCGGGTCCCACCTTCGCTAACAATTTCTTTGGAATAAGCGCCTTACGATGCATGGATTTCGCCACTTCATTAGATGCCGACGCGGGCATTGAAACATCTTGGTCTATACACTAGAACAAAATAACAACTTGTTAAATAACAATAATTGTGATAGACGTAATAAGATATTGCTGATTACACTAAATTTATGATGTTATAGACATTGCTTTAGGCGGTTTGCTGAATTTAAATCAAAGAGTGGGTTTTCATTTAAATATATAGAGCCTAAGACTGAATCAAGAAGAGTAGCACACAAAGCATAGCAATATATAGTTAATCAACAAGTAACATTAGTTTCAGATCACAATGTATCTTACTAAATAAAATAGTGTCTATAACAGTATGTACTAGTATGCAAAATAACACTCGTACCGATCGGTACCAGTGCCAGAAACATTACATCAAGCACCCAGGATCTATAAAGCACTGAATATGTGGTATATGACCTCTAGAATTAAGGTAGAAACCATGTTTTTCAGGTCAGAGGCCATGGAATGCAACAGCATTGACAGAACTTTAATTTCCACAATTCAAGAGGTAAAATTGAGTTATTAATCTGGTCAGATTTAATTTACTGAGACAGCAAAGCAAGCAAGTCAAAGAAAGCCTCCAGTTGTCAAGCCACACAACAGATAAAAAGAGAGAGATGAACAAGTCAATAGGTACATCCTTTTGAACACAACACTGTTAACAGGAAAGTGCTGAAAATACCAGGAAAGGGCTGAAAATCACTATTAACAGTAGGGTTATTGAAACATCACGAATTTAGTGGATCTTCCAAATTAAAATACATAATAAATAAAAATATTAGTTCACCTCGTCCAAAATAATCGAATCTTTCGGCCATTGAATGAAACTTCCGAAGGTGTCTTCGATTTTGACAAAATCCTTATTAACTTTAGTTGGAAGAGGAAACTTGAGATACATGTCGTCAACAACAGAATCCACCTGCACCTTCATGTGGTCCTCTAACAGAGGCACACAGTGGACTGATTCGTCCTTCTTCCACGGCCATACCCTAGCATTCGCGATCTTGATGTGCTCCTCTCCAACTTTACAAGTGAGATAGCAAGGTGAGATTACCTGCAATTGAAGTACATTTGTCAATTGAAAGTGAGATAGCAAGCTTTTGTATATTTGTTTATTTTTCATTCGCAATCATGTATAGTAGGAAGTTAAACAAGATGTGAGTTACTGATAGGTGGGGTCAGTGGCTAATCTTATTATATTTATTTAGGCTTCTGTAATGTTTATTAGGGTTTTCATAATGGAATTTGAGGTGTTTGTTTAAATTTATACTAGTAGGAGGGCTTCTATTTCTATGAGAAAAAAGAAATTGAGCATACAGGAGTGAATTCAGCATACATAAATATACTAATATAGTCATAAAATAATGCAGCCAATTCAGCATACATAAATGAACATCTGCATCTACAGCCATTTTTGATGTATCCTCTCCTATGTTTCTCACCCATGAAAATCTCAAGCCCAAAAAATAGGATCAAAATCTGCTGTTATTCTCAGCAGAATAATAGAACCCTACTATCCCTTTTTCTCTCTCTCTCTTCAAAGACGAGGAGAGAAATAGAGAGGATAGCAGGGGATAGCAAGGGATAGCAGGGAGTTTGGATAACAGCAGATTTCATTCCCAAAATATATCAACAACAAGAGGAAAGAAATATATGAGCTAAGTTAGTTGATATTCTCCCCCTCAATCAACATATATAAACAGTTGATGGCAACAATCAAGTTCAATTTTTTTTTCTAATAACCCAGTTACTTGATGCCAAACTATCTCGAATCTAAGTTAAACAAGATACAAACAGTAAAATCTAAGTTAGAAAACATAGTACAATTGTCAATTGAAGAAAATGCCATCACTTTCAAATTTAGTTGTAAATAAAAGTAATGATACCAGAATCGAATCCAGAGGGCTTGTTGTAACTGCATTGGAGTGTTGACTGCTACGACGGAATCCCGGACTGTTTTGATCTGGCACAGCTTGTTGCATTTTGGACAAGGCAAGTATTGCAGCCCGCATATCGCTCATCTCCTCCCTCATCTCCTCCCTCACCTTCGCGTAACACCGTCTTTCTATCTCCTCTGCAAAATCCTTCATTTCAGCTTGGTTAAGTCCCCTCTTTCTCGAAGCCCTATATGTATTTAAGCCTTGTTTCCAAGTCACGTGCGCCCCAAGACCTCTCGTCCGACCTGGATGTTCTGGGTTCCCTAGAGAAAGCGTGAGCACATCACTCGAGCCACTGACTTCAAGGTCCCCCGAGTTGACCTTTTGTTGTGTGTCTTTCTGTTGAAAAAAATGTAAGAAATGAGAATTAGTTGTCATTAGTAATTTATTATAAGTTGTTACTCACTAGAAATGATCAACAACAAAGGATGAAATGATATTTCTACCGCAAAAATATAGAAGTCAATTTAGTTGTCGAAGGTCATTCTGATCTTTGTACCACTGTGTTAAAGTATATGTACCCATTCTGATCTTTGTACCGCAAAAATCTTTTTACCATACCGACTGCCAGAGATAGCACAAATCTATGAATTTTTTCACTTGAATCCCTTTACAAGAGACAATTGCAAAAGAGCACAGTACAGTCCCCCAACAAGTATGATGATAAAAAAAACAATTAAAGGCATTTACAAATTACCATATGCCATTGTACAGTGATCATAATTAATAGATAATCGTACCAGAAAAGGCACCGGTACCAGTGTCAAAACAGACCCAAAGAAGGTTAATCGTACCAGTTTATAGAAAAGGCACAGGTACTGGTGTCAAAACAGACCCAAATAGGTTAAGTTCATACCCGGGCTTGATAATACCCATAACTATATATGCAATAAATCATTAATTAAGAAAAAATATAAACTAAACACAATCAAGGTATTTTTTGAAAGTTAGTGCATCTCAAAGCAAAAATTATTGTAATATATTTTCTCTCAGCAGTGCAGCACTAACTTATTGGATTTTGAATCTAAAGCTAGTAATATATTTTGCAGCAAACGTTTAAGGCTGTTTTAACTGTGCAAATCCCACTAACTGATCAAAGGATGCGAGAAAATAGAAATTATAACCCAGTCAATATTGTAAGACTCGATAAAAAAATCAAAATTAATTATAAAACTGGTGGCCTTGAATCAGAAAAGAAACAGAGGAATAAAGAGAGCAATTAAAGTTTCATTTTCTTCTACCTTTAACTTTGCACTGGTAAAATCTTTCTAAATCTTTAACCAGCCAAGTAAATGTAACAAAATCTTTGTACTATATAAATTGAAGTTATCAATCAAAATGAAAATAAAAAATACGAGCAACTATATAAATTGAAAATATAATTTGAACCAAATATAATGAATCATATTGGAAACTAAAATTGTAGGTGTATTTTTTATCATTTAGACGGAGCACTTATTAAATTTGATTGAAATTGAAAATTATTTGGTCACTAATCAAGTGTTAATAAACTGCAACTTGGCAGATTTATATTAGTTGAGATGGTAATATTTATAATAGCCTGGTACATGGTAATATCAAATAGGTTAAGCTAGTAATATTGTTTTGAACTTTTCATCAGACCACAAGTAGTAACCTTCATTCTCCAGTGCCACAATACACATCTATGAGCAGACTAAAGATGCACCAGATAAGTGATGTATTTCATCATGTTAAGAATTAAGATGCCAATCAACACTTACAATGCTATTGATCAGAGCTTGGGTCTTTGCAGGGGCCGTAAGAGTCCCATCTGGTAAAGTTACCATTCGTCCCAAGACGTAATATTGGCACCTTTCATCCTTAATATCTCGGATAGGTGCCAAATCCTCAGAGTTCTGTTTGAATTTTTTCTTCCAGATGCGTAACTTTGCCTCGTATCCACGGGATCCTAAGCGGTGTGGGTTGTCATTCCTCTTGGACAGTTCGCGATTTTGGTCACTTAATTTCTACAATCGAAGGAAACATGCATGTTAGGTATACAAGAGAAAAATAGAAACGAAAAGCAAAAATTAATGATTTGATTAAATCCTACCTGAAACTCTGGCGTCGACTTCTGCCTCACAAATTCTTTCCAAACGTCTTCACTTATCCAAGAGTATTTGCCGAATGGAACTTTGTCCTTCCTTATGTAAAACCTTACGAGATCACTCTTAAAATTTTTCCATGCTGCATTCATTTTCTTTTTGGCATGCTTGAAGCCCTTTTCTGTCTTTATTCCCCAGGTTTGTTGCAGCACAAATTATCACATAAGATTTAAAAGTAAAATTATATTCCAGTCAATTTTTTTTATTTTGAACTTAAGTTGTACCTTTATCTCCTCCCAACACTCTTCCTTCAACTTCTTGTCAACAGCCTTCCAATTCGGAATAGTGATAGGAAATCTCTCTTTCGACACATTTGCCACGTAAGTCTTGTATTGGCTCAACATTTTTCCCTTTGGATGCCCATGCTTGTTGAACTTGATACGTAAATGCTTCTTTGCTAACTTAGCACAAGTGGTCCGACCTCTCGTCTTTTTTTGTGGTGCTTCCTCCTCACCACTCGATTCATCGGAAGTGGATAAAGGATTGTACAGCAGCATATCCATCCCTGTAATTACATAATTTAACATTTCAAAGCATAATTTATGTTTCAGCCAACATTGACATCAAGGAATCAACCTATTGTTTGGTACTAGACAAAATAAATGGGAATTTGTTCATTTACCGGGAATTGCTCCACTTTGGTTTTGATGGCTGCTGCCTTCTCCAAGCATGGGTTGCTCTTCACCCGACCTATCACAAACGATAAAATTTACAATTGTCACAAAAAAATAGTTAAAAGGAAACTGAGCTAAATGTAATTTAACATTATTCAACAATTTCAACAATTTATTCTTAAAATATACCTAGAAGGCAAAGCAGGGATTGAATCCATCTTGCACTTCTTTTTCTTCTTTTTCTTCTTTTTTTGTGGTTCCTCCTCCTCGGTACTTGATTCATCACAAGAAGTCGAAGGATTATACTCCTCTATATTCATAGGGCTGCTGCCTTCTCCAACAACACCTCGCTCTTCACTCGACATTTCAACCCTTCTCTTCCTCGTTGGATCTGGTTTCTTCTTATTGGATGGACCGTTCACAACACGTGATAGAGTGGGAATGCCAAGTTCTTCCATCCTCGAATTGATCTCGTTGATCCTCTCTTCCCTGGCCTTTTCGATCTCCAATGGAGGTTCTCCCATCTTGGCCTATTAAATTACAGCAGCAGCACTGATATAATATTTGCTAACAAAGATAAAATACAGCATCAATGATAAAATACAGTCAAAGGCAGTATCAAAAGGCAGTTTACAGCAGCAGCCCCGCTCAGTCCCCGCTGATCTCCTTTATTTGCTAACAAAAATCTAATGTATACAAGTCAAATTTCTAGGTTAATATATTCATACAGTTAGATTTCTTTTCATTTTAGAGACTGGGATATAAGACTTTCATAATTTGGAAGTTTTGCAATTTATTGTGTGAAATCAGCATTATCTCACTGGATTTCAATATTTTTCTTCGGGTGCTTCTATTATTATAATCTTGAATTACTAGAAAAGAAATACAAGGACAGAATCTTTCAAATTCTCATTTTTCTGAAATTTGGTGCTCCTAACTTTGCTACTTCAATTTGTTACCATATTTTGATTCCTGTTGATATTTGTGCAACATTGGAAGAACTTTTCCTTCATGTTCAAATTCATTAACTGATTAAAAAGAGTAAAGCTAGAATAAATACGAAAGTTATGAAACTGTTTTTATCATTTTGCCTTTTGTATTAACTATGCGCATCTTTTCTTTCTCTCTAAATAGTCACACACAATTAATGCTAAATAGTCACACACAATTAATGCAAAATTCTCATAAAACAAAACTAATTAAAATTCTCACAAAAGAGAAGGGGGGTATCTGATATGATATGAGATCAGGCAGCATACATAAAAAGAGAACTATGAGTTGTTATTACCTCAAATAGTTCCTCCTGCCGATTAAACCAGAGTCCCAATGCCGATTAAAGAGTTCCTCCTGCTCCAATGCCGATTATTCCCTTCTCTTCTATTATTCCCGGTACCCTATTCAAATCCCAAAAACTGAGGCTAGCTGCTATGTAATTGTCGAAAGAGTACGAGGCGATGTAGCTGGGTTTAGCAGGAGGGGCCGAGCGGGACTAAGCGGGGCTGAGGGGGACTGAGCGGGGCTGACCGTCTCACTGAGCGGGGTCCAGCGGGGCTGAGGGGGACTGAGCGGGGCTGAGCGAAGCGGGGCTGAGGGTAGGCGGAGCGGGGCTGAGCGAGTGGGGCTGAGGATAGGCGGAGCGGGGCTGAGGGGGACTGAGCGGGGCTGAGGATCTTAGGGTTTGTCTCAAAATTGAAAAGCGGAGGCCGAAGTGAGACGGGTTATGAAATTTTCTGCATTGGAGAGAGAGGGTAAGAGGGTTTAACGCAAATCGAAATTTCGGAGAGGGAATTGAAATTTCGAAGGACTTGGCGGCTGATCGAAAGAAAGAATCGCGCGCAATAAAACACTGACTGTCTTCTCCGTAATAAACAAAACAGTCGGTCAAAAAATAATACCGACGGCTTTCAACAATAAAGGATGGTGTAGGACACTATACTGACGGCTTCTACCCAAAAACAGTCGGTGTAGAATCAAATTTTTTCCTGCAATAAATATATATATACAGCAATATTAAAATAATTTTATGCAAATAACATTGATTAATTAATTCACATAAAATATAGAGGGATGCTTCTATGGGCATAAGGACCTATTTGTAAAATGAGCATATTTTCATTTTCAAAGTTCAAACAGTCGATCCGACCGTTCAACATTTTCTCCATATTACAATGTACTTGGAGGTCAAATTTATGTTTATTTGGATTTGTTTTACTATTTATTAAGTATTTTATAAAACTAGTCAAATTCAGACCATTAAATTTTGTACCCATCTTTTAAATAGTAAAGAAATTCAAAAAAATGTAAAATTTGACCTCCAAGTACATATGCCCATAGAAGAATTTGCCTAAAATATATATACACTATACCTTAATATAACACATTGACTGATTAATTAATTCACATATTCTCCATCTTGATGATCCTGCCGTAAATAACTCGCATCATCAACATCATCAAGTCTCACTTCGTTAGATGGCACGCCAACAGAGAATGGGGGTGTTTCTTCAAAATAATTGAACTCTTCCTCATCAACCACATCTTGAACGCCCACTATGCGTGTTTTACCGTGAAGGACAATACGACACTTACTATTAAGGGGATCCTCAACATAGAAGACTTGGGTGGCTTGATTGGCAAGTATGAATGGATCATTCTTATATCCCAATTTTTCCAAATCCACGATAGTAAATCCGTACTTATCCACTTGAACACCCCGGCGGTTATCAACCCATTTACACCGGAATAACGGAATCTTAAATTTGACGTAATCGAGCTCCCATATTTCTTCTATTTGACCATAGTACGAGTTTTTCGCATGTACTGCCCGGGCATCTTTAGATCTGGAGAATTCTTCTGAAGTAGCTACCAGAGTTACACCACTACTTTGATTAATGCTTTTTTCATCTTGTTTTATTGTGTAAAAAGTGTACCCATTGATGTCATATGCTTGGTACGTACTCACAATAATAGTTGGACCTCTTGCTAACCATTTTATAGATTTATCTGCTAATTCATTTTCGCTTTGTCGAATAACTTTGTTTTTGATCCATTCTGCGAACTTACTATTATGTTCTTTGGTAATCCACAAGTCTCCTTTCGTCGGATTAAGTTCTTTCAAAATGGTTTTGTGCTCGTTAATGTACGGAGAGATGTATGTCATGTGTTGTAAGACCAACAGGTGTGCTTTTTCATGCAAAGACTTATCAGCCTCGATTGGTTCCAAACCAATGGTTCCTACACCTTCAACCCGGCCCTCATGGCGTGATTTAGGAATACCAATAGGTTGTACATCTGCTATATAACTATTGTAAAATTCAATAGCCTCCTCTGCAATATAACCTTCTACAATACTCCCCTCGGGCCGATATCGGTTTCTTACATATCCCTTCAAGAAACCCATGTATCTCTCGAATGGATACATATACCGCAAGAACACAGGACCACAAAGCTTAATTTCATAGACCAGGTGAACAATTAGGTGAACCATGATATCAAAAAAGATCGGCGGGAAGTATATTTCAAGCTCACATAAAGTGACGACAACATCACGCTGCAATTCATCCAAGCTTTCGGGATCGATAACCTTGCTACAAATTGCATTAAAGAAAAAACAGAGCTTTAAAATTGGTAAACGTACTTTCTCCGGAAGTATACCACGGATTGCAATAGATAGCATTTGTGTCATCAAAACATGACAGTCATGAGACTTCATCCCGATCAATTTTAAATCCTTCATTGACACGAGCTTTTTTATGTTGGCAGAATATCCAGAAGGAACTTTAACACTATGAAGGCATCGACAAAGCCTTCTCTTTTCTTCTTTCGACAAATTGTACAAAGCTGGAGGAAGGTAAGTTCGAGTATTTTTTCCATCTTTGGTCTTTCTCAGTTCAGGTGCAACCTCTCTCCATTTTATGCCCATCATGACCATATCTTTGCGAGCATTTAGTCCATCTTTGGTCTTTTTCGGAATTCCCAACAACAAACCAACTAAGCTTTCACAAACATTTTTTTCAATGTGCATCAAATCAAGGCAATGTCGCACTTGTAATTCCTCCCAATATGGTAAATCCCAGAAAATTGATCTCTTCTTCCAAGTTTCACCTTCCGGGGCTGTTTTTTTCTTAATAAATTTCCCGAATTGAACTTTGATACCTTTAACACGGGAATACACTTGCTTGCCGGTCAGCGGAGAACGAGCTCGTCCAGTCTCAATATCACCATTGAAAGCTTTCTTCTTCTTACGATATGGGTGATTAAGAGGAAGAAACCTACGGTGACCCATGTACACTATTTTTTGCAATTTTGTAACCGAATGTCAACCGTATCATCTTCACAAACAGGGCAAGCTCTCCTCCCCTTGTTACTATAACCCGACAAATTACCATATGCCGGGAAATCATTTATGGTGCAAAATATCATTGCTCGCAATTTGAAATTCTCCTTACTGTATGCATCCCACACTTGCACCCCGTCGCACCATAACTTTTTCAAGTCCTCAATCAACGGTGCTAAATACACATCTATGTCGTTTCCGGGTTGTTTTGGGCCTGAAATTAGCAACGACAACATAATGTACTTGCGTTTCATAGTTAACCAGGGAGGAAGGTTATAAATACACAATAAAACCGGCCATGTGCTATGCTGACTGCTCATATTACCAAACGGGTTCACTCCATCTGAACTGAAACCAAGCCTTAGGTTTCTTGGTTCATCACCAAAATGTTTTTTGAACCTTCTGTCAATATTTCTCCATTGAGGCGAATCAGCAGGGTGTCTGAGTTTTCTGTCTGTTTTTCGGACATCGGCATGCCAACGCAACAACTGCGCATCTTTAGGATTTTGGAACAAACGCTTGAATCTCTGTATCACGGGAAAATACCATAACACTTTTGCTGGAGGTCCTTTTCTATATGTATCTTTATTACCGTCAATTTGATTTTTTCTTTTGTAACGAGATTCACCACATGTAGGACAAACTTCACATTTCTCATACTCGTTCCGATACAATATGCAATCGTTCGGACATGCATGTATTTTTTGTACATCTAAACCCATAGGACACAATAATTTTTTGGCTTGATAACATGATCTTGGTAACTCGTTCTCATCTGGGAGCATATCTCCTAAGAGTTTTAATAAGGCGGTAAAACTTTTATCACTCCAATTGTTACTTGCCTTTAAATTATACAATTTTAACACAGCATGCATTTTTGTAAAATTTTCACAACCAAGAAACAAGGGTTTTTCAGATTCAGCATACAACTCTTGTACATCAATGTCATTTTCATCATCACTAAACATTTCTCCTAAATTGTCATTCGGGTTAAAATTATAATTCACATCCATTTCCTGATCACTATCAACACTAGCATCCTCATCCTCCTTGCCAATCTCAGTATTAGCAGCGGTGCTTGTTTCTCCATAACTCTCTCCATGCCTGATCCAACGTGTATATCGCTCTTTAAAACCACGACGAATCAAATGATTCTTCACCGTTTCAATAGTGCGAAACCTCTTCAAGTTCAAACAATCTTTACAAGGACACGGAATCGTGTCATCACCCTTTGTCTTCATGTGTTGCTCAGCAAATTTTATGAAACTTTTCACACCGTCTAAATACTCAATGGTATTACGAGCTCCATACATCCAATCTCGATCCATCTGTAATTATAAAAATAATTAGGTAAGAGGTCATGAATGGCTCTTAAAATTACAATTTGGGGCTTACATAGGGCCGGTGCACAATCCTAACCCACTCTTTGAATGCTTTGTCTCAGTAGTGAGCACATGTCAGCGGGATTTGGTATTTAAGAAAAATTCGGCAGCATTTCCCCTTTGTTCCCCAAGTACGCGTAAAAATCACATCCGTTTGGAGATGAAATCCAATACGTACTCGTGGGAACAAGGATAAATGCTACCGAATTTTTCTTAAATATCAAATCCGCTGACATGTGTTCACATCCTAAATGAGACAAAACATTCAAAGAGCAGTCCCAACAGGGAACTATTCAAAATTAATCTCTATTGGATTAATTTTGAACGGGCATCGACCTAAAAGGCATACTAAATGTTCAAGGCAAATTGGATAGATCGCACAATACAATAATACTAAGCTACAAACTATTCCATATATAATTGGGTTGAAATTAGGAAATACCAATCAACATAAAGCCATTAATCTAACCATTAACAAATTTAATTAAATTTAACTTCTCTTTTGAAGTAGTACAATCTCCTTTGAGCATCCAGAAATAAAACAAGGCGTACAATCTCCAAATCCCTTATAAGCAGCGCTACAATTTGCAAATTACAAATTTTAAATTTTAAAGACATAATCCAAACTAAAGCAAGCAATTGTAACTTCGAGAATAAAGTGGTTTCTTGTAGAACCCAACATAAGCACCAAAATACCCTTAGACATGAAAAAATTAGCATACATCATTGATCTCCAAAGGCATAAGAAAAATCGCATTAACAAAACAACAACTTTTTTTATTCAGTATCATTAGTATAAAAAGGAGCATATGTTGTAGTAATATAAATGCATGCATGAACCAAAGTGATGCACGAACGATCAAGAAATTGGAAAAAGTAATGGAAAGATAGGTTTTGGTTCTGAGATCACACAGATTCTCAATTCTTTAATTAAACTGATACATAAAAACTACCTCTGCCAAAAGACATGACGTCTGTTTAAATACAAACCCTAAAACAGAAAATACATAAAAGATACATCAAAGACCCTAAAAACTCTAAAATTATAAAGAAAGGTCCAAAAGTCCATGAAGGAAGACTCGGATCGCGAATCTGAGCCCGCAAAATGGGCGAAACAAATCATAGATATATTTGGGTTGTGGAGTTCCTGTCAAAATTTCAGCCCGATCCGACGGACGGATCAAAAGTTACGCTCCTTTTTGTGAAGCATGCGCAGGACCATATTGCATCACAAAGTATAAGCACCAATTTAAGTTTCTTAACAAAACAACTATTTATTATCAACTTTCATTAATATATATATTCATATCATAATAATACAAGCACCTGTTTAAAAAGTATAAACACCCATCTAAGCAGGGGCATGCACTAGCTGCACTAACGTTTTATTGATTTTATCATTTTCTAAACAACCAAGAGATTTCACCATTGGGTATTGATATCAGGCTATGGTACCATTGGGTATTGATTTCACCATTGGGTATTGGGTATTGATATCTGTCTAATGAGATTTCACCATTAGCTAGATGCTTAATTTTTCAGACAGCAACATGAGGAGGCAGCATATATACATAGTCAGAAGGGAAATTAAATAGTTGGAAGGGAAATCTGAAATAGTTAAAAGGAAAATGAGTTACACGAATTAAGCTACCTGAATGGAATAATTTCCACGACGATAGTGCAGATATCCTCTTTTTCAAGGAAAAATTCCTGTCCGGGAGTGCGTGTCGAGGGTGGTGGCAGATCGCAAAGAATAGGGCTTTCTTTCCTTCAGGTGGCCACCGAAGAGCCAACCAAGCACGGAGGAGGGGTTCTGCTACATCAGAACAACGTTAATTGTTGTTGAATAAGCAAGGAAAGCAGCGGTCAAGATAGTTGAAGGAAAGTTGTTTACAAGTTAAAAGGAACCTCTGAAGAGCGAAATGAAGTTTACAAGCTGCGGATCGAAAGTGATATTTGAGAAAAGGAAAGCTCTTTAGATGTTAAAAAGAAACCTCACTGACTGTTCCAAGAAAAAACAGCCGGTAAATCCTCCAACACCGTCGGTTCAACTAGACCCGACTGTAAACTAGGTTTTTATGAATTACAACATAGAGAAACACCGACTGTTTTTCTAACCAAACCGTCGGTGTAGGATGTCAACCAACACCGACTGTTTTTTCTAAATAACAGTCAGTGTTGGTAATAGCTCAACACCGACTGTTTTTCAAAGAAACAGTCGGTGTAGGTTGTGACCAACACCGACTGTTTTTTTAAAAAACAGTCGGTGTTGATGAATGCTAAACACTGACTGTTTTTTCTGAAAAACAGTCGGTGTAGGCTGTGAGCAACACCGACTGTTTTCTTAGAAAACAGTCAGTGTTGGTTCACTGACGGTTTTTTGTAATGGACCAGTCAGTGTTGAGGTTCTTCTTATTTACAATTTTACCAGCAGTCTCTACACCGACTGTTACATATTAAAACAGTCGGTGATTGAGGGTCGGTGAAGGGGTTTTTTGTACTAGTGTACAAACAATTACTCCCTTGAAAATCGACCCCTGCCCCTCTCCTTCTTTCCTCTCAAACTTAAACTATCTTCTTCTACAACCTAAAACCAATATATGTATATAGAATGAGACAAACTGATACATAGTATTAGCAAGGAGTTTGGATATCTATTCAATTTTTCATATAATTAAAGAACTAAAACATAATTTGCTTATTTGGTTTTGGTGATTTTGGCGAGTGACCAATCTGTTTCAATGTATGGAAGAAAGTAAATATGTTTTTGTTAATTTTTTTTAACAAATTTTTGGAGAACTTTTGTGCAGATAAATTGCATTGGTCTTGATTCTTTTTTTCATGCATCAAGGCCCAATTTTCAAGATTTTTCTTTTTGGGCCTCTCTTTTTTATAGAAAAATTCCTAAATTTAGGTTGATGGTCTATGCAGCTGGATTTCTCTGGTTACTTGCAATATTATATAAGGTTTAATATTTGTGCCTAGTTGTATCTTTAAAATTAGCTAGATGTGATGAGCACCGCAAATAGTTACTGCACAATAGTTGAATAATAAGGAAAAAAAATGAATAATGAGGAATGCCCAATATCAATTCTATAGGTGTTTGGGTACCTAAATAAAAAATGAATAATAAGGAAAAAAAAAACAGCTTAAAGAAAATGATGTCTGAATTTTTTTGAAATTTTAACTATTTCATACTTTGCTTACATTATTTTCCTATCCAGATTCATGATTGTAAATATAGAGTGGCCAGATAATTTAATTGAGGTATAGTATCTATACTCTACTATTGAGCCCCTAAAACTCTACTATTTAGCATCTATACTGAACCAACTTGGTAAGTTGGTATAGTACTGCAGTTGCATGTGCTGAGTAGTACAATTAGCAACTGATACATAGTAGATAGAAAATTAATACTTTCTAATGGTTAATATTATTTAGATATGTGATTTTCTATCTATTTACAAAATTATAAAAATATAAATTTAGATATGTGATTTTCATAACACCAAGCATTCTATACATTTAAAAATACTTAATAGAGACATTGAAATAAGTTAAGGGCCTTTTATCACAGCTCACCTTTGATTTGGACAAATTTGGTAGAGAAAAGATCAATGTTGAAATTGGGCTGCTATCAAGGTTAGAACAAGAGAGCCGACAAACAAGCTGGGCAGATTACTGAGCCCAAGTGATATAGCGCCTTCATCCCTTAGTGGTAGAATCACAAAATATGCACTTAAAACCTGAAATACAAATCATTTTTAGAGTCAATCAATTTATTAATGGAATGTGATATGGGCATAGTACTGGTACAATGTGATACTGATTTTCAGTACACTTTTACCGTGTTTTATCTATATTTTATTGTCTAAACCTCAACCGAGCTCAGTGTTAGGAGCCTCAAAGAGAAATTAAACAACAAACAAAGATTAATAGGGTAGGCTACTACTAATTTTACTGATATTCTCTTCTAAAATCTCTAATACTCCAATCAATATCGCAAATACAGCCTCTCCTTTGCTCTAGTCTCACTTTAAATCCATAATCTTACAGTTCATCACAGATTTGCGAACAAAGTTGTTGATTCAAAAACAAGATAGAACTGAGGCAAATAGAACAGCTTACGAAGAAGAAGGTGAACTAAGGTAAGAAAACCACTGTATTGGGCTCCTGGTTTGAGCAAATAAATTGGAGCAAAAACACCACTGTTTTGGGATTGAGCAAAACCAAAGTCAAATAGATACTTACGAGAACTAATTAATCAATGCCTTCGCCGCTTGGAGTTCGGGGTCGGAGTCGGCCACAGATCGGCGTCTTCTCAGCGACGTCGGAGTCGGCGTTCGGAATCGGTCGGGGTTCGGGGTCGGGGGGTCGGGGCCGGGGTCGGTCGGGGGTTACAGAGAGGCGGCGGAGTTCGGGTCACAGAGAGGCGCTGTTTGTTTTTTTTAAGCTAACCTAAAACGAATAACGCGCGCGTTAAAAATCGGAGAGAAGGATTCGCGCGACATTTTTACCGAGACCTTCAGTGACCGGGCCAAAGTGGTCGCTGAATGCTGCTGGCGCCGGTCGCTGAATGTTTCGTCGCCGAAAAAATTCAATTTTTTATTTTTTTATTTTTTTTGGGTAATCAGCGACCGGCGTTTTCCACGGTCGCTGATGCCGGCCGCTGAAGCAACGTTTTGTTGTAGTGTGGTAGAGGCCCAGATTAATGAGGTACTAGTCCATCACCTCGTAGTATTGCATGTGAACGCACTGCAACTTGACATCCAAAAGAAACGTGTCCTGCGTTGAAAAAAGTAATCGACATGGTATTAGCACAACAAAATTTAAACTCAACAAAATGTGATGGACATAAAAATTTGTATCTATAGAAATTATTTAATTGAGACGTACAAAAATAGTAAGAGTACTTAGTTTCCAACAAATATAGAAAGATTTGATTTATTGAGTCCGATCCAAAAATTCAGAGCGGACTGAATGGTCCTGATCCACTGTTATTTATTTTTTTTTCAAACAGTAGAAAAGGATAGATGCCATATTTAATCAAGTCCAGATCCATTGAGTCTGATCCAATTTTTTTTTTCCTTAAATTCAGTCATTTCCACTATTTTTGCGGAATTAAAAAAAAATCCAACTTGGATCGTACTCAATGAAACAGATCCAATTCTCAACTGATTTTCTGTGGCAACCATATTCCAGATTTTTCCATCAATGTCTAATTTAAAAAAGGAAAAAGAAAATAACAGTGGATCTGAACCATTGAGTCCGATCCAAAAATTTTGGATCAGACTCAATAAGTCCGATCTTTCTATATTTATTAGAAACGAGGTACTCTTTTTATTTTTGTACGTCTCAATTTAATAATTTCTATAGATAAATTTTTTTCTGATGGACATTTATCTTTATTTTTTTTCTTTGTATATCTGAGATTTGGGTCCTGAAATAATGATTTTCTGGCCCAAATCATAATGATTTCAGTAGTTGAAACGAGCATGGGGTAAAGATTTTAACTGAGCGGTGTTGACTTCATACAAACACTCAGTTGGCGGAGACAAAGGCATGGAATGGAGGTTAATTGACCCTATTTACCTCAGTGTACATTTTATAATTTTGATCTAAAACTCAAAACTAAGATTCAAACAACAATTTTGATCTAAAGGTCATGACCCAAGTGAGAAATTAGTTTAAACAACATATTAATCAAGCATAGCAATCACCAAACCAAGAAAAATCAATTCGAGTGGTCAAGCGATAAATCAACAATTTAAAGCACCCGATTCGTTGTTTATACCATACTCGATTCACATAATTAGAAAAATCAAGGAGCTCGAAGGCTTATCAAAAGAAAGAAACCACAGGGACTTGTCAACAATACACTAAGTCCCGGGGCTTTGTTCGACATCAAATTCACAAGAAAAGAGAGAAGGCAAGAGAGCTCGTGAGAGAGAGATATAGAGTAGAGACAGAGTCAGAGAGAAGGCAGGGGCAGGTGAAGGCGTGGGCCACTGAAATATGGGTCCATTCTGAAATTTAATTTAGTTATTACATATATTTTTTTCATGTTATAATATCCTTAATCAAGAGTCAATAAGGACTAATTAATCCGTGTATTAGTTCAGTGTGAACTATGTCATACTTGGTCAAATTTGGCTCCTTGAATCTTTTTTATTTCTTAAAAAAAAAAGCATAATTTGGTAATAATTTCCCCAGGCGTTTTTATAACACAAGAAACTTAGCTTTCTTAGAATCATCACCATTTGGTTCTTTTTTATTACTAGAAACTTAGCTTTCTAGTAATGTTTTGTTTGGAAAAAGCCACTATCAGGGTTTTAAAAAAAAAAAGGTTTTGTTTGGAATAGGTAGATTTAGAATCATATTATTTTCTGGAAGAATCAAGCAGCTTCCAGATACTATGAAAGAAAAGATGCATCTTGCTTCTTGTTTGTAAAGGATTTGAATTAGGGACCTTTGAAAATTTTTATGTATGTTTTCTTAAATTATTGAAATTATAAATTTTTCTTTCCAACATTTATAATATCATATTTACTCTTCTAAATTTTAAAAACTCATCACACAAACGTTAGGTATGTATATCAAATTAGAGGCATGATTTGTTGGCTTTTATATCAAAACTCATTTTAAATTTATAAAGTTTCTATTTGAAACTTTATTAATATATAAAAGAATATATAGCATGTACATAAGAAGTATTTAGTCTTCAAATTTGTCAGTTTATGATGATAATTAATTCAAACTTTTGCCCGTTTACTTGAGATACATTTTGGTCCTAAAAGATAATTTTTTTAAATAAGCCCAATTACCTGAGTTTCATTTTGGGCCTAGAAACAATTCATCACTGGATCTTGTATACCATTCAAGTAAATCAACTAAAATTAATTACCACAAGGAATTACAAGTAAAAGAAGCCCAAGTGACAACAAACTCTACTTAATTTCTGATTTAGTTTTCGTGACAACTCTTAACACCTCCTTTGAATCTTGCATTTCCCAGTTCTCCAATCAAGCTTATACTTTGCTGTTGTTTTCATATACTTCATCTTTATTCATCTGTTAATCCATTTAAAATTGTATAACAAATTATAATCCAACCATAATTTTAACGAGGAAAAGATATTTCAAAAGTATTTGTTTTAAAATATAGAATAAATTAACCAGTGCAAACTCACCTTTCAAAAAAACATAATAAAATGCTTTAGTAAAATCAGCAAGGAGGCTTGTCGGCAGGGGGAGGCAGCATTTTTGCCTCTGTACTATTACCATCCTTTGTTATAAACACAGTATCCATTCCCCAAACGTTGTGTGTTTCATAGTGACAGTGCATGAACCAAACTCCTAATTAATTGTAAAACCAAAATATGTTCAGGATTAGTGTCTGAAAAACACTCAAAACAACAATTTGTAACAATAACTAATCTACTATTTGATTAATTTTGCTGATCTACTTAATTAGTCGGGATCAACTATCTAATAAAATATTGCTAAACAGATCGTTCTCATTGTAGTTGTGTAACACCTTTGAGTGTCAAAATTAAAGCAATAAAAATGTTTAATATATTTGATATTTAAAAGAAAAAAGGAAAAAGAATAAACTCACCCGGATTAACTGCCCAAAAGCGGATAGTTGCCCAACCGTTCTTCGGCACGCCCAAAGTGTTCTGATATGGCGGATCGACCAAGTTGTAACTCAAAGGATCTGTTGTGTTGTCAAAGTTGCCGGTTCCTCTTCCAATGACATAGAAGTTGTGGCCATGCAAGTGCATTGGATGGGTAACCTGTCCGTCTACTAAGTTAGTGCCCTGAAACACAATCTCCACGGTCGTGTTATACTCGAGCACTTTCACTTTTGTCGATTTATCAACAAATTTTGCATTCTCTTGATATTGTGCATCAGTAAAATTGAAGAAGAGTGGTGGTTGGTCAGGGAAGTCAGTGGTGTACACACCGGAAAGAGAATTATAATATGCATCTAGCACATCAATTTTCGGGTTTTGGAAACTAGCATTGTTCATACTGGCAGCTAACCTAGTACCGTTTGCACCAGCACATGAGCTGTTAGGGCACAATTGTTCATTTGCAGATATCGTGATATACATTTTGACATCGACAGTTTGGGTTACGACAGCTAGGTGATCTGAGCTGGCCAGCGAGCGAAGACCGCTAGAGAACGCAGCTGATGCATTTGTGTCGTTGTGCTTTGGTAAGGAGGTGAAAACCGGTCTTATTGATGGCGAGAAATGATTCGTTTTGTATTCTAAAATAGCTACAGCCTCATTCCGATCTCTAGGGGCTGCAGAACTTCCATCAAAGTATAGAGCCGCGATCATGTAATAACGGAATGGAGAAGAAGAGTTTTGGAATTGATTGGCCTGTAAGAGGAGGTCCATCGTTTGGCCCGGGGTGATCACGATAAATTCATTCACGTAAGGCTTCGTATAGCTGGCGTCTGTTCCAACCACCGTTACATTGTGGCCGGAAACCCCAAAAAAGAATGCATTTTCCATGGCTGCATTTATTACACGGAGGAGGTACATTTTGCCTTGTTCTACTTGTACCTTAAAAGTTTCTGCAACAAAAATAAAAATTAAAAATATATGTAGTTAGACCACATTATATTTGAAAAAGAATAACAAATTTGGTTGCTAATTTTGTTTAATTGATAAAGTAACAAACATTGTCAAAGAGAATTTCCGTGTTATGAAGCACTAACAAGTTGCATTATAAATAATCAACTTCCTATATCGGGAACAATAAATTACCATTTGCTGAGCATGGCATGAAGTCACCAGGCTGTCCATTGATTGTGTTGGCATCAGACAGATCTGATTGATTGCTAGACTTAATTACATTTTGGTACACATCTGTTATGTTTTTGTTCCACCACTCTCCTAGAATTAGCGTGAATTCTTTATGGGGTTTGTGGAAGGGGAAGGTGGTTCCGAGCTTCGGGTGAATAACAATAGCACCGTGAACAGTAGCACGATCAAATTCGCTATGTGCGTGCCACCAGAGCGTGCCTTCTTCTTCTGTAAGATGGATCCGTTGTGTGTAGCTGGCTCTTGGCTGGATAGGGCACTGAGTAATGTATTCCGGTCCATCTGACCACGGGTCCCTCGGCTGGATTACGCCATGCCTATATATAGAAATTAGATGATTACATGTTAGTCTTGCATGGATTGAAATAATTCCTTAATTAATAGTGCAAAAGACATATTCTTTATGTATGTACTATGTGTGTATAGTACCAGTGGATGGTGATGTTCTTGTTCCCTCTGTTGATGACCTTGACATAGACTGTGTCGCCTTTGCGAGCGGAGATAGTGGGTCCCGGATATGATCCATTGACAGTTAGAATGCTCTTTGTATTATTGCAGAGTCGGGTGTAGCTAGCTTCTTGAATCTGTTTAAGGGAAAAACCGAAAAAGTAAATATATATATCAAGTTACAAGTTCATAGTTTGGTTTCGTTGTAAATAAATTTTATATTGAACTGGTATACCGACCACTCGTTGGTTGGTGATGCATACTTGCTAGAAATACATAGAAGATTTGGCCATTTTTTTTCCACTATTTGAGTTCACATTGTTTCCTTTGGGAAGATTTGCATGCATGGCTGAATCGGATGAAGATGAGCCGGTTTTCTTGTAATTTTCTCACCCAAGCGATTTTTTTCCAAAAACTTGTCCGACTCGTGTTGTTCTTGTGATGTCAGAGATGTAGTGATTGTGAATTCGAATTGAAATGTAGTATAAGTTAGAGAGATGAGTGAATTTGAGGAGAATGAGAAGGATGATATATAATGGTGGCACTACGATATAGAACAAGAGCAAAGCTCAGAAATTACTTGATTAATCCTTGAATTGGTTCCATACACAGCTTTTAATAATTTTATAAATTATCAATAGGTTTTCTATTTTATTTTTGTATGTATGGATTTGTATTGTACATTTATCAAATCAAAATAATAGTATTGTACATTTGTTCTACTGAAAATAAAAGTATTGTACATTTGTACCACTGAACTATGTGAATAAAATCACTTTGTTACCATAATATTTAAGAAAATATTTACTGCTAGGACAGTCTTCTAGAAGTCTAGTAGTTCATTTACAGCTAACGCTAGTTGGCGCATGCAAGTCTTTAAACCTACATATGCAAATATTTAAACCTAACATATCAAGTCTTTAATCCTAGCATATCAAGTTTTTATGCATAGCATATCAAGAAAAGACTAAACATTGACGCAAGTGTAAGTATTTAAAAGGTTTAAAGCGCAGTTTTTATACATTACATATCAAGTGTTTATACCAAGTGTATGAAGTCTTTAAACCTAACATATCAGGAAGAAAAAATAATCAACGATACAAATATAACTCAAAAGTACTTTATCATGAATCTCATTTGAAAGAGAAAATCAATTAGAAGACGTTCGTAGTTTTAGATTCGCAAAATTTCCTCACAGATTATTGAAAAAATGTACGAGATTAATCAGAGAAAAAATGAATGGTGAAAGAATTTTTTTTATTTTTTTTTGACTTGGAATATATTGAAAAAAAGATAGTTAGTAGTTGAACAACTTGAAGGGAGATAGATGCTTGAGGGGCATAACCTTTTCTCGTGATAGAAAAGCGTGACTTTTTTATCTGAGTGAGCTAGTAGCTATCAAGTCTATTAGGTTGGCACTGGCAACGTTACATAGCACGAAACAATATATACTGCTATGAATTAATTATATATGCGCTTTAAAAGTTCAACAATTGATCCAAATAATTTAAAATAATCTCCATATAAAAATGTACTTGAAGATCAAATTTTATATTTTCTTCTAATTCATATACTATTTTTTAAATAGGTAGAATATCATTCAATTTAAAGATTTTGAACCACCCAAAAATAGTGATTTTTTTTTTACCTATTTTCAAATTTGATCTCCAAGTATATTTTTTTATGGAGATTATATTATTCGATTAAGATTTTGACTATTTAAACTTTAGAAACGGAGATATGGATCAATAGTACCGACCAATCCATTCTTTGCAAAATACGTACCATAGCCTCACTCGTTCCTTTTACGCAAGTATACTGCCTTCATCTAGGGGTGAAAATGGAGCGAATTCGGAGTGGATAATGCTAATATCAAATTCGTATCCGCCTTTCAATGAGCGGATACGAATAATAATATAAATAGTAAACAGATGTCAAAATTTAAAACCAAATCCGCCATAAACAAATACAGATACAGAGCGGATAACTTACGGATATAGATTCAAATACGAAAGGAATAATTGACAGATAATTGAGTATTATGAACTGTACGATACAAATTTTAATTAACAAAATTTAAATATGAAAAAGAAAAATTACTTTCCGGACCTATCTTGTCTAAATAATAGCAGAAAAATCACTTACAACAAAGGTATGGTGATGGATCTTGGCCCCACAGGGAATGGAGAACAAACAAGATAGCATTAGACCGACGGCTATTGGCCATAACGGGAAAAGCTTACTAAAAAACATGGTGCTTGAAAATTAAAAATTAACGAAAAGCAATATTGCTCAATATTTTGTTGGGTTGTTTCCTTCCTCTGAGGAAACTGTTAGAGCAGTAGTCAATATTAATTTGGTTTAGTGAGCTTTGGAGGACATGCATTAATGGTTTTTATAGGAAGATTTTAGTTTATTTTATTTTCTTTTTTTTGAAGACGAAGAATAGGTCAACCCTCTATTTTTTAATATAGGAAGAAAATTAGAACCCTTTTCTCTCCCATCGTTCCAAAAACATTACTATCAAGTGTGGTGGCCCACTGGAAGGGGTGTGAACGAATCAGATAGACCAAAGAATCTTGATGGTTGTTGTACCTTATTTCGTCGCTGGTTTGCAAGAGCAATTACGTTTTTTAATCTATTCCTGTGCACTTCTGCACGGTAATACTATACTACTATATCCGAATATCTGAATCTGCAAATGTTCAGATACGGAACCAGATACAAACAGGGGCGGAACTAGAAAATAGAGATTGGGGAGCTGAAAAATCAGATATAGTGTAATTTCATTTTATAAGGGGACTAAAAGGTATTAATACATATGAAAATTATAAAATTTAATGGACTAAAGTACAAAATTTCAATTTATAGAGGGGCTTAGCCCCCTTTGAACACTACTGTGTTCCGCCTCTGGATACAAACATATAATATTCGATCCATTTGCACCCTGCACATTGGCCATTGGCTGTTAATTTTATAACTATATTTTATGTACACCTACTTGCAGAATTTTTTTTATATATTGTAATAAATAAAATGCATCAGCTGTACGAGTATGACTATGGACTCAGATATTCATAAACCCTTTTCCTTGCAAATATGGATAATAATGATTCATGTAAAGTTGTGTAAGTAAAGCAACCTTTTGTTAACCATTTCTCTGCGCACGCATCATACATAGAAAATTTAATTAAAAATATGCTCATAAGACCATTACTTATGACTTGTGGGTAATTAATTAATGTTTGATTGGTTACGTTACCTCACCATTGAAATAATGTGGTTTTTCTATCTCCATTCTTATATTAAATATTAAGTATGTAGATGTCCTCATTTGTCAATGGTTGTCATTAAAAGATAAAATTTCAAATTGAGTATCAACCTTCTAATCAATTAGTTTATTATTTTTTTATTATATGCACCTTTTTTATATTTCTTTGCATATTAAAGTCCAAATTTATTTAGATATGTACGCGATGTAGAAATGGACATGTTGCAGTGGACTTACGTTGTTGTTTAAATTCTTTCGCAAACCACATCTTATTCAAAAGGGGTTTGTGTAAGAAATTAAACAACAATGAACTACAACATTCCATTCCTACACCGCCAAAAACTTGGGATCAAAACATGATTTAATTTTAAGAACATGTTTTATTATTGAAAGTTAGTTTTACCCATTTTTGTGGAACATAACCAAGAAAAAACATATTCTTGTAAAGTGTCAAATAAAATATAGTGAAAACAAAAAGAAAATGAAATTCATCACATGCTGTCCATCAGAAAATTCATCAAAATCTGTAAATAAAAAGAAAATGATGAGTAACTAAGCAACAATAAGTAACAGAAAATTAGAGGAAGAAATAGAAAAAATATATATATATATACTAACCTTAGAAAGATAGAGAGGTGAAAATACAGACTTCAAAGATCTCAGATCAACCTTAAATATAACAGAGAGAGAGTACTAATTACTTGATCAAAACGGCGTTGGAAGGAGAAGGCCTTTTATACGGCGCGAGAAGGAGAAGGTCTTTTATACCAAAACCCTACACTTTTCTACACATATTTATACATAACAATCCGTGTAGCTCTCTAACAAATCATACACGGCTATTTATAAGATAATCCGTATACAGTTCTTGTCTTTCTACGCGGATTTATTATCAAAAATCCGTGTAGCTAATCCTACACGGATATTTGTTAAATATCCGTGTAGCTCTCTAATAAATCATATACGGCCTTTTTTCCAAACAATTCTACACTGATTCTTTAATAAATATCAGTGTCTGATTCCAGCAGTTTTTTCGGGCTTTCAGAAAAACCTTTATGGTACATGGTTTTCATATAAAATTGACAAAACCGTGTACAATGTGCAATGTAGAATTACCATTTCTGTAGTAGTGATGATTTCTTTTTGTTTTTTAAATGTTATTTAGAGAATTTTTAAATTAGTTAATAATTTTAATCGTGTCTTCATTTCATTCCATTTTTTTATATTATTTAATGAAATTTATTTGTCATTTAAACAAATAGTATAAATGGAGATAAAAAGACCTCTACATGTGGAAGAGGTGTATTCTCTTTCCACACATTGATAGTTGTATGTGCAAGAGATTTTATTTCCAATCTAGTTTTCCACAATATCAAATAGATAAATGTGATATCTCAAATGATATAGACTATATAGAGAGAGAAGAGAGAGTCAGTTGAACAAAATTAAAAAATAGGATCAAATAAGGAAGTTTACACATCATCTTCTCCCATTTTATTTTCTATTTTTTTAACAGTAAGGAATGAGTTATATAGAAAGGTCAGATAGAAGATATTAGTTGAAGTAACACAATTTTTCAGTTTTATCTTCAAAATTTTCAGTATCACAAATAAGTTTAAATATCAAATATATATGAAGCATTCGTTAATCAAGAAAAAATTATGATCCGACTTGTTGGAACGGAAATTTTTAGTTTTTCAAATTTATTTTTCAATTTTCATGTTTTAATATCTTTCAAAGAAAACATATTCTTGACGAAATGTTTATATTTGTTTTCAGTTTTTTTCAGATCATTAAGGGAATAATCAAGATCATTAATTAAATAATTTTCAACAACAGACAAGATTACAAGAGCATTTAAATATATATACTTTCAAATTTCTTGGTTATAATAATTAATTATATTTTTTAGTAATAAAATATAAGAGTAGATCATGAGGCAATGATTCAGATTAATGTTTTCTATATTTTTTATGATTTTATTTAATCTAATTTTTCACCAAAAACCTTATAAATTTATTTGCTATGACCTTAAGTTTATTTTATTACAAAGAAGTCCATTACTATATATTTACATGTAAGTTTATTTTTCTTTTCTAAATAAATATTTGTAAGCCCAATTACATGTTATAAGAGTAATAAAATCATATTCCAATTAATAAAATAGAAAAAGAAATAATAAAATTTAACCAAATAGTCAAGTTATTATACCCTAATATGAGCAAATTATGTTAAAATAAAATAAAAACATCGTCTATCGGTACTAAACATACGGGCGGTAGAAGAAGAGCTTTTCACATCTATTGGTATGGTACATGACTGATAGTAATTGTAAACTTTCTTCTATCAGTATGGTACTCTTACGTACCGATAGAAACTGTAAAATCCCTTCTATTGGTAATGAGTTCCCCACCGATAGAATAATGTTTATATTCTATCGGCATATATAGAGTCGACAAAAGAAATTGATGATCTTCTATCGTGTTGGTTTCTAGCGGCAGGGAATTCGTTACCAGATTGAATTTTTACCTGATAGCAGTCTACAGTTTCGTAGTAGTGTAGAGAGAGAAGAAGGGAAGAGAAGGTTTTTGATATTGGTTTGACTTGGTAATTTGATTTGTGAAATGGAAGGGATGTGTAGGAAAATTTGATTCAAAGAGATAGACATGGAGTAGGTTTTTGTTTTATTGGAGATTTTTATTATTTTGTTTTGAATTGACCTGCAATATTATCGGACGAGTTTAAAAAGGAAAATTGAAAAGTTGTTGCTCAATTGAGATATGGTCCATTGGCCTGGTTGACTAAACGATATTTTAGGTTTGGCTGAATGGACCGTGAGCACCAAAGTAGTACATTACTGCATTTATTATATTATATTATATTATTTACCCGAAACGGAATCATTTTAGTTTATTTGTGAAAATGTTGGTGTTATATGAAATTATTAAATACTTGAAACAATCAAGCTAACTAAGGTTGAATAAAAGTAAAAGAACATTATACAAATTGTATATAAATTCTGAGAGGTAAGGTGTGCTGTGTGCACCTGCACCAGCACCATGCGGATTGGGGAGTGAGTGAGTGTTGCTTTTAATGGTGCACCATGTTCAAAGTGAGTATTTTTCCCGCTTTTAATGAAAGACCGGCGATTCAAAAATGCAAAGAGAAGCATTGGATAAAGGACACAACTCCCCAATCCGCTTTTGAGTGAGTGTTACTTTGGTTTGGCTGATATGCATGGTCAATTAATTAGTACGTCATTCTCTATCAAAATTCTATTACTATTCCTTTCTTTTCCTGTAGTTTTCTGTTTAATCTTTGAATTAGTTTACTTTTCTTTGATTTAGATACCTACAATATTATATGTCTACTGAAACACTATTGAAATTTTCAAAATGATATTATATAATCTTGTGATTTTTATAATCACATTTTTTTTTCAATTTTATTAATTGATGTCATGTTTTTTTTTTGTTTTTTTATAAATGTCATGTTATTTTAGTGTCTGAAATATGTTTATAATTACATCCACCGTTGGTGATATTCATAAGGATTCCAATGTTGTAAATATCATTGCTTATATTTTTGTTAATGAAATTAATTTGTTTATAAATTAAACTTTTCTTTAATTAAAAAGTAAGATTATTTATATGAAAGAGTTGACATATTTTAAAAATTAAGATTATTTAATATTTCCAAGGATGTCCGCGGGTTATTATGACGGTTAGCATTACTGGACCCCACCTGATTATTTGCAAAGTTAGCGTTAGTGAACCCCACCTGATTACTTGCAAGGCTAACCAGCGTGGATCCCACCTTATTTTTCGCAAGGCTAGGGATAGTGGGTCCCATATGTTTTTTTGCAAGGGTAGGTAATGTGGGTCCCACCTGATTATATGCATGCTCTATAGTTACATCATATCTTTTAGATAGGTACAAAATCACTGTTTTGGATGGTCCAGAATAATCTACAACCGGTGATTTTGTACCTATCTAAAAAAATAGTAAAAAATTTCAAAAAATATAAAACTTGGTCTCCAATCACATTCTAATATGGAGATCATGTTGATCGGTTTGAATCAACTGTTCGGACTTTGAAATTGCCAAAACAGACTCATTATAACTTAAGATGAAATTATAACATTATGACATTAGCTGGGCAATATATATATATATATATATATATATATAGGACAGTGCTACGGTGCTACGCATATATAAGGGCTCTCCGTGCTACGGCTTACTTTTTGAGTTTTCAAAATCCTAACGGTCGATCCGAACCGTTCAACATGATCTCCATATGAATATGTACTTGCAAACCAAATTTTACATTTTTTAGAATTTTTTTACTATTTATTAAGCCACTTTGAAAAAAACACTAATTTCTACACAACGGTAAAATCTGCTGGACCATTGGATCAGCGATTTTCAAAGTGACTTAATAAATAGTAAAAAAATTCTAAAAAATGTAAAATTTGGTTTGCAACTACATATTCATAGGGAGATCATGTTGAACGGTTCGGATCGACCGTTAGGATTTTGAAAACTCAAAAAGTGAGCCGTAGCACGGAGGGGCCCTTATATATGCATAGCATATTAGCCAGATTCTATATATATATATGTATATATATAGGCTAATATCATAACGTTATAATTTCAGTCTAAGTTATAACAAGTCAGTTTTTGCGATTTCAAAATCCAAACAATTGATCCGAACCGCTCAACAATATATCCATATTAAAATGGCCTTGGAGACTAAATTTTATATTTTTTTTGATTTTTTTACTATTTTTTTAGATTGGTACAAAATCACTGTTTTCAGATAATTCTGGACCATCCAAATAAGTGATTTTGTACATATCTAAAATAATAGTAAAAAAATCCAAAAAATTTAAATTTGGACTCCAAGCACATTTTAATATGGAGATCATGTTGAGTGGTTCGGATCGACTATGTCACCGCATCTACAACCAAGAGATGCTTAACCACTCTCGTGATTTTTAATTTTTTAATCACCTATATTGAAAATTAATTGAATTTTCTTAAAAATTTTAATATATAGTTCAAGTTTCTCATAAAATATTAAATTTGTGCTTGTAACTTTCTGTGAGACAAACCCTTTGTGATTATTGTTTATAGTCTACTGCATGACGCTACATATGTGTGTGAGTTGAGACTTCTTATGACATAAACAATATGGTTTTTGAAACGAAAATTCATATCGCGTGAGTTAATGATCAGAGTCAAAATAACGATGATTTACGTAGGGTTTTGGCTTAGGTTTTGCATATTTTCTCACACTTATGTTTAATTAATTAGAGAAAAAGGCTATTGTCACCCTTCTTTATGTTTTATTGCAGAAAACTGTCTTGGGACTATTTTACACCAAATGGAGCTAGAATCGGGTAAATCGGATCAGCGACGCTTATCGACGAAGTCTCTGTTACGGTCCGTATTACCTGATACGGACCAGGCCTAGCACAGACCAGAAGATAGCACTGGAAGCATTAAACCCTAACCGTCAAGGTCCTAATACGGACCGTATCAACTGATACGGTCCGTATCCGAAGGCGTCTCTTGGAGAATAACTGCCGACAGCTGTTTCCAGATCAGTTTCTTAGCCCCTACTCAACCTCCAAACGTCCCTCCACTCCTATATAAAGCCCCTGGGCAGAAGGAATAGTTATATTTGTAATTAGGGTTAGATTTGATTAAAGTGAGAAGATAGGAGTGCTTGTAACAATGCCGTTCCGCGGCTAAGTTCCTTTTCTTAGGGCTAGGCAGTAAATCTTGTTACTCTTGATGTTTTGATATATATATTTCTGTTGATTATGGTTTCTTGTTGTTGTATCAAAATGCTTTTGTGATTTACTATCTCTTCATCTAACTTCAATGATCTAGTTTGAGTCCGTTAGGGTAGTGACAGTACTTTAATGGTAAGAGAAACTATTTGTATGAATTAGCCTCGTTGAGATTTATTAGGTTTATGTGAAGAAAACCTTAGCGAGAAAACCATAAACCAGACCAACAAAACGCGTACCAAATTCCATCACTTGCGTAAGGAAAATCGCAGTGATCTGTGTAGTAATTTGGGGTTTTTAGAGATCAGTCATTTGCGTAAGGAAAATCACAGTGTCCTATGTAGAATCTCGATGAAAGATCTGTCATTCTTGCGTAACATAAATCGCAGTGACCTATGTGGTGTCTTTCATAAAACAACAAGAGGAAATCAGACGCAACAAGAATATATTGTCAAGACGGATTGAGTGGCAATGGTGTGCCGAAACCCTAGGAATTCTCATCTCTATCTTTATTTTAATTACTTTTAATTGCTTCCTAATTTACATTGATCACAACAACATCTCTCAATTTTCAGATTTCGTCTAGCCTTTCGAAAGATTGCGTTTCGATCGCTCAAAGCATTGAACCAATATTTCCTGTGGATCGACCTCGTATATACTACTCGATAGGATTGTGCGCTTGCAGTCCCAACCAATAGCATTTTCGAGTTTATAAATATTAAAAGAAACATTGCTCTCTTTTGAGTGATCAAGCTTTTTGGCACCGTTGCCAGGGAATAACGGTTCATTGTGCAAGGCCTCGCGAGACGTCCTTGCTTTGACCATTGAATCCAATTAACTAGAAATGCCTAGATTTATTTTTATTTTCTGCATTTTTATTTTTCTTTTATTTTCAATTTCGTTTTTATTTTATTTTCTTTTTATTTTCAGTTTTTAGTTTAATTTTCAGATTTTCTTTTGTTTTTAGGACACTGCACGCTGGCCGAATCATCCGTACGAAGATCCGAGAGGATTGCTAGTAGGAGAGGACAATTCGCTTCCACATCGCTGATAAGAACCAATGATAGTTCTTCATCGAGTAATTCTGAAAGCGAAGAAGACTTAGATTCGATCAACATGAATATCCCACCGAACGAACCGATTAACAATGGAAGACAAGACAATGGTGATCACGGAGTTCACGATGCAGCAAGACCCAAACTTCTACGAGACTATTGCGTACCGCGCGCGAATGATCCTAATTCTAGTATAAACCCGCCAACTGTTACGAACCGTAATTTTGAGATCAAACCTGCTCTCATAAATATGGTTTCGCAACAGCAATTTGGAGGATTTCCACATGAAGATCCACATCTTCATTTGTCAATTTTCCTAGGGATATGAGAGACGATAAAGATCAACGGAGTTACCGATGAAGCGATCAGGCTAAGACTATTTCAATTCTTATTAAAAGATAAAGCAAGAGCATGGTTGTTTTCCTTACCGGCCAATTCCATTCAAACTTGGGACCAATTGTTTAATGTGTTTATTGCAAAATATTTTCCACCATCCAAAACTTCGAGGTATAGAAATGCAATTACTAATTTTGAACAAAGGGATGGTGAAACATTGTGTGAGGCATGGGATAGATAAAAGGATATGTTAAGGTGTTGTCCACATCATGGTCTAGAAAGATGGCTGATTGTCAAAACTTTTTATAATGGTCTAAACCCTACCGATAGGTTGTCTATTGATGCTTCTGCAGGAGGAGCAATCATGAACAAGGAACCTGACGAGGCTTACAACTTAATTGAAGAGATTGCAATCAACCAACACTACTGGATCCCTGAGCGAAAGAAGCCAACTCCAACACCTGGCATGCACCGAGTAGATGATATATCCATGCTGAGCGCAAAGATCGATGCTTTGCAAATGGCACTCAACAAGCATACCAAGCAGCGAACGGTAGCAGCAGTCAATGCCGCAACAGCATGTGGCTATTGTGGAGGAGCGCATGAGATGACCGAATTTATGAATGTGACAGAAACTGAGGAAGAAATAGATTTTAAGAAAGCCTTATGTGATTTGGGGGCAAGTGTTAGTTTGATGCCAAGGGCGGTATTTGATAAATTGAATTGTGGAGATCTATCACCAACTCGAATGGCATTACAACTGGCTGATCGGTCAATTCGATATTCTGAAGGAGTATTGCTAGATGTACCGATCAAAGTTGAAGACTTTTGGATACCCGGAGATTTTGTTGTAGTTGACATGGAATAAGATGAACACATTCTAATCATCCTTAGAAGACCATTCCTCGCCACATGTGGAGCAATGATTGATGTCAAGAATGAGAAAATTTCACTGAATGTCGGAAAGGACAAGGTTATTTACGACATAAACAGAGCTTTAAAATACCCTTCTGACATCGATCGTGTCTTCAATTTGGGCATCACTGATGAATTTGAAGAGGAAGAATATCCATTTGATGAATTTGGAGAGTTCATGGGTATAGAGGATCTGGATAGCCTTCTTGGAAGGGAAGATGACGAAGTACAACCTGAACAAGATATCACCACTAAACCTGACGAGGTTTATAATGAAACTTGCACAAGTTGCACTACTGTCGCAGAAAAAGGAGAATAAATTCCCGCGTCCAAAGTCCTACAACCCGTATTCCCCAATACGGTTAGTAGCGAAGAGAAGAAAAAGGAAAAGGCAGCCTCTCCTCCACAACTCGAGCTTAAACCTCTTCCACCCAACCTACAATATGAATTTCTAGGCCCAAACCGAACCTATCCGGTAATTGTCGGCTCTCAGCTTGACAAGACCCAAATCAGCAAACTCGTCAATACACTCAGAAAACACAAGAAATCCATTGGCTACACGATCGATGACATCAAAGGCCTCAGTCCTACCATTTGCATGCACCGAATTCTGCTAGAGGAAGATCACAAACCTTCACGAGAACCGCAAAGAAGACTCAATCCGAACTTGAAGGAAGTGGTAAAGAAAGAAGTCTTGAAGCTGCTAGATGCAGGCATCATTTACCCCATCTCTGATAGCAACTGGGTGAGTCCCGTCCAGGTCGTTCCAAAGAAGGGAGGCACCACAGTTGTGAAAGGAGATAACGACGAAATGCTCCAAACAAGAGTCGTTACAGGGTGGCGAATGTGCATTGATTATCGGTGGCTAAATGTGGCGACAAGAAAGGACCACTACCCCCTTCCATTCATCGATCAACTGTTGGAGCGACTAGCAAAGCATTCATACTTCTGCTACCTTGATGGATACTCCGGCTTCTTCCAAATTCCAATTCATTCTCAAGATCAAGAAAAGACCACATTCACATGCCCCTACGGAACTTTTGCATACCGACGCATGGCCTTCGGGTTATGCAACGCCCCAGCGACCTTCCAAAGAGCCATGGTGTCTATCTTTTCAGATTTTGTTGAAGAAATAATGGAAGTATTCATGGATGATTTTTCAGTTTATGGGGAAACCTTCGACTCATGTTTGAAGAACTTATCTAAAGTTCTAAAAAGATGCGAAGAAGTAAACCTCGTATTAAATTGGGAAAAATGTCATTTTATGGTACAAGAGGGGGTTGTGCTTGGTCACACCATTTCCTCTAAGGGATTGGAGGTTGACAAAGCAAAAATCGAGGTAATTGAAAAACTAACTCAACCAATATGTGTTCGTGACCTTCGCAGTTTTCTTGGTCATGCAGGTTTTTATCGAAGATTTATCAAGGACTTCTCAAAAATCGCGAAGCCACTCTCAAACTTGACCATGAAGGATGCCGAGTTCATCTTCGATGAGAAATGTATCAAAGCATTCAACACACTCAGGAATGCTCTGATTTCAGCCCCAATTCTCCAACCACCCGACTGGGACCATCCTTTTGAGATCATGTGCGATGCAAGTGATTACGCAATAGGGGCAGTCCTGGGACAGCGAAAGGATAAGAAGCCCAATGCAATTACACAACAACTGAGAAAGAACTACTCGCAGTAATCTTTGCAATTAACAAATTTCGATCTTACCTTGTAGGTTCAAAAGTCATCATCTATACAGATCATGCAGCAATCAAGTATCTCATCAACAAGAAGGACCCAAAACCTAGACTCATCCGATGGGTACTCCTCCTACAAGAGTTCGATATCGAAATTAGAGACAAGAAGGGCACAGAGAATTCAGTAGCCGACCACCTGTCAAGACTGAGACAACCAAGCGAGAATGATCAACCAATCGATGATTCTTTTGCGGACGAACAACTCTACTTTGTAGAGATAAGCAAACGGCCATGGTACGCAGATCTGGCCAACTACATTGCATGTGGGGCCATCCCACCCGACATGACATTTCAACAAAAGAAGAGATTCTTGGCAAATGCCAAACATTTCTACTAGGATGATCCTTACCTCTTCCGCCTTTGTGTAGACGGAATACACAGGAGATGTGTCACACAAGAAGAATCGAAAAGCATCATCCATGATTGCTACTCCTCGCCATATGGTGGCCATGCATCATTCCAAAAGACGGCATTGAAAATCCTTCAAGCAGGTTTCTATTGGCCTGACATCTTCAGAGACGTTAAAGATTATGTCTCTCGCTGTGACGCATGTCACCGGACGGGAAACATATCTAAACGCGATGAGATGCCGCAAAATTCAATCCTAGAAGTAGAGATTTTTGATGTTTGGGGAATTGATTTCATGAGACCATTTCCAAGCTTAGGTAACAACAAGTATATCCTCGTAGCAGTCGACTATGTCTCAAAATGGGTGGAAGCAATTCCAGCACCCTCAGCAGATGCAAATGTAGTCAAGCGACTATTCCAGAAGATCATATTTCTAAGGTTTGGCATCCCTCGAGTAGTGATAAGTGATGGAGGATCACATTTCATCAACAATCAATTCAACAATCTTCTGAAGAAATATGGCGTCACACACAAAGTGGCAACTCCTTACCATCCACAAACCAGTGGGCAAGTAGAAATTTCAAACAGAGAAATCAAGAACATCTTGCAAAAGACGGTGTCTTGGTCCAGGAAAAATTGGGCACTCAAACTAGACGAGGCACTTTGGGCCTACAGAACCTCGTTCAAAACTCCAATCGGAATGACACCCTACAAGCTGATCTACGAAAAAGCTTGTCATCTGCCGGTGGAATTAGAACACAAGGCATATTGGGCAATCAAAACGTTCAATTATGACCTTCGGGACGCAGGCAAAAGAGGCTACTAGATCTGAATGCACTAGACGAACTGAGACTCCACGCATACGACAATGCAAAGATGTATAAAGAACGGGCGAAATTCTACCATGATAAAAAGATAAGAAAAAGGGAGTTCAAGGAAGGCGACATGGTGCTTCTCTTCAATTCACGACTCAAACTCTTCTCCGGAAAATTGAGATCCAGATGGACGGGACCATACAAGGTCACTTACGTGTACCCTTATGGGGCAGTCCAAATCTGGAGTCAAGAAACCGGGTATTTCAAAGTGAATAGTCAGAGGTTGAAGCACTACATCGCAGGAACAAATGATGAGCATAAGGAGACATATTCCTTCGGGAATCAGCCAAACGATGGATGAGATCAAAAAGTCGAGCTAATGACTTTAAACAAGCGCTTCTTGGGAGGCAACCCAAGGCCACTTTTACTTTCTTTTTCATATAAAAATTCAAAAATCAAAAAAATATTTCATTTGATCCTAAACTATTATACTGATCACAGGGTTACTAATCTTACCTACAGAAGGAAATGCTGGAAGAATTTGGTCGAAAAATTCGAAGCCCGTCATGAAGATTTACTCCCTGTTACGGACTGTATCAGTCCAATACGCGGTAATACTCCAATACGGACCTACCTGGGACTTGGCGCAGAAAAGGCAGAGTTCAACACAAAACCGCACAACGGTTACGGACCGTATCAGTTGATACGGACCGTATTCAGTGAGCAGAAATAACCAACTCTCTAATTCTGGCGCTCCAAGGAAGAAATTCGAATTTAACCAAATTTAAACCTCCCACCATTACCACCTTCTGCACATTCATCACACCCTTTCACTACCATATAAACCTTTCATCCATCTCCCTTTTTCCTGCACCATTTCATAGAATTTCCAGATCAAAATTCGCATCCTGTCCACAGAATTCCTCAAAGTCAGGCCCGTATCAACCCTGTATCAAGTAGATACGGCCCGTAACAGAGACCGAAACCAGAGAAAAATGGCACACAACAGCCCTCGTTCCTCTGACTCTCAACCCGACGATGAAAACATCTTCGCGACAGCCATGGAAATCAAATTACGCGACAAACAAGAATTCGACCGTGCTCAAACATTGCTTGATCGCACCATCGCGAACAACAAAGCGATGTGTATCAATACCATGAAGGTCCTTGGATGCTATGATTATGTGCGAGTATCCCTTAACAATATCAATTTATGGGATTTGGCGGACCGCCTACGAACCATAAGAGTCTATTTGAGGCCCTCCATTGAGTTTTTATCAACACTACAATGGGATGGCGACATGATCAAATACTGATTATTCAACAGCCCATTTGCCATAACAATGGAGGAATTTTGCAAGGTGCTGTCCATCCCCACAAATGGCGAAACCGAATTATGCACAAGGGAGAAACGCATGAAGTACTGGAAAATGATAGCAATTGATGAGCGCAAAATATACCGCAAGGACTCACGCCTCATCTCATCGATAGAATTAAGGTATATTCATATTATTTTGACTAATTCTATATTCCCAACAGGAGAGGACACAACGGAAGTGCGAGAGAGGAACATTTACATCATGCGTTGCATGAAGAGCTACAAGCATCAATCGCACCTTGGATACCACATCTTGCACCACCTCAAATCGGTGGCCGCCGACACAAAGAATAATCACGTGGTTTCCGTGGGTTGTTATGCAACCCTCCTTGCACACCACCACAACATAAAACTCGTCGGCGAAACTGAAGTATTCGGCAACAACCGCCTTAACATGAACTACCTAGTGAACAACAATCACGTGCAAGCAGTATTCAATGCACACACAGGTGACATAAGGTACCCGTTGAAAATAGGCGAGGGAATGACCCTCCATATCGGAACGGATAAGGGGTCATTCCAGTTTGGATACGAATCCGAACATGGAGATGATGCACGAAGCGACGAGGAAGAACCAATAGAGGAGGAACCAATCGAGGAAGAACCAACCGAGGAGGAACCAACCGAAGAGCCCATGGAGGAAACACATAGCGCATCACACCACTCATCCATCCACCATCATGACATGGCTTTCGTACGCCACCTCATTCCGCCACGCGATAACACCAATGAAGCAAACTCCATGCCCGCACCAACCGGATGGGAACAAGAGACAACCATATCTCAAGCTCATGAGCCCGGTCCAACCGCACGTTACGCCAACAACACCCTCGAAAATTTGAAGAAACATACCTGCTACTTGGAGGAATACTTGGACAAGGTAAACAAAGCCCACGAAAATTTCTATGAATATTGCCTTTCCAAGGGAATACCATTCACACCACCGATTCCATTCACCCCACCACCGCCCCTTCGCAACGAGTAATCTGTGAGATCTTTCTTATCCCTCTCTTAATTGTTTATTTTCTTGCATTGAGGACAATACAAAATTTAAGCATGGGGGTAGGGGTAAGAAATTAGTTTAGGAATTGCATTGTATCTAGGATCATGGCATGTAGGACCATTATTTTTCATTTGTTTCGCTAGCAGTTTTACTCAATGGGACCACTTCTCAAGGCTTAACCAAGATAAGTTGGGAGGAACGATTGAGGTTTTTATCTAGCGTGCATATAGGCATTTGCATTGATAGGATCATATAATTTAGGGGTAATTTGCATGTAGGTTAATCAAATAGGAATTGTTTTAAATTGAATTAGGCTAAGGTTTAGACAATTGGCCATGATACCAAAAATTCAGAATTTTTAATTATTGGTGATCTCAAAGTGAACAATGAATTGCTAACCATGAGAGTTGATAAAAAATCGCAAACCCTAGAATTTTTATTTATTGAGTAATTTATTTTTGCAAAGTCTTTTAAATTTGATAGCATTTTAGAATACCCATTTATTATAGATAGACCCCTAGCGAACTATGCAATAATTCCTTGTATGAATAAATACTTGAAATTGTGTGTAATCATGGTACTTGTGACACAAAAATATTTTATTTTTCAGAAAAATACAAAAATACAAAAAAATCAGAAATAAGAAAAATCCAAAAAAATAGAAAAATATAGAAAAAGAAAAAAAAATAGAATAAAAGATGGAGGATAAAAAGAGTACGGGTGCCTACACAAGACTGGTTACCAATAGGCTCGAGAAAACCTCCCAAATTTTAAATTTTGTACATATTTAATTTTTTAAAAATAGTCACAAGTACCAACACACTTAGTTGTCATACTTTGCTCCAATCAATTGGGAAGGAAAATCAAAATTTATATCATTAGAATTTCTATTGATTGGAAGGGATCCACTTATAATCGAAGGGGAAATTAATACTTCAATTTTAAGGATATTTGTGAATTAGATTGTTCGATAATAATTCTTCTAGGGTAAGCATAATGAGGTCAATCATGGGGTGAATAAATTGTTCAAGGGAGAGATCATGAATATTTTAGAGTTCTAAATTTTTATTGTCATGTCAATTGTACCAAACCCAAGTTCTAATTTAATTTTTAACATGTCCTTGAGATTGTATGGTTTAACCTAGACCGGATCTTTGACCAGCTGGGATGTCGTTGCTTGAGGACAAGCAACAATTCAAGTTGGGAGGCATGATCAGAGTCAAAATAACGATGATTTACGTAGGGTTTTGGCTTAGGTTTTACATATTTTCTCACACTTATGTTTAATTAATTAGAGAAAAAGGCTACTGTCACCCTTCTTTATGTTTTATTGCAGAAAACAGGTTTTGAGACTATTTTACACCAAATGCAGCTAGAATCGGGTCAATCGGATCAGCGACGCTTATCGACGAAGTCTCTGTTACGGTCCGTATTGCCTGATACGGACCAGGCCTAGCACAGACCAGAAGATAGCGCTGGAAGCATTAAACCCTAACCGTCAAGATCCTAATACGGACCGTATCAACTGATACGGTCCGTATCCGAAGGCGTCTCTTGGGGAATAACTGCCGACAGCTGTTTCCAGATCAGTTTCTTAGCCCCTACTCAATCTCCAAACGTCCCTCCACTCCTATATAAAGCCCCTGGGCAGAAGGAATAGTTATCTTTGTAATTAGGGTTAGATTTGATTAAAGTGAGAAGAGAGGAGTGCTTGTAACAATGCCGTTCCGCAGCTAAGTTCATTTTCTTAGGGCTAGGCAGTAAACCTTGTTACTCTTGATGTTTTGATATATATATTTCTGTTGATTATGATTTCTTGTTGTTGTATCAAAATGCTTTTGTGATTTACTATCTCTTCATCTAACTTCAAGGATCTAGTTTGAGTCCGTTAGAGTAGTGACAGTACTTTAATGGTAAGAGAAACTATTTGTATGAATTAGCCTCGTTGAGATTTATTAGGTTTATGTGAAGAAAACCTTAGCGGGGAAACCATAAACCAGACCAACAAAACGCGTACCAAATTCCATCACTTGCGTAAGGAAAATCGCAGTGATCTGTGTAGTAATTTGGGGTTTTTAGAGATTAGTCATTTGCGTAAGGAAAATCGCAGTGTCCTATGTAGAATCTCGATGAAAGATCTGTCATTCTTGCATAACATAAATCGCAGTGACCTATGTGGTGTCTTTCATAAAACAACAACAGGAAATCAGACGCAACAGAAATATATTGTCAAGACAGATTGAGTGGCAATGGTGTGCCGAAACCCTAGGAATTCTCATCTCTATCTTTATTTTAATTACTTTTAATTGCCTCCTAATTTACATTGATCACAACAACATCTCTCAATTTTCAGATTTCATCTAGCCTTTCGAAAGATTGTGATTCGATCGCTCAAAGCATTGAACTAATATTCCCTGTGGATCGACCTCGTATATACTACTCGATAGGATTGTGCGCTTGCAGTCCGAACCGATAGCATTTCCGAGTTTATAAATATTAAAAGAAACATTGTTCTCTTTTGAGTGATCAGTTAACTCGAATTTTGAGTTTACATACATACTGTCTGATATGCTTTAGCACGTATATTAAAGGAGTCATGTGCATTCAATTTCGGATGAGATTGGTCTGAATTCTGATTATATGGTTTCAATTTGAACTCAAAATTTTAGTTACTTCATAGGATCTGAACTCCTTTACAGGATTTTTGCCAGAGGGGGCAGAAATCGGGTTCGAATAGTTTATCAGATTCAAACCCATTAATTAACCGGATACTAAATTTATCAGAATTGCGTGAATCGGTCGGAGCCGAATCGAATCAGAAACTCAGATTTTTTTGCCATAAGCTATTTTGTACATAAAAAAAATATAAAAAAAAAGAGTAAAGATGTTGTCCCCCGCACTCCAGTTCCCTAAACGTCCCCCCATTCTAACTAACTTTGTCAATCATTAAACCATCTTGAAAAACGTGTAAAACGTGTAAAAGATGAGTCCAGTTTTTTTCTTTAAATACTTGATATCTTAGTATGAATACTTGATGAATTATATATCAATATTTGATATCTTAGGTATGAATACTTTCCATTTTGTATGAATACTTTCCATATATGAATATTTGATGAGTCCAGTTTTTTCTTTAAATACTTGATATCTCAGGTATGAATACTTGTTGAATTATATATGAATATTTGATATTTTAGGTATGAATACTTTCCATTTTGGGAGAATACTTTCCATATATGAATATTTGATACCTTGAAAAATATGTAAAAGTATGTCATCATGGATCTCATTTGAAAGAGAAAATTGTGTAGAACACGTTCGTGATTTTAAATTTGCAAAATTCCTCATAGATCGTCCCAAAAATTAGTTAGATTGAACGGAGAAAAAAAAAGACCACCTTGAAAAACGTGTAAAAGATGAGTAGATATTGTGTCCAGTTTTTTTTTAAATACTTGATATCTTAGGTATGAATACTTGATGAGTTATATATGAATACTTGATATCTTAGGTATTCGTACTTTCCATTTTGTATGTAAATTAATTTAATCAATGAATGTAGCACTAGTGGTGTGATCCACGTGACTTTTTTGTTGTGGTCCCCAATGCAGTCTGACAGTTACTGGCCCCGAAAAGTAATGGTCCCCAGTTGAATTTTAGTGATGAATACTTCATTGAGTAGGTATGAATACTTCATTGGGTTGGTATGAATACTTCATTCATTAGGTATTCATACTTTCAATTTTATTTTTCCTTTGTCTGACAGTTGAATAGATGTCTGACAGTTGTACTTTGACCGTTAGTTAGTGGGGAGACGTTTAGGGGACTGAATGGGGGGGACTGTTAGTCGATCCAAAAAAAAAAATATGTCAAATAATTATGCTGGTATTATTTTCTAATTAAATAATTTTTATTTTTTACTATTAGAAAATATGAAAATAAAGAGCAATCAACTATTACTATGCCTCAAACAATCCTGTCCTTGCCTACGGACCAATTGAAGCCTTTTGTCCTTCAACTAACAATTTAAAAAGGAAATAAGTATTAAATTATAATAAAGGCCCAATAAATTGCGGCCCATTCACTTAGATTCATTGTCCCACCTGTCAGAATCTTCTGCCCCATCTAATTTTGTTGTTTTTAGTTTTCACGCTACTAGGCTGCCACAGTGCTACTCAAAGACTTAAACCACAAAATCTCGAAAAAAATGCAGAATAGCACATGCATATAGGAGAGAATCAGTTCGATTTGGACAAAAACTCAGTCCAGAGAGAGGCAAACTAATTTTCAGAACTAGTAGCGAATTCTCAAAAACAATTATATATCCCCGTGGTCCTCTCATGAAAGCGCGTGGTCCCCTCATTAAAAATGCGTGGTCTCCCTTAGTAACCGAATGACAGTTAAAAATTGGGACCACCTTCTAGAAGGGTATCTTACGAACCGGGATCACTTATAAATTATGTATATATATGCCTTAAGTTCTGTAAACATAAAAAAATTAGAGAAATACTTTTTTTCAAATTTTTTTTTTTTCTATGTATAGAAGGTTCATTCAAAGCTTTGTAATTATGTATACATTTGTATTCTAATACGGTATACAGATGTCATTTATATGGTAAACCTTTTTTTTTGAAGAAATTTTTTAATTAATTTTATCAATTATAATTTTAGATTTGCAAATGCAAATTATATACTATTTTCAGTTGTCAAGAATTGTGTACAAATTTGACAAATGTCACAATCATTCTGTGCAGGCATTACCATCATCCAGGACACATAACAAAAAAAAAAGTTACCGTAAACATCGCCATAATCCTGTAAACAAATAACAATTATTCTGTAAAAAGATCACAATATTCCTGTAAATACTTTACAATTATTCTGTGCAGATATATATTACAATCATCCAGGAAACAAAACAAAAAAAGAGAAAATGTATTGTCATCCTAACAAAATCTACTTGCGCCCCTTTTGTAGAATATTCTGAGGATGAGACAGAAGTCTCATTGCCAGAATAATTCTTTCTCTAGTTCCTGCAAAAAAATCCAAAATATTATCAATAATATATAAATAAAAAAACATTAAATTATAAAATAACTATTCAAAAAATTTCATAATAAAGAAATTTCAGACTAGAGTAGATAAGAATAGAAGATTATTTTCTAGTATAATGATTTTTTAAATAAGCTGGAATAGAACCGGATTAGAGGCATAATTCCTGAAATAGGCGCGAGCCTTATTCTAACATTTATAGAGCTCTAATACCATAAAACATTTCATAAAAGGGAGGATATTGTATTGGTCTTGTGTTTTTGTATTACCTTCTTCTTTTCAGGGTAAGCTCAACATTGTTTCCACACTATGTTTCGCTTGAGGGGGGGGGGGGGGACGTAATATAGGAACACATAGATTGTACTGGATATATTACTGGGTGTAAATTGTAGGAGTTGATTAACAATGTAGTGGTGGTAGGTAGGAGATATTTAGTGAAGTTGTTTAGGATTAATCATAGTCAAACCTATAAATAGGTGTCATGTCAATGTAATAAAAAACACAAGATCAATAAAATATCCTCTTTTGTGAAATGTTTTATTAGACCAAAGAATCTTGCTGGTTCTTGTACCATACTTGGTCTTGAATACTTGAAGGAATGGTTTTCTTGTACCATAGTTCGTCGCTGGTTTGCAAGAGCAACTACGATTTTTAATCTATTCGGTGGATTCACAAGCTCCGTGGGAGAAGTAGAAGCATTGGGAGTGGAAATTGGGATTGAGAAAAGAAATCGGGTGTTAATTCTTATGGATAAACGGATATTCGAAAACTTAAAATATATGGATACGGATAATTATCCGTATTCGTATGTGTATCTGATTCTAAAATCAAAACCGTATCTGCTTAAATTATAGATGTATCTGAATCCGTATCCGCAAACTATCTATATCCGAATATCTGAATCTGCAAAAGGTCAGATACAGATCCAGATACAAACAGATAATATTTGATCCGTTTGCACCCCTACCCATTGGCCATTGGCTGTTAATTTTATAACTATATTTTTACTTGAATAATTTTTTTTATATATTGTAATAAATAAACTGCATCAGCTATACGAGTATGACTATGGACTCAGATTTTCATATACCCTTTTCCTTGCAAATATGGATAATAATGATTAGTGTAAAGTTGTGTAAGTAAAGCAACCTTTTTTCAACCTTGAAAAAAATCAACCTTTTGTCTCCGCACGCATCATACATCATACATAGAAAATTTAATTAGAAATATGCTCATAAGACCATTACTTATGACTTGTGAGTAATTAATGTTTGTTTGATTGGTAACGGTACCTCACCATTGAAATAATGTGGTTTCTCTATCTCCATTCTTATATTAAATATTAAGTATCTAGATGTCCTCATTTGTCAATGGTTGTCATTAAAAGATAAAATTTCAATGTGAATTTCAATTGAGATATGGTCCATTGGCCTGATTGACTAAACGAAATTTTAGGTTTGGCTGAATATGCATGGTCAATTAATTAGCCATTAATTCTCTATCAAAATTCTATTACTGTTCCACGTGTATTATCAATTAATTTGTTTACTTTTCTTTTTCTGTAGTTTTATTTTAATCTTTGAATTAGTTTACTTTTCTTTGATTTAGATACCTACAATATTACATGTCTACTAAAGCAGTATGTAAATTTTCAAAATGATATTATATAGTTTTGTGATTTTTATAATCACATCTGTTTTCAATTTGATTGATGTCATGTTTTTTTTTTGTTTTTTTTATAAATGTCATGTTGTTTTAGTGTCTGAAATTTGTTTATAATACAACCACCGTTGGTGATTTTCGTAAGGATTCCATAGTCGTAAATAACATTTCTTATATTTTTGTTAATGAAATTAATTTGTTTGTAAATTAAACTTTTCTTTAATTAAAAATTAAGATTATTTATATGAAAGGGTTGACGTATTCTAAAATAAGCGGTTGCAGTGCAGAACAATTTTTATTTTTATGATAGTCGTTCTTGTAGGATATTGTTAATAAAAAATTATATGCTCACTACATGCACTAAGAATATATATAAAATATTGTAACATATATACATCATTCATGTCACTTGATTTATCCAGATAGAACTGTTTAACTTTTTGGCATGCTTCAGTCTGTTTATCTAACTCCAGAACTTACTTAAACCATCACAGAAAAAAAAGCTTCAGAACTTACCTTTATTTTCACTTAACTAATTTGTAGCCGAATTTTTTATTAATAACATTAAATGATAATAAAGTAGAAAAATGACATCAGTTTTTGAAAAATTCTAGAAACAATATTTCCGTTGGATTAGTCAGCAAAATAAATAGTCAATTCCGTTAAATAGCATGCATGGACCAGCTCAAATTCAACTTCAAACAAAAAATTTATAAAATTTAACATTCAATTCAATCATTCAACTCAACTTTGTTTGTTTCCTATTAAAATATTATAATATTTGACATTGAATTCAAACATTCTAACTCAACTTTTGTTTGTTTCCGCTGTATTCAAACTAATTGTCACATCTTTTGTTTTTTTCCTATTAAAATATTGGGAGCACCTGGCTATCCCCGTAACCTTCCCTCATTTTTTCCCCAGTCATTAACTACTTGAGTAACTACTAACTTGGGGAGACCACTTTTTATTTGGGGACCGCCTTATATTTCAAAGATTTTACAACTAGAGCGCGCAAGTATTCATATATAATGCATCAAATATTCATACATAATACATCAAGTATTCATACTTAAGATATCAAGTATTAAAAAAAATGGACACATCACTCACCCATCTTTTACACATTTTTAGAGGTGGTTTTGTTTTCTCCGTTCAATCTAACCAATATTTCTGACGATCTGTGAGGAATTTTGCAAATCTAAAACCACGAACGTCTTCTACACAATTTTCTCTTTTAAATGAGATCCATAATGACATACTTTCGAGTTGCCCATTGCACAAGTATTCATACCTCATCGAGCAAGTATTCATACCTCGTCGTGCAAGTGTAAATAGTTCATGTATCAAGAGTATTACAAGAATTTGTGCATACCTCGATTAATTTTACAAGAGCAGCCGAAGTATTGACATTGCTTTATTGCTTTCTAATTCAATTTTATTTTTTAGAATAAAAAATAGTTGCCACATGTTTCACTGTCGAAGCAAAAATAATCTATCAAATTTTACAAATCATGTAATTGAAATGTTATAAAAAAACAAAAACAATATTCAAAAGAAACAAAACATACTTCATTGAAGTATTCATACGTATACGTTGAAGTATTCGTACATAAGATATTAAGTATTCATGCATATACGTTGAAGTATTCATACCTAAGATATTAAATATTCATTCATACACGGAGAGAGGAAAAAAATAAAGGGAGACAAAATCTGCTAATTAATTTGTAGGGACCACCACGAACGTCTTCTATGCAATTTTCTCTTTCAAATGAGATCCATAATGACATACTTTTGGGTTGTCCATCGCGCAAGTATTCACACCTCATCGAGCAAGTATTCATAACTCGTCATGCAAGTATTCATACCTCATCATGCAAGTATTCATGCCTCGTCGAGTAGATATTCATTTTTTGTCGTGTAAGTATTCATATTTCGTCGAGCAAATACTCGTAATGCAAGTGTAAATAGTTCATGTGTCAAGTGTTTGTACCTAACGGATTCTATCAAAAAAAAAAAATTTCATATTGCACTGGATGATGTCTGAAAGTATTAATATCAAGTATTACAAGTATTCATACCTCGTTATGCAAGTGTGAATAATTCATGTATTAAGTGTTTGTATCTAACAAATTCTATCAATTTTTTTTTTCATATGGAACTGGATGATGTCTGAAAGTATTAATATTAAGTATTACAAGTATTCATATCTCATCATGCAAGTGTGACTAGTTCATGTATCAAATATTTGTATCTAACAGATTCGATCAATTTTTTTTTTCTTACATTATTAGATGACGTTTGAAAGTATTCTTACTTTGTCATGTTAATGTGAATAGTTTATGTTTCAAGTGTTTGTATCTAACATATCCTATCAATATTTTTTTTCCTTATGGCATATTGGATGATGTTTGAAAGTATTACTATCTAGTAATGCATGTATTCGTACTTTGTTATACAAGTGTGAATAGTTCATGTATCAAGTATTTGTATTTAACAAAGTCTATCAAATTTTTTTTCTTATGACATTGAATGACGTTTGAAAGTATTAATATCAAATATTGCAAGTATTTATACCTCGTAATGTAAGTGTAAATAGTTTACGTGTCAAGTATTTGTACCTATCATATTATATCAAATTTTAATTTTGTTTCATATAACACTTTTAAATGCAAATATCCCCTATAAATTTACAATAAAGAAATGACAAATAAAAATTGCAAAACTGAAATGTAAAAATGACAAATGAAAATGCTTCCATATCCATAATTCTCATGTTCTCAACTCTAAAAAAATAGGAATCTTAAATAATAAAAAAACGCAGGCCAACAAAACCTTCTCTACAAATTGTCATTTAATTCTCGCCATAATCTGTTCAGAGGAAAGAACAAAATTTAGTAGCAACATATGAAACAAGAGAACTATTTTAACCTGTAAATAAGTCAACTATTTGAAAATTATAAAAATCATGAAGAGAAATGCAATTAACAGATGCATACACTATATAAATCTTTTGCAATTACAAAACAACCTCGTTCTCCGTAAGAAAATTTATACGATTGACCCCATATGTGTTTGATCCCCAAAATTCGAAAGTCTGCCCCTGTTAATAGAGGGTTTATATTGAATATTTCTTGTTTGCCTATTGATCAACTACTTTTATTTTTATTTAAAAAAATTACAATGTAATGGTTCTTTTTTCTTGCAAATATATATACTGTGCTATTTATTATTGTATATCCACGTTTAAAATATTGAAAATGAAATCAACATATATGAGAGTTAAATGTAACAATAACATATATGCTCTTATATATGATTGAAAGTATATATATTACACTATTGCTGTTTAAAACATGTATTGTTGTTTTTTTTCAAAAAAAAGAAAGCGTCAGATCAAAGGCAACGACAAGAAGTCAAGAAATGCCACGTGTCCCCATTAATTACAATTCGGGCGGAAAAACATTGGACAGCTCTGTTGATCCATAAATGCCACGTGTCCCCATTGATTACAATTCGGATCCCCTAAAGTAACTCAAGTTTCGAGTTTGAATCCAGACTGTTCTATTTGCTCTGGCACAAATATTGGAATTCTATGCATTCCACCTTGTGCTAGATTGACCTAAATTTTGATTGATACATCCAGATCTAAACTCAAAATTTAGGGGATCCGATGGTTCGGAAGTGCCATTGTATCCATAATTCTGATCGAACGGTTTGGATCTAAACTCAAAATTTGGATTACTTTAGGATCTGGACCCCATTAATTAAGCGATTAATAATGCTAAGATGAAGTTGCTGCCTTGCAGGGCATGTTTTAATACATGGGTAGTTGCAGTGCTCCAGTCATGCATTTCCTAACTTCATTTCTCAAATAATTTAACAACAAAATTAAACGAGTTATTATTGGTACCAAGCGACAGTATTAAATCGGATTCCAGCACTATGGTAATCTAAATCAAGTCATGCAGGAACCACCATTGATATATAATAAATTGTTTGGAAGAGGTTGAGGGGGGTTTATAACCTGAGAAGATAAAGAGCAACCAAACTCTTCTACAAGTAGTATGGAGAGAAAAATGATGATAGGCATCTCTGTTTTGCCACAATATAAAGATTGAATAAAAGTAGCAATAATGAATAAATTGTTCACAACGGAGACAAATTGCAATTTCAAAGAGTATGAGCATGTGTGTATAACTATATACATACCAGCCAATAGTGACGCCTGTTCTTCAGTTAATTTTGCAGCAAAACCCCTAAATCCTCCTTGATATGTGAGATGCTTGTGCTTTCTCTAAAGTCTAAACTGAATCATAAACAATCCAATATCACTAATTTATCTCTTATATAAGATAAAATTTTCGATTGAACCTTAATAATAAATTGAACAAAAGCAACATATTTTGTTCTTTTACCTTCCCTTGTGAACAGATGCAAGCATTTGATGGGGACTACATAGTAAGGTCACAAAAAATCGCTTTTCTCATTTCCATAGAGTTAAACAAGGCCAGCATATATATCAAGAGGAGGGACCTACTTACACCATTTTATGGTGACACATCTTCACACCATATCGGAATCGAACCAACACTTTATTTAAGCAAAGTTTATAAGTCATTTGTGATTTCAAAAATTCAAACAATCAATCCGAACCATTCAACATGATCTCCATATTAAAATGTGCTTGGTGACCAAATTTTACATTTTTTGGAAATTGTTTACTATTTTTTTAGAATATTTGAAACTCGCTATTTTTCAATGGTCCAAAATTGTCTTAAAAGAGAGAAGGCAAGAGAGCTCGTGAGAGAGAGTCAGAGAGAAGGCAGGGGCAGGTGAAGGCGTGGGCCACTGACATATGGGTCCATTCTTAATCAAGAGTCAATAAGGACAAATTAATCCGTGTTTTAGTTCAGTGTGAACTATGTCATACTTGGTCAAATTTGGCTCCTTGAATCTTTTTGCTTTCTTGAAAAAAAAAAACAGCATAATTTGGTAATAATTTCCCCAGGCGTTTTTATAACACAAGAAACTTAGTTCCTTAGAATCATCACCATTTGGTTCTTTCCGGAAATGCTCTAGTTATGTTTTTTTTTTTTAATCATCAGGGATTAAAAAAAAAAAAATGTTTCGTTTGGAATAGGTAGATTTGGAATCATATCATTTTCTGGAGGAATCAAACTTTTGCCCGTTTACTTGAGATACATTTTGGGCCTAAAAGATAATTTTTTCATATTATAAGCCCAATTACCTGAGTTTCATTTTGGGCCTAGAAACAATTCATCAATGGATCTTGTATACCATTCAAGTAAATTTACTAAAATTAATTACCACAAGTAATTGGGAGTACAAGTAAAATAAGCCCAAGTGACAACAAACTCTACTTAATTTCTGATTTAGTTTTTTGTGACAACTCTTAATACCTCCTTTAAATCTTGCATTTCCCTGTTCTCCAATCAAGCTTATACTCTGCTGTTGTTTTCATATACTCCATCTTTATTCATCTGTTAATCCATTTACAATTGTATAACAAATTATAATCCAACCATAATTTTAACAAGGAAAAGATATTTCAAAAGTATTTGTTTTATAATATACAATAAATTAACCACTGCAAACTCACCTTTGAAAAAAAAATAATAAAATGCTTTAGTAAAATCAGCAAGGAGGCTTGTCAGCAGGGGGAGGCAGCATTTTTGCCTCTGTACTATTACCATCCTTTGTTATAAACACAGTATCCATTCCCCAAATATTGTGTGTTTCATAGTCACAGTGCATGAACCAAACTCCTAATTAATTGTAAAACCAAAATATGTTTAGGATTAGTCTCTGAAAAACACTCAAAACAACAATTTGTAACAATAACTAATATACTATTTGATTAATTTTGTTGATCTACTTAATTAGTCGGGATCAACTATCTAATCAAATATTGCTAAACAGAACGTTCTCATTGTAGTTGTGTCACACCTTTGATTGTCAAAATTAAATCAATAAAAAGATTTAATATATTTGATATTTAAAAGAAAAAAAAGAAAAAAAATAAACTCACCCGGATTAGCTGCCCTAAAGCAGATAGTTGTCCAACCGTTCTTCGGCACACCCAAAGTGCTCTGATATGGCGGATCGACCAAGTTGTAACTCAGAGGATCTGTTGTGTTGTCAAAGTTGCCGGTTCCTCTTCCAATGACATAGAAGCTGTGGCCATGCAAGTGTATTGGATGGGTAACCTGTCCGTCTACTACGTTAGTGCCCTGAAACACAATCTCCACGGTCGTGTTATACTCGAGCACTTTCACTTTTGTCGATTTATCAACAAATTTTGCATTCTCTTGATATTGTGCATCAGTAAAATTGAAGAAGAGTGGTGGTTGGTCAGGGAAGTCAGTGGTGTACACATCGGCAATAGAATTATAATATGCATCTAGCACATCAATATTTGGGTTTTGGAAACTAGCATTGTTCATACTGGCAGCTAACCTAGTACCGTTTGGACCATCACATGAGCTATTAGGGCACAATTGTTCATTCGAAGATATCGTGATATACATTTTGACATCGACAGTTTGGGTTAAGACAACTGGGTGATCTGAGCTGGCCAGCGAGCGAAGACCTCTAGTGAACGCAGCTAATGCATTTGTCTCGTTGTGCTTTGGTAAGGAGGTGAAAACCGATCTTAGTGATGGCGAGAAATGATTAGTTTTGTATTCTAACAGCCATAGCCACATTCCAATCTCTAGAGGCTGCAGAACTTCCGTCAAAGTATAGAGCCGCAGATCATGTAATAACGGAATGGGGAAGAAGTGTTTTGCAATTGATTGGCCTCTAAGAGGAGGTCCATCGATTGGCCTGGTGTGATCATGATAAATTCATTCACGTAAGGCTTCGTATAGCTGGCGTCGGCTTCCAACCACCGTTACTTTGTGGCCGGAAACCGCAAAAAAGAACGCATTTTCCATGGCTGCATTTATTACACGGAGGAGGTACATTTTGCCTTGTTCGACTTGTACCTAAAAGTTTCTGCAACAAAAATAAAAATTAAAAATATATGTAGTTAGACCACATTATATTTGAAAAAAAATAATAAATTTGGTTGCTAATTTTGTTTAATTGACATAGTAACAAACATTGTCAAAGAGAATTTTCGTGTTATGAAGCACTAACAACTTGCATTATAAATAAACAACTTCCTATATCGGGAACAATAAATTACCATTTGCTGAGCATGGCATGAAGTCACCAGGCTGTCCATTGATTGTGTTGGCATCAGACAGATCAAATTGATTGCCAGACTCAATTGCAGTTTGGTACACACCAGTTATGTTTTTGTTCCACCAATCTCCTAGAATTAGCGTGAATTCTTTATGGGGTTTGTGGAAGGGGAAGGTGGTTCCGAGCTTCGGGTGAATAACAATAGCACCGTGAACAGTAGCACAATCAAATTCGTTATTTGCGTGCCACCAGAGTGTGCCTTCTTCTTCCGTAAGTTGGATCCGTTGTGTGTAGTTGGCTCTTAGCACGATCAGAATCCAGTCCCTTCAGTATTCGTGTGAGAACAAATTGGACGGTCCGGATCATAATCAAAATTGGGTTAATTTATTAGGGGATCCAAATTCGAGAGGGAAATGAAATTTTAGGCAAATAGAAGAGGGAAAACCCAAAATTCATTCTCTGTGGGTGGCGCAAAAAAGAAGAGGGAAATGAAATTGAAATCCATTGATAATATGTACACATCATCACATATCATACGGTTCATATTCACAACTCTAATATGATTCTAAACACTTGTACAAAATTAAATATGAAAAAATAAAATAAAAATTAAAAACTAGTTTTTTTACATTTTCTATTTACAAATCATAACAACCGTTGACAATTTTATAGAATTTCATTATTTGTAGCCTCTTCAAATTGAGCCAAAAATTGTGGGCCGTTGATTTCCGCATGAGCATTCAACGGTCAATCTGCAATAAAATAACCCCTAATTTCTTTAAAATGATCAAGTTAGTAGTAGGAACCTTAAAAACGAAAAAAAATTAGAGTTCCAACAATTATAAGGTTTGATCCAATGTCTCGTATTTATAGCCCTACGATATCATTATATTATGTCACTTGGATGGATATGTAAATGAACATCAAATTAGATCAAACTTACCAACAATGAAATTAATGGAACACTCTTTCATTTGAACGGTTCAGATCGACCAACGGATGACGTTTGTCTTTGTTCCTTCATTATCTTTGTTCCTTCATTAACTCACCCAACAAGAGTTGATGTACTATGGTCATGTATGTTTGACATAAATCATTGATGCAACATGCATGTACAACTATACAATTTAATTTGTCAAAATTATTTAATAATGCAATAAAAATGTTCTAGCATTATATTTTGATATAAATTTTATCAATATCATTCTAAATTGTTGTCATTTTAATAATTACCATTTTATCAATATGATAGTAAAAATATTGAACTAGTTAAATTTATAATAAATAAAATCAACATCAAATATTACTCATAAACATTTAAACACATATGTACCATCAATTATAATATTTGACTATATCTTTGCATTTTCTATTCCTTTTAATTCCAACATATCATATGTAATCGTAAACATGTCAAATTAGTGGAGTTAGGCCGTACAAAAAGTTGGTCAAGGATGATTGATACAGGTTGCCCAATGCAACTTTGATATTAATTTGTTTTTTCACAAAACATAACTTAATTATTTAAAGAATTAAACTTGACTTATAAATACTAAATTTTTAATTAACACGTTGTTAAATAATTTAAAACACACCTCAAGACTAACATGCAACCTATATGCAATTTAATTAAATTTACAAAACTAAGTTTTTAGTTAACATGTTTTTACGTAATTTGACATTTCACATCAATTAAATTATACATATTATTCATTCATGGAAAAATACTCGAATGATATGGCAAACACTAAGTTGATATGGAAATTTGATCAAACTTTTCTACAATAAAATGAATGTAGTGGTCTTTAGTTTGAATGGTTCCGATTGACTAACGGATGACATATTTGACGTGCGCCTTTATCAACTCACAAATATTTTACACATATCGAAAAGGTAAATAATAATGAATTCCATAAAATCGACAATTATAAGTATGATTTTGGTCATGAAAGCTGTAAATAGTTGAAAATATATTTTTTAATTTTTTTCATATTATTTGTTGTACAAATTAGATTTACATATGTACAAATTGAACATAAATAAGCTAATTTCGAATGTCCAAACTAATTTGTTTAAATTTTCACTTTTCTCTTAAACTTTTGCAAAAATTACTTTTCTTAAATAAAATTCAATCTATATAAACCAATTCTATATATACAAATTATTTTGCAACTTTTTTATTTCTCTTCCTATCAAAAATTTCAAACCCTCTGCCAAAAATTTCACCCTCTCTGCCAAAATTTTGAATTCCCTCTCGATCTAGGCAGGTACCCAAATTCCAAAATTTTCATTTCCCCTCAAACCCTACCCCCCACAGAGTGCGTATCATCTGACATATCTCATATTTTGCGTGAATCCACAACCCGAAAATAAACTGTGAAATTCTTACTTGAACCATAACTCTTAAAAGCAAGAATCCTTGGTGACACTGTCACATTTACACGCTTTGGTGCATTGACTAAAGCTTTGTATGTACTACCGGGTTTACCCACATTGGTTATGGTTCGGGTTACCCAATAACTTCGTTTAAGAGTTGGCACGGTGATTGATGCGTAGTTCAGGTCACTAGCAAGCAAATCTGGCTTTAAACAGACACTACTACTATCTCCAGTTATTATTTGCAGAGAGTGATTGTTATAACCTATAGAACAGAGGAAGGATTTGTAGTCCTGTGGGGATGAATCGAAAGTGAGACCCGGGTTTAGAATGCGGGTCGGGTCTATGAAACCTGACCCGAAGTCAAATGGATTTGCCGGAGTTCCTTCTGGATCTGAAATTATAGTGTTGCCTTTCTTGTCCAAATTTGTTGCTGGAACAGAAATAATATGGTATATGTGCATTATAGTGTATTGTTTGCAAAAAAAAATCTGTACAGGTGGGAATAATTATTAAACTGAACCAAAATATGAGAATCATTTGTAACTGATATTATAAAAACTAAAAAACAAATATTTTTAAACTGCCAATTAAAGAAAACATATGTCTGCTATAACCTGTAGTCATAATTGCAGATTTGATTGCTGAAGGAGACCATGTCGGATACACTGCTTTTACTAAAGCGGCCATGCCAGTGATGACGCAAGGCGGTCCCGATACTGTCTTGCCCGTTAAGCTAAAGTATTCGGTTTTATGGTAAGAGACAAAGGATATTGCTCACAAATAACTCAAACAAACAAACACACAATTTTTCTATTCAAATAACGCTGCTTGTAACAGGAGTATTGCTTCATATTTAAAGGAAAACAAAATTAAAAGCTAACTTAGGAATTGTAAACTATTAAATACTATTTTTTTTGTAAACCACAAAGCTGAAGTTCCCATGCGTTTTAATTAATTGAAATTGACTAGAATCTTGAAGACCATGCCTTGAAATTGACTAGAATTTTGAAGATCATGCCATCTTAATTATTTTGGAGACCAAGCCATTTAGAAGACCACCCATGCAGCCAACGATATTCATTGTATGGTTCAAATTTCGAGTTGCACAAATAAATTCTTAATCGGCTTGAATTTGGTGTGACCATCATCTGTGTCTGAGTCTGAATCGGACACCACCTCGGGACGCACTGCGTCAAGCTCCCCGGGTTGATCGAAGCTTGACCTCAAGCTTGCGTCTGCATAGTATTTGTGGAGATGGCTTACGTTGAACGTGTTGGAAATATGCAAATCATCAGGTAGCTTCACACGGTAGGCATTTGCTCCAAACTTCTCCAAGATCTCGCACGGTCCCACCTTTCTTTTCTTAAGTTTGTGATATTCTCCTTGGGGAAACCGTTCCTTCGGCAAGTAGACCCAAACCAATTCTCCGACTTCGAATTGTACATCTCGGCGCTTTTCGTCTACTTTAGCCTTGTACTTGGAGTAAGTTTGTTCTAAATTTTCACGAACTGTTTTATGCAATTCCCGCAAATCTTCAAGCCTTTCATCCACCTTCTTAACTTTAGACTTCGGTCCTTCAATAGAAAGAATATCAAGGGGACCTCGGGGAATAAATCCATAAACAATTTTGAAGGGTGCGAATCCTGTGGAGCGGTTTACCGAACAATTGTACTCGAACTCAATTTTTGGTAGCAAAGTGTCCCACATGCCGAAAGTTGTAACTTGGGCACGAAGCATGTTTCCGAGACTTCTGTTTACGGCTTCGGTCTGACCATCTGTTTGAGGGTGGAAAGTCGAACTGAACTTCAGTTCGGTCTTTAACTTCTTCCAAAGTTCTATCCAGAATTTGCTCAAAAATCGTATCTCGGTCAGAGACAATGGTACTCGGCAAACCATCATGTCGGACAACTTCATGAAAATATAGTTCGGCCACCTTGGGAGCATCCACAGTGGTTTTGCATGCAATGAAAACTGTCATTTTGCTAAAGCGATCAACTACTACCATGATGCTATCGTTCTTCCTTCGTGTCATTGGTAACCCGGTCATGAAGTCCATTGAAATGTCGCGCCAAATTTCAAATGGAAGAGGCAACGGATTATAGAGACCCTAATTTGTGTTGATGCCTTTAGAAGTTTGACATATTTGGCATGCTCGGACAAAATGTTTAACATCCTGCCATAGACTTGGCCAAAAAAACCGTTCTCGCACCAAACGCAAAGTCTTTTCCAACCCGAAATGGCCTTGATTATGCATTTCCTTGATGATGAGATACCGCAGAGAAGTTGCCGGGATACAAAGTGCGAGACCCCGAAATAAGTACCCGTTATGTAACGAGTAGTCATCTCGCAACTTTTGCTTCACATCCTCCAGGATCTGTCAAAAGTCGGGATCCTCCTTAATGGTCTCAGGCACGTGTTCAAACCCGAGAGTGAAAGTTGACATTGCCGAGAGCAGTCCATGTCGGCGGCTTAGAGCGTCAGCGACTTTGTTGCTTGATCCCGCTTTGTGCACAATGGAGAAAGTGTATTCTTGGAGCGAAGTAACCCACTTGGCATGTCGGGTGCTCAACTTATTCTGTTCTTGCACAAATTTCAGCGATTGATGGTCTGTGTATAGCACAAATTCGCGAGATAAAAGGTAATGCCGCCAATGTTGCAAAGCTTTTACTATGGCATACAACTCGAGGTCATACACCGGGTAGTTGGTTTTAGCTCCACCCAATTTCTCGCTAAAAAATGCCACGGGTTTCTTCTCTTGTGAAAGTATGGCACTGTAGACACCCCAAATTGTGTAATCTTGAAAAAAAAATATATGCTTGCACCAAACACAAGTTATGAAGTCAATGATGAATCAAGAATGTAATTTTCATGCGTCTGCGAAAAAGGTATGCTTTGCAATTGAATTTTTCGATCAATATTATTTATTGCCTAGTTTCAAGTTGAATATGCACATAACAAGTTGGATATTATTGGGTTAAGTTTAAAAGAATTAATGTTATGTTAAAATTGCATACTTTTTTAAATGCTCTAATTTGAAATAATAAATTATGATAATGCATTAATACATGAAATTAAGAAAGAAAATATTGCAACGTATATTTCCCAAATAATTCTATCCACATGAATACCCATCACATTAATTATCTTGTTCGTTTATTTTCTACCCACGGTCTTGAGATGAATTATAGTAGTATATATATCATAAAATCTAAGAATATAACGAGGAAAATATATTTCTAAAATATACCATCTCATAAAATTAAGATAAAATCTAATGGGAAAAATATATTTAATTTTCTAATGCTACAATGCATACTATATTTTACTATGGTAATATCATACTAATATACTATAGTCACACTAATTGAACTATAGTAATATCGTACTATATTATTTCATGCTGTAAGCTTAAGAGGCTTGTTCAAATATGTCTTCAAATCTATAAAATAATAAATATTCTAAATGCTCATATAATTGGTACATAGTCTCATGTCTGAACATTAACAAGGGAGTCAGTAGCCAAAATATGTGAACTACAATGGTTTAGGCAAAATCCACACGTTACCTATTGTCCACCTTTTACTACACCTAGGTACCTGTGTAACATATACATATGGCTGAAGTATGTGGAGCTATTTACCTACTAATCTATAATAAATATTTGTATAGTTTCACATGCCTGATTAAATCATATCTCCAAGTCAAATTTAATTAAGCATGCCTGGTCCAAATTTAACACTTTACATAGCACATATATCAAGTTAATTTGAACTAATGAGAAAGTAATTTATCATCACAATCTCACATTTTTACTAATTCCTATTAGACAAATTTCTAGTTATTGGTCAATCAAGTTTTACATCAACTTAAATATTATATGCATATACAATTTTAAACGTTGATCAATTTCAGGAACTCATTAATATGTCACATGAATACATCCTAAAAATCAACATGAGCTAGAATCATCATAAATATTTTAGCCTTCTATTGTACTGACCTTCTGCATCATGAATATATTATGATCCATGCAATTCTCCTTTAATTAGAAACCTACGTGAGACATACCATTTCTCTTGAGTAAATTATAACACATCAAATTAGAGGCCTTAATGAGCAGAAAAAATTCATACATGAATTGGAATAGTCATGAAGACAACCAAATAGTCAAATATGACATTGTAGGGCCACAAAAAAACTGTTCTTGAAAACATTTCAGCAAGATTCTTGCTTTTGCACCACTTGGATTGTAATTTTTTGTCATGTTTCTTGATCCTTCACACGTGCATGTCTTTAGAAAATTGATTAGACTAATTTGTCACAAAAACATTAGCATGAAATATATCATTCTTAAGTCTAAATTATTATTTCAAAAAAAGAAAAAAACTGCTAGCTAAAGTCTCCTATCAAATTATAAATGAAGAGATAAGATTCGTATTTCAAATCAAAGCACCTAAAATTTATAAAAACTCATCACTTGGGACTTTAAATTTAAAACCCAAAATTATCAACCTCTATGTACACATATTAAGAACATATTTCTGATTTTTTCATATATAAGAAAAAATTCCAGCAGCTAGGAAAATTAAGCAAAAAAATTCCAGCACATTTTTTTCCAGCAGCAAATTCAGCAGCAAAGAAATGAGTTTAAAAGTATTTTAATCATCATACTTATGCAATCAAAGTACACTTAATTTTGACGTATCCTTGTTGTAAAAGTTCAGTCTTTATTCTCTTGAAGTTGACCTAAGAATAGTGCAAAATTCTGAAATTAAGCAAAAAAGTACAGCAAGAATCCTGCTGCCATGTTTCCACTTCTTTTTGACAATAAACATGATTATGATATGTTAAAATAGTTATATAAACTAAGTAAAACGTGCTAAACACCTATATGTATTGTTTGGATTTCGTTTCTGCATTAGAATCATCATAATTCAGTCATTTTTCACAGCTTTTGCCTAACAAATGTGTTTAACTTTGTGCAGAAAAGATTCAGATGTGGGGCATGCCAAGATGCAGCAGCTTAAGGACGTTTTTGAGCTTCAAGAGGCTTCAAACTTCACCTATAAATAGCCCCCTACATCTTCACTTCATCTTCATGTTTGGTTAGAGCATACAAAGCACAAAAAGAGAGCAAAAACGTTGAACTTTAGCCCACAGAAAAAAAAAACAGCCAAGGAAAAATGTGCTTTCCACAAACATTCTCCTAAAACTCTAATAGAATGGGCTCTAAAAAATAATGAGTGACAAACCTACTATGTTATTCCATTAACTTAATCCTCAAACTACTAAAGCCATCCATCCAAGCTGCTGAAGAAATTATTACGATAACGAGAATGAAGATCTGCGTGACTTGAAAACTTTCGATTTATTTCCACTTTCTTTTAGTTGCTTCCCTTATGTTTTTTTAATTTTCTTTTTGTTGCTGTTATTATGTTTGATTATCTCATTTTGTAATTTTTATCATTGCTAAAATATATTTTTGAAAGCTAGAAATTAGTAAAGACCAGTTTTCTTTCGGGTGAGTGTGGTGCCTAACACCTTCCACATTCATAATCAAGACACGAACCTGTTATCTCTGTAAATGGGTGGCGACTCCAAGTAAATTTTATATCACACTTAAGAGGGTGAGTCGAGTGTCAGTTTCGTAGCATGGTAGCTACAGGCACCAATACCAACCTTTGAAGCATCGCATTCTACCTCGAAAGCTTTGTCAAAGTTCGGTAGAGCTAGCACAGGTGCATGAGTTAAACAATGCTTGAGTGTCTCGAAAGCTTGCTGTGCACCGTCACTCCATTCAAAATTCTATTGTTTTAGTAACTCGGTGATAGGTGCTGAGACTGCTGAAGCCTTTGATAAAACGTCGGTAGAGCTAGCACAGGTGCATGAGTTAAACAATGCTTGAGTGTCTCGAAAGCTTGCTGTGCACCGTCACTCCATTCAAAATTCTATTGTTTTAGTAACTCGGTGATAGGTGCTGAGATACTGCTGAAGCCTTTGATAAAACGTCGATAGAATCCCGCTAACCCGAGAAATGATCGTATCTCGGTAAACGAAGAAGGTTTTGGCCAATCTCGGATTGCTAGAATTTTGTCCTCTTCGGGTAAGATACCATTCACGAAGATCTTAAATCCCAGGAATATTAACGTCGGAGTCATCCAAACGCACTTTTTTGAGTTTGCAAAAAGGTTATTATTGTGTAACACTTCCAGAGTATCTCACAAGTGTTGGAGATGTTCATCCCGGTTACGGCTATAGATAAGAATGTCGTCAAAATAGACAACGACAAACTTGTTAAGGAAAGGCCGTAGAACTTGGTTCATCACCCGCATGAAGGTGCTAGGAGCATTGGAAAGGCCAAAGGGCATGACAACCCACTCGAACAGGCCTTCTTTAGTTTTGAAAGCTGTTTTCCATTCATCTCCCGGTTTGATACGAATTTGGTGATACCCACTTTTTAAATCAATTTTAGAAAATACCTCGGCTCCACTGAGTTGATCAAGCATGTCTCGAAGAATGCTGACACACGAGGAGCTGGTCGGGATCCCGTTATAGTACTTGCTGGTAATATTTTTTACTTTGACCTCCTACATTAAATATTTTTATTGTAATACCAATTTATTTATGATTCTTGAAGAAAAACATGAATTCATAGGAGCCTAATTTCAGTTATAGAAGTTGAGGAGGGGTGGAGCCTGATTTTCAATCTATGGGGGGTCAATCATATAAAATTTTCATGCTCAGTATGGGTAAAATTTCCGACATTTTTATTAATATCCAAAGTTTAATAGAAATTATTATTTATGCCTAGATTCTGAGCTTTTCGTGAAAAATGCCCAAGCCGACTACAAAATGGCCGGCTTACTCCCTCCCCTAAGCCGGCCATTTTGTAGCCGGCTTATTCTTTTATTTTTTAAACCGCATTTCACCCTATATATACCCCATTTTTCTCTCTCTTCCTCACAACTCCCTCATCTCTCAACCAAATTTGCTCTCTTCTTTGAAGTAATTTTTTTAATCTAATTTAAATTTAAATTTATTTAATTTAGGGTTTAGGGTTTAGGAGTTAGGGATTAGGATTTAGAGTAATTTGTTGTAATTTAGTGTAATTAGCATAGTTGACCAATATTTAGGGTATTTTGGCCTTTTTTAACATAACTAGGATAATTAAGCGTAATTTAGCCGAATGTAGCATAATTAGAAAAATTAGACCATTTGATCATATTTTACCGAAATTAGGCTATTGTAGCATATTTAAGGTTATTTTAGGCGCAATTTGACCCATTTTAGCATTTTTAAGTGCTATTGTACCATTTTTGTCCCTTGTTAGCATATTTTATCGAAATTAGGTTATTGTAGCCTGTTTTAGAATGTTTTAGGTTATTGTAACCGCAGTTGACCTATTGTAGCATGTTTAAGCAGAATGAAGCCTATTTTGGTCGTTTTTAGCATATTTTATCGAAATTAGGTTACTGAAGCCTGTTGTAGCATATTTTAGGTTATTGTAACCGCAATTAACCTATTTTGGTTATTTTTAGTATATTTTACCAAAATTGGGTTATTGTAGCCTGTTTTAGCATGTTTTAACGACAATTGGCCTATTTTAGGTTATTTTAGACATCAGGATGCCTAGAGCACGGTCTACCGGTCGTCCAGAAGTGGACGAGCCGATCAGTACCAGCAGTACGGAGCATATCAGTCCTCTCAAGTGGATTCCCCACGACGCTCACTGAGTCTCACTGGCTTCTCGTGAGGTACGTATCTTTTTTTAGGTTTTCTTTAAATTTTGTTAAGTTTAATTTTATTAGGTTAACACCATGCGGATTACTTTTTTCAACACATGACACGTTTCTTTTAAATGTGAAGTTGCGGTGTCCTCACATCCAGTACTACGAGATGATGGTGTTGGGATTTCACGTATATGCCTATATGGTGAGAATTAACAAATTTCCTATCACCATTTGGCTCAGTACACGAAAGATCTTATTTATATGACAATAGCAAACAAGATTTTCTTCAATAAACTAAAGTGTACTAAATTAATATAAATTAATCCTCATCTAATTTATTGCAAGAAAAGGATGAAAACCTTTACCTAAAGAGATTGTCAAATCTCTTGATGGAGAGAAGTCGATTTCCCTTCTAGATCTCGTGTTCTTCTCGAAAGCGCCTCTTGGTTTACCTTGAACCTAAACAACGAACTTACACACATCTTGGATAGATGGATGTGAAGTTCAAGGCTAAGATACAACCACCTCTTGATCTTCAAATTAAGAACTTATTTAATTTCTTGGTGGTTAAACCTATCAAGAAGAGATGAGAGATGAGGGTTTTCGGCTAGGATGAAATTTCTCAATTTTCGGCCTAGAACAAAATGGGGCTGCTGCTGGAATTTTCGGCCAAGGAGAGAGGAGCATAAAATTAGAGCCAATTTTACTTAATTACACCCCTTTAAATAGGCAAGGGGTTAGGGCTATCATTTGTGTAAAGTTTGAACTATTTACACAATTGCCACTAGCCCTATTTAGCTATTTTATCATCTCTTTAATCTCATATTCTGATTGGTTTAGTAAATTAATTTATGAACAAATAATATTAATCATATTATTCTATTATGCAATATTCTTATTATTCTTATAATGCATTCAAACATTGTACCAAATAATATTTGCATAACTTCACAAATTTATTTATGATCTAAGCATGTCATATTATGACATTTTATTTAGTATTTCATCTCATGTATTTTATCTAATACACTATTATGAAATATAAAATACTTGTTGTTTCTCTTCAGTTGGTGTGACCGTACAGATGATCTATGTCATCTTGGCAATAATATAAAACTTTATATTATTGACTATAAGATGTTCTATCATTACAATATAGTTATCTAAATGACATAGTAATCATTTACTCAATCCACTAATTTTGTGTCTATCATTGTCACATGATATTATGAATAATATGCAAAATAGAATCGTGTTATTCTTGCATTATATTCGTTTTCTTGGTCTCTCAAGTAAATTATAATTATAACTACATCAGTTATATTGCATGCGATATAATTTCACTTTACCAAGGGGCCCAGTAATATCATTACTCAAATTGAGGGACAATGATAATATAAACATATAGATTTCTCCCGCACAAGTTGTACACAACGAACTACTATTTTATTTCTATCATAAGATAGTATTCAAATAGCAATCACATTATATACTTCTCATGTGAAAAACCTACGCATCTCATATCTAAGATTTCAAAGACACAATGAAAATATTAATGACACAAAACACAATCTATATAATGTTCCATTCATTTAGGTTTTGTTCAATATATAAAATACACATTTATATATTCATATTATTAAATGATAATGGTTTATAAATATTTATAGAACTTCAATGTACTTTAATCGATATAACAATCTTCCTCGGTAATTAATGTTCCTCATTAATTACCACGATTGTGAACATATTTAGTGATGAAATATTTCTTATCTTTGGAGTTCTATGGTTCAAGACCAAGAGCATCTTCTTGAACACTTCCAAAGATATAACATATAAATCTCAAGAAATATGAATAATAAGATTCGTAATAAAATCATGAACGACATATAAATTATCATTAAAAATATAACTTTCAAAACACACACCCCTCAGTCTCCCACTTGTTTTTAAAGTTTCTCATATACATAATAAATGCATGAACTCTAAAACTAGAATTCCCTTTTAGTTTCATGCCACTTTCCATGATCTTGTAGACCCATGGACTCGAAATGAATTTCACTTTTGGCTTGTGATAAGGGCTTAGTGAAGGGATCAGCTGTGTTGCTATTGGTGTCAACCCATAACAATGAAATTTTGCTTTCTTCAATAAAATCATGAGTTACAAAGTATTTTTTTGTCCATGTACTTTACCTTGTGATGTGACTTCAGCTCCTTAATTTGCGAAATAGATGCACTGTTATCGCAAAATAGCTCTAAGGGATCTTCGCTGGATGAAACGACACCTAGTTCCTCATGGAACTTCTTTATCCAGACTCCCTCTTTCCTTGCCTCTGCGGCCACCATGACTTCTGCTGCGGTGGTTGAGTTAGTCGTAGTTGATTGCTTCCAACTACGCCAACTCACAGCTCCACCACCATTCAGAAGAAAGACGTACCCAGACTAAGATCTTCTATCATCCAGGTCTGTCATAAAACTAGCATCAGTGTAGCCTTTTACAATGAGCTCTCTTTGACCACCATAGACAAGAAACTTGTTCTTGGTCCTTTTCAGGTACCTAAGAATATTCTTGACCGCAGTCTAATGATCAGGACCAGATGAAGCTTGATGACGACTTGTCATGCTCAGAGCATACGCGACATCGGGTCTTGTGCTAGTCATAGCATACATGATGGAACCTATAGCTGAAGCATAGGGAACATTCTTCATGTATTCAATGTCTTTGTGTGTTGTGGCACACTGCGACTTGCTAAGATGCACAGACATACTCATTGGTACATTTCCTTTTTTGAACTTTTTCATATGGAACATTTCCAAGATTTTGTCAATATATATATTTTGACTTAAACCAATGGGCTTACGAGACCTATCTCTATATATCTCAATCCCTAAGATATATTGAGCATTGCCCATGTCTTTCATTGAAAAAATCATTTTCAATGAATTCTTTGTTTGCTCTATTAAAGATTTTTCATTACCTATCAGCAATATGTCATCGACATATAAGACCAAGAACATAATATGACTCCCACTAATCTTCTTGTATACACAAGGTTCTTCCTTACTTTGAATGAATCCAAGGGTTTTAACCTCTTCATCAAAGTGCTTGTTCCAACTCCTTGATGCTTGCTTCAAGCCATAAATGGCTCTCTGAAGTTTGCACACTTTGCTACTATTTTTCGGATCTTCAAAACCTTGAGGTTATACCATGTACACTTCCTCATCCAATTTTCCATTTAGGAAGGCTATTTTGACATCCAACTGCCATATTTCATAATCATGAAATGCGGCAATAACTAGCTGTAGGGCGCAGAAAGTTGCACAACTGGTGGAAGGTGTGTGCAAGTGTTAAATGTCTCAAGGTTCAGTGCTCTCGGTTTTCAAGACATGGAAGAGAACATCGAACTTGAAGCATTTACTCCTTTCTACAATTCCTTCGGTTCACCCTCGACAGACCTACTGCTCATGATCAGTCTATCGAGAGAGTTTATTGATTGTGGGGATGTTTAACTCCCAGCGGGCGCAAGCCCCCGCTGTTAATTACATCAGATGACCCTTCTAAACCATGCTGAATACCTCGTCCATTCCATGATTTGTGCCTATTTGTTGTGAGTTGAATAATGGGGCTAAGCAGGGGGTTCATGTATTGACCTTGGTTTTGACTTGGTTTTCTTAGTTTGGACATATGTGTGTGTGTGTGTGATTTTATATTTAAGAATGATATTTATTGCTTCTTAAAATAGGAATTGGGATGTTTATGTACAATGTTTGTTTGTATTTGATTTATAATATATTTATTAACATTTTTATTAATGAATAAAATCATGTAAGTTTGAAGAGAAGGGTATCTTGGTCATTTCAAAATTTGGCTGGTGCTTGAACATGTTCAATTTTAATTTAAGAATGTAGAAAATTTAATTTGTGTTTATTTGAGACTGATTTGAGTTGATTTGGACTTGAAATGAAAAAGTTATGATTAAAAAGGGTTGAGAGGGGCCTATCTATAAATATTTATATTTTTCAAGAGCGTATTTACAAAGCTGCGAGGTTGGGATTTATAATTTGGAGTTTTAGTAGGGTTTTATGTGAAAAATTGAGCCTTTAATGGCTTATTTGAAATAGTTTGAGATTGTCAGGGGCTTATTTACGATTTGGTGAGGGCTATGTTGCAATCAAAATTTATCAGAGGGACTTGTTTATAAAATGACTTCGATTTTATGATTTAATTGATTTTCTGGGCTTTGAGATTGGTATTTGGAGTTTTAAGATGTGTTTTGGACTTTAGGATCTGTGCAAATTATTAAAAAATGAGATATTTGGCTTTGAGATTGGGCTGGGGACTTAGAGATTGATATTAGCCTTTAAATTACTCTGAGATTCGGACTTGGGTGATTTGTCTTTAAACTGGGTGTACTGACATTTGGGCCCCACAAAACAGACACGTATCCATTGTTCTGGCTTTTGATTTTAAGTTCTGCTTTAAAATTCGTGTTTATCATTTAAACATGGATTTGGCGCTCTAATCAGACGGCTTGAGCTTGCTTCAATGTTCGTGCAATCCAGATATGAACCGGGTTTGAACCTGATACTGGGGTTTGGCCTCTGGCGATGCTCCGGTCACGGCAGAAGGTAAAGAAAGCGGGGTTTGCATCGCATCATCTTCTTGAATCCATTGCACTCATAGTCGGTGATCGATAGTCATTAGAGATAATCAATTTCGACCGGGTTGCCATTACTTTGTTTTCTTTGCATTCTTTTTGGTTAATCATTGGAATAATGTCGTTTTACTATGTAGAAACTATACAGCAACTTGATTTGGCGTTTGAGCAGAGAATAAGTATGTTTCAAGCTCAGCATTTCTTGTTACGGTACCGGTTTGGTACCGACCCCATAACCTGTTGTTTTTAATTTAGTTTGGATATTCAGAGAAGTTTATATAAGCTTATAGAAGCTTGCTGACAACTGTAGAGGGTTCAATTCATTCTTGAATTAATTTTAGATTTTAAGTATGATATAGAGTTGGTATACTGTTAATTTTGGATTAATGCTTTTTTATTAATTTGATTGAGAAAAATATGAATTATTGTTATGAGAGCATAAAAGGCTATTAAGGAAGCATTTAAGTGAATTTTTATAATTTTCAGAATTTTATTCTTTATTTTTAATATTTTTATTTTCTGACAGAGAGGTATAGAGGGGCATATATGCATTTTTATATTTAGCAGTTTTTTTTTATTTCAAATGTTGAACTTCAAAAATTTATAACAAATTCAAATAAAATCAGAAAAATATGAAATTTATGTCAATTTTGTGTTTTGAAGTCCTTTATTTAACAGTGATGTCCATTTTGCATTTTAGTCCTTGTGCTGGTCTGTATTGGCCAATTTACCAGAGGAGGTCATTTCTCAGTTTTTAAATGCCTTTCATGTACCAGTAGGCATTTGGCTATCATATACTCATCTGGTACTGTACCAGAGGTTGAGCAAGGGTATTAACAACATGAAGAGGGACTTATTGAGTAAGAAACATGGTTATGGTCACTTTGTAGCACCATTTAATGTATCAGTAGCAGAGAAACAGAAAAATCAAAGCTCCAAAGGAAGACTCAATCACTATATCTAAGCATCAAAAATTTGTCAGAAATTGTATTTATGCAGGGAAGCCCCTGATTCTTTGAAAATCATGTTTGTAGTGTATTTTTAATTGGATTAAAGGACAAATCATCAAGATGTCATAGGGTTAGTATACAAATGACAGATTTTTAGCATAGCTAATGTCTATTTGCAACTTAGCCCTCTTTCTTTCACTATTCACACATAGTTTCTAGTTTTATCAAAATTTCTGCCCATGTACATATGCATCAATTTGATCATCTAGCCTTTTTATGCAAATAGGTCCTTTGGATTTTTTTATTTGAGAGATTAATGAAGGAGACCACACTGTCTCAACTTCATGATCTCTTGCATAATGATTTTTTTTATTTAATTATTTTGTCCCTATTAATTCTTTTCATAAAAATGACTAATTGAACTTCAACATAAGAGGAGACTACACTAGCTCAACTCTTACATCTCTATTAATCAATCATTTTTTAAAAAGAATTAAAAGGTTAGATTTGAGAGAACTGAAAAGGAAAAGAATAAAGGGAAAGGTTTTTTGTTTGATCATTAGGCTTAATATAGTTAGCTTATCATGAAATAAACTAGAATAAATAAGCCTTCACATTCTTTTAACTTAAAACATGATTTTAAACAAGAGGCACAGTAACAAAAATGAAAAATGCAAAGAAATCCGAAAAAGGCACAAAAGTGAAAAAGAAGAAGATAGAAGGGAAGTTCTTCATTTCAACATTGAAAATTTACAAAACTTAGCTTCTTCAAGGCCTACATTTCTATTTTCTTTACCTATTCAAGCTATTGTTGTTGAGAAAAAGAATTGAACTTCTAAGCTACTTGAACTTAGAAGAATTGTTGCTCTCTTGCTTGTGTATATTTCTGCCTCTCTCTATGTGTGTCTCCTCTCTCTTTTTTTTTTGCTGTCACTGATCTCTTTTTATAGCCTCAAAGGCATAAGGTTTAGGGTTTAGGCTAGGGCCTAGTTGGCTTGATCATCACCCTCCCTCTTCTTTCATCTCTTCATCCAATGTTCCAGGTTCATTTCAAATCATATAGCCATATTTCTAGGGGTATTGGCCAATGGCAGTGAGCCATGTTGGCAATCCGAAATGCTAAGCATTTATATCCCTTGATTTTGTATTCAATGTTTGAGATTTTGTGTATTTCGGATCATGCTCCTCATGCATGTCTGGGGGAAGATTCTTCCAATTTGGCGTTTTGTCTGAGCTCTGGGACAGGTGTACATGGTGACAAAGCTCTGATGCACCAGCTGAGCATATGGTCTAGTATGCTTGCGGCTTAACCGATTTATCATAGTCTCTAGCTGTTAATTACACTAGACCGAATAATAGAGTGACACAGAGTGGGCATAACACTAGGATTAACATGCCCTTTACATCATCATACCCTCTCCCTGTCAAATTTTTTTAGTGCACTGCACCCTTCTCGCCGCATTTATTGAGACACCAGTATACCATTTCGGGTAATTCCCTTAAATGCACACAAATTAATTGACTATATCGTCTCAACAAAAAATCTCTGTGAATGATTTAAAGCATCCCGGGAGCTTCCTTCTTGTATATTCCATTTCAATTTTGGTAGAACCTTAGATATAGGCATGCATCGAGTTGAGCTACCCAATATTCTTTTTCTTCCCAATTGAATGGCAGCACAGTATTGCAAGTAGGTGAGGAGTTGGTTTATAGCTTCAATTTCCATTTTTTTCATGTTAAAGGTTGTGATTTCGAATCCACTTCTTTGCTTCCTCCTTTCGGTTCTCTCTGTTGGTTAAATAGAAGGTTTAGTTGGCTATTCCTTTGTTATCGCCTTGGGGAGTGGAATAGGGACCTGTAAGGAATTGAAATGGCCTCCTTTTTTTCTTTTGGCGAATTGCATTCTTTTTGCTCCTCCATTATCGGGAAAGGAGAGATCAGAGAAGAAGAAGAGGAATGACAAGCGGGACCCACTCGTCGGTCTCGCTGGGATTAAACCCTTCTTTCTTATGTTCTTTCTTTCGGGTGCGGGTGTTCTGCCTTGCACCGCATGTGAGCCTTCATTGGCTTAGCTTGCTCCGAGCGCATGGAGAACGAACAGGTCGAAAGCGCTCGGGCGCTGAGGTTTAATTTGGTCCCGAGTTTGGTTGAACACGGTGTACCGTGAACCCCTCGACTGATAGCTTGGTTCACACATTTGATTTTGATAGACCGAGTTCAGCTATCTCACCATATCAGCGAACTTAAACCTATTAGACTGACCAGTGGGCCCAGGTTGCAGATTCCAGATTCAGTGTACCCCATTTTGCACCCAGAGAAGCATGGTAAAATGCTATGTGTCACCCGGGCCACGTGGCACCAATCAGAAACTCCTATTTTAAACTTTTGATAATTTTCTAACCGTTTTGAGTTAGGAACTGTGTGAAATATCAAAATTCATGGTTATTCGAGTAGAATCTAATCATGAATTTGATTTAATGAACCTCATTCCTTATTTTTTTTATATTGTGTCAAATTAAAGCATGTTTGGCCTTTAATTGACCAATCTTGTAATTAAATGACATCCTTATCCAAATAATTAGATCACTGATTTTTTAGGGGCAAACACTAGCATTATCCTAATAGATTTAAACATGGCAACTGGTGAAAAAGTTTCATCATAGTCAATTCCTTGAATTTGAGTAAAACATTTTGCTACAAGTCTTGCCTTGTACGTTGTCAAGTTACCATTCATGTCTATCTTCCTTTTGAAAATTCTTTTGTTTCGAAATAGCTTTCGATCTTTCAGGAAGATCTACCAAGTTCTATACTTGGTTGTCATACATGGATTGTATTTCGGATCCCATGGCTTCTTGTCATGCTTTGGAGTCTTTTCTTTCCATTGCTTCTTCGTAGGTCAAAGGATCGTCGGTATCCATTACCAAGACTTCATGAAGACCCATATATAATTCGGGTCTTCTCCTTTCCGTTGTTGACCTTCTAAGATCTCTATATTCTTGTGACTCATCTTGAGTTAAACGAACACTCAGTGGGGAAGTCTGAGTACTCCCACTGATTAAAGGAGCTTCGTGTGGTATTTCATGATCATCTTGAAATGTCTTCATTCATCTCATGATCATTCACTAGTAGATCCTCTTGAGTTTCCTTAAGTGTTACCCTACTACCACTGCTTTTGATTCTTTCGAGAAACTCATTCTCTAAGAATGTTGCACCCTTTTTAAAGAAAATAGTATTCGTTGACTTGTGCCAAAAGCTATACCCTTTTGTTTCTCTTGGGTATTCAATGAAGAAGCACTTATCCGCTTTGGATTCAAGTTCTGTTGACATCATACGTTTTATGTATGCCTCACAACCCCAAACTTTGAGAACAGATATATTGGGTGGTTTGCCCATCCATAACTCATGTGGTGTTTTCTCAACAAATTTTGATGGAACAATGTTTAGTGTGTGAGCCGCAGTTTGGAGTGCATGACCCCAAAAATATAAAGGTAGCTCCGTTTGACACATCATTGAACGAACCATATCAAGTAAGGTTCAATTTCTCCTATCGGAAACACCATTCCACTGTGGTGTTCCGGTTGGAGTGAGTTGTGGTATGATGCCGCACTCTTTCAAGTATGTGTTAAACTCATTACTAAAGTATTCTCCTCCACGATCAGTTCGTAGAGTTTTGATTCTCTTGTCAAGTTGGTTCTCTACTTCATTCTTGTATTCTTTGAATTTCTCAAATGTTTCACTTTTGTTCTTCATAAGATACACATAGCCATATCGACTGTGATCATCTATGAAGGTAATGAAGTACCTATAACCATCTCTTGCACTAGTACTCATTGGTCCACATATATCATAATGTATTAATTCTAATAGGCCACTTGATCTCTCACCTTTCTTCTTGAATGGTGATTTGATCATCTTTCCAGTTAAACAAGATTGAAATGTTCCAATTGCTTCACCATCAAGCAAATCGATTTGCTTGCTGCAATTTCTTTATGCGTTTCTCATTTATGTGACCAAGGCGATAGTGCCACAAGAATGTCTCATTCGTTTGAGACATCTTGAGTCTCTTGTTACTGATATTTAACATATGTTTATCCTCATTTAAATCAAGCAAATATAATACATTTGAAATGAAAGCATTTGCACAAAATAAACCATTCTTCTCAATAACCATACGAGAGTTATTTATTACAAAACAAAAGCCTTCTGCATCCAAGCATGATACAGATATAATGTTTTGAAATACTGAAGGAACATGATAAACATCCTAAACTTAAAAAAAAACCACTAGATAAATGAAGATCAAGGGTGCCCACAGTGATCGCAGAAACACTTGCACCATTTCCGACCTTCAACACCACTTCTCCTTTTGAGAGAGGTCTCCTAATAGTTGTGGCTAAATTTAAATTTAGTTTAATAACAAGTATACTTTTAGGGCGCTTGCATTCAACCTTGCCTTCATCCAAGTCACGCTTGTACTTGGGGCAATTCATTTTGAAATGTCCTTTCTCATGGCAATGGAAGCACTCCGTGTTGGAGTTAGGACCATTTCCTTTCTTGCTTCCCTTAGAGGTGCTCGCATGAGCCCCTCCACTCTTGCCCTTGAGTGAGGAATGCGCCTTACTTGTCTTGCCTTTATTCTTGGCAATTTTCTTGCTATTAGACGCGATGGACAAGACAGATTTCTCCTTTGTCTTTTCCATATCAACATCAGTTGTCTTGAGGGCATTAGCAAGGGGGTGTTTTTCGATCATAGAATGCAGAAAATTAGGAAGTGAAGACATAACTACAAAAATTCATTTTAGGGTATATGTTAGTGTTCATGAATTTATAAAATTTGTACTAACAAAATTTAAAGTTTGTCCGTTTTGTTAGTCACATAAGACTCTTTTTAGAATAAATAGACTCATCTCAAATATTTGTCCAAGGTAAATATTATTTACTAATCATAACCTTTAAGTAAAATTTAATTTTATAACTCTTGTCGTTTTCATTAAGAAAGAATGATCCAATTTCTTAATGAAACTCTCTTTCCCAAAATCCAAGCCTAGATCTTGGTGATTTGTTATAAGAAAACTCATTTTATTTGTCAACAAGCATGAACAAGTCATTTCCACATAATGAGCAAGAAGATGTGCCTCATGCAACTCCCACTCATTTATGGCCTAATAACGAATTCATGTGAGTTCCACAATTTCTACACTACAGCAATCATACCCATCAGCGACCGGCCAAATCGGTCGCTGATGGGATTTTCGCCGGTCGCTGATGGCTCTACCGGTCGCTGATGACCAAAATCGGTAGCAGATGACCCGGACGCAGTTGCTTCGTCGCTGATGACCACCCCGCTGACGTCACCGGTCGCTGAAAGGTCAGGCGCCGGTCGCTGATAACCCCTTTAGCGACCGATTGGTTCTGTCGCTGATGCTGCGTGCTGACGTGGCGCAAGATCATCAGAGACCGATTGGCCGGTCTCTGATGGTTCAAAATCGGTAGCAGAAGATTGTTTTTTTTTTGATATTTTTTTTGTTATTTTTCTTTTTCCCAATTGGTACGAAACGTACCAAGCAATGAAAACATAATTCACAAGCAAATATACAATTTACCGTCGTCGTTTTCGATCGACAAATATATAATTCACATCCAAGCAATTGAACAATATAAAATACTGATACAACATTCAATATCAAACATCCAATAATTCACAAGAGAGATTTTAATGTATATATAAAAGACAAACCCACTGAAAGGGCGTGAAAAACAGACTAATCTAGATCGTACATCTTAATACGTAACTTGACTAATCTGGACCGTCGGTAAAAGGATTTTCATGCAATTGACTTCTCAGAAATAATTTTCTTCGGGCTGAACTTCGTAACCTCAGACACCGCTCGCAGGGGGCTGCCGCCCCCTGCCACCCCCCGCATACTCCTAGAATCAGGCCCACATACATAACATATCCAACATAAACAAGAAATATGTAAAATACTACATAAACATCCAATATCAAAGTATGATATAAAAATGAGCAATTGAGATTAGTAAAATATTACATCATCTCATGGTTTGCTAATTACTTATGCTGGCCTCCACTTAAATGATGGTTTTGTTAGTTGAGGGATGTATTGACCATAAATATACTTCATAATCCCAAAAATAACTAGAAAATGGAGATTGGAGGACTTGTGCAATAATTATAATTTTTTTTAATAGTAATGGTGTAAATCACCAACTTTATATTAAAGTTGGTGATTGGTACCAGTGACTGGTACTGTGATTTTGTGTAATGCAAATGCAATACCTTGTTTTTAGTGGGCATGTAGAAAGGTTCATAAACGAGAGGAAATGGAGTGTCAAGGCCACAAATTCTTGCAACAGGAGCCTCCAACTAGTAAAAATAACAAAAAAAGAACTAACATAAATATAGAAAATCAAGGGGCTGGCTACTATGCTTATATAAGCATATGCCCACATATGCTTATAACTCATTTTTGCGTTTTCAATGTTCAAATGGTCGAACCGACCGTTCATCTTGTTCTCCATATTAATATGTGCTTGGAGACTAAATTTTACATTTTTCTGAATTTTTTTACTATTTATTAAGCCACTTTGAAAATTGCTGATCTGGGTGAACAGTAAAAACAGTGTTTCCAAAATTCTGGACCATATGATCAGCAATTTTCAAAGTGGCTTAATAAATAGTAAAAAAATTCAGAAAAATGTAAAATTTGGTCTCCAAGCACATATTAATATGGAGAACAAGATGAACAGTCGGATCGACCATTTGAACATTGGAAACTCAAAAATGCTTATTTAAGCATATGTGGGCATATGCTTATATAAGCATAATAGCCAAGCACGAAAATCAAATATTAGAATGGACCAGATAGCAACCTGCATGTCTTTTCTTCTTCATTTTCTGTTGTGTGCTTATTTTGAGTTATAAGCTAACTATAAAAATAAAATGTGAAGTTCTTCAAATAATTCACAAAATAATCCCCAATTGAAAAGCTACTAAATGTTATAGGAATGAACTTCAATAGAAAGAACTAAAATCTTTGCTCTGGCTAGATAAAAGATAGAATTAGTAATAATCTTATCTTACCCTTAAGAAGCAGCGCTCAATAATTGAAGCAGATATTTCAGCTCCGAAACCTCCAGTTATAGGAGCTTCATGGCTTACCTGCAAACTCCCATGCAATTATTCAAATGGACTTAGAAAAGTAGCAAACTCATTGTTCTTAGAAAAGTAATCTTCTTCTGACAGCTGCTTAAAATCCTATTTCAGAGAAATGATTGGTAACAATGCACAATTCAATGAAGGAACTAATTAATTCAAGAAAATTAACAATGCACAATTCTAGTGTTCCAATCCCACAGATATATCCCTCTAATTTCAATGAAGGAACTAACAATCCAATCCACAACTAACAATGCACAATTCAATGAAGGAACTAATTAATTCAAGAAAATTAACCTTTTCTAATTACCAGTTTTCTTCTAGGCTACAACCTTTTAAATTTACAATTGACAGGCAAGCAGCAATAATAGTAATAGTATTCAGTTGTAGAAAATAAAGCACCTGAGATCGTTTGTTTGAGGCGGGAGGCTTCGACCACTGCCTCGTCCCGCTTCCGAGCAGTCGCTAAAAGCTTCTTGGAGAGCTCAGTGCTGCAGTTGGAAGAAGGTCCAGCAAGGTCCAGCGGCGGGGTCACTCCGATCTCCAGCGGTGGGGTCACAGCGTCGGGGTCGGGGTCGCTGATCGGGGTCGGAGTTCCAGCAGGGGGTCGGGCGGAGGGGCTTCGGGCGGCTCGGGGGTTGGCGCGGGGGTCGACTTTTATTTTTTATCTAACCTAAACCGGCGGGAGATAGGAGACAGAGAGGAAGCGCGCTGGTTTTTTTTACATAGACCCTTCAGCGACCGGACTAAATTGGTCGCTGAATCCTACTTTGGCCGGTCTCTGAAGGGTCATCTCCGAAAACAATTTAATTATTTTTTTTTATTGCCTGAGAGAGGGTCTTCAGCGACCGGCGACTAAACCGGTCGCTGATGCCTGTCGCTGAAGACTTGTTTTGTTGTAGTGCTAGTAATTTAGATCACACTCATGCTTATTCCTAATTACTAGCTTAAAGTGGATAAATGAGAAGGAAAGATATTCTTAAACTTTTCATGGACATATCAAATATATAATGACTTTAATAATTGTAGGTCATGTATTCATACAACAATACATATCTTAACCATTTAAGCAATCTCATATATTCATAAGCTTCGTGGGTTGTCTGGCTCCTGCTTGCATTCTTCTAGCTCTATCAATCACCTTTATGAAATATACAATTCTAAACTACAAGCACCCACCCAATTCTCATTCTATTTTAGAGCTATTCTAAAATAAAATAAAACAAAAATTACACTTAGAATTTTCCAATCCTAAATCCTATGTGGCATGCAAGCCATGAATGAATAAATACATAAATGGCAACTTAACAACTTTGCCATAATTTAATTACTCTAATTAATTTTCAATGACACCTTAGACCGCATTACAAACATTCATTCACATTATTTACAACACACAAGACATTGATAATCTTGAGCCATACTAACCCACAATCGTCCTGCAAAACAAAATTAGTACACATGTGCAATCTTGTCGCACTATTTAATCTTATTTAGTTAATCCTTTATCTCTTAATTTCTTAAGTCATTGAAATCATTTTAATATTCAATTTTGAATAAAAAAAACAATTCATCCAAACTATTGATATTCAATTTTGAATCTTAACTAAAATAGAAAACTGGAAACAGAAAAATCCAGCGCTGTACCCGTTTTGTTATTTTTGTTTACCTTAATAAAATAATCTAAACTCTCTGTTTTATTTTAGATCTTCATCCTTACATCATAAACTAATGTTGGAATTTTTAGATTGACCAAAATTGTGATCCAAAATTACCAAAATGATTTAATGCCTTAAGAAACAAAATTTGACAGATTTATGAATTAGAAACTTGAGATATAGTTAACCAAATATTTGTGCACTTAACTTAGCACTAATTAAATATTCTAATTGTCACAAAATCAAGCCTTAGCTCTGATAACACTGTTGGTATTTCACGTGTATGCCTATATGGTGAGAATTTAAATTTTTTCTATCACCACTTGGCTCAATACACGAAAGATCTTATTTATATGACAATAGCAAACAAGGTTTTCTTCAACAAACTAAAGTGTACTAAATTAATATAAATTAATCTCATCTAATTTATTACAAGATAAAATGATGGAAACCTTTACCTAAAAAGATTATCAAATCTCTTGATGGAGAGAAGTCGATTTTCCTTCTAGATCTCGTGTTCTTCTCAAAAGCGCCTCTTGGTTCACCTTGACCCTAAACAACAAACTTACACACCTCTTGGATAGATGGATGTGAAGTTCAAGGCTTAGGTACAACCACCTCTTGATCTTCAAATTACGAACTTATTTAATTTCTTGGTGGTTAAACCTATCAAGAAGAGATGAGAGGTGAGGGTTTTCAGCTAGGATGAAATTTCTCAATTTTCGGCCTAGATCAAAATGGGGCTGCTGCTGGAATTTTCGGCCAAGGAAAGAGGAGCAGAAAATTAGAGCCAATTTTTCTTAATTACACTCCTTTAAATAGGTAAGGGGTTACAGCTATCATTTGTGTAAAATTTGAACTATTTACACAATTGCCACTAGTCCTATTTAGCTATTTTATCATCTCTTTAATCTCATATTGTGATTGGTTTAGTAAATTAATTTATGAACAAATAATATTAATCATATTATTATATTATGCAATATTCTTATTATTCTTATAATGCATTCAAACATTATACCAAATAATATTTGCATAACTTCACAAATTTATTTATGATCTAAGAATGTCATATTATGACATTTTATTTAGTATTTCATCTCATGTATTTTATCTAATACATCATTATGAAATATAAAAATATTTGTTGTTTCTCTTCAGTTGGTGTGACCGTACAGAGGATCTATGTCATCTTGGCAATAATATAAAACTTTATATTATTGACTAAAAAAGATTCTATCATTATATTATAGTTATCTAAACGACATAGTAATTATTTACTCAATCCACTAATTTCGTGTCTATCCTTGTCACATGATATTATGAATAATATGCAAAATAGAATCATGTCATTCTTGCATTATATTCGTTTTTTTGCTCTCTCAAGTAAATTATAATTATAACTACATCAGTTATATTGCATGCGATATAATTTCACTTTACGAAGGGGCCCAGTAATATTATACCTCAAATTGAGGGACAATGATAATATTAACATATAGATTTCTCCCGCACAAGTTGTACACAACGAACTACTATTTTATTTCTATCATAAGATAGTATTTAAATAGCAATCACATTATATACTTCTCATGTGAAAAACTTACACATCTCATATCTAAGATTCCATAGACACAATGGAAACATTAATGACACAAAACACAATCCATATAATGTTTCATTCATTTAGGTCTTGTTCAATATATAAAATACACATTTATATATTCATACATTTATATATTCATGTTATTAAATGATAATGCTTTATCAACATTTATAGAACTTCAATGTACTTTAATCGACATGACAATCTTCTTCGGTAATTAATGTTCTTCCTTAATTACCACGATTGTGAACATATTTAGTGATTAAATGTTTCTCATCTTTGGAGTTCTATGGTTCATGACCAAGAGCATCTTCTTGAACACTTCCAAAGATATAACATATAAATCTCAAGGAACATGAATAATAACATTCGTAATAAAATCATGAACAACATATAAATTATTATTAAAAAGATAACTTTCAAAACACACATCCTTTAGATGGACCCGTACCTCATCAACTTGGGTCTCTACCAGGTTGTGGACATCGTGCGGTCAGAGAGAAACATCATCAATGCATCTCTCATTGCAGGACTGGTGGAGCGATGGCGTCCCGAGACGCACACGTTTCACATGTCATTCGGAGAGATGACAGTGACTCTCCAGGATGTGAGTACCCTTTGGGGTTTGCATATCCGTGACACACCCATTCACGGCGTATCTGACAGCACCAGATTCATAGGTTATGTAAGCGAGTTGTTGGGAGCTGATCCTTTCTATATCATTGGGGAAAATGGGAGGTCCAAATTCCATATGCGGATGACGAGGTTACGGGAGCACTTCAGCGCGGGTCTCTCAGCAGATTCCACTGAGCTGGAGATTCAGAGGTAAAATCTATAATTTGTTTATATTAATCAATTTCCAATACGAGGATTCTGTTGCATTTACTATAAATTGTTTAGAATTTTTATATGTTTTGTATTGCATATATACACGGGGCTACGTGATGGACCTTTGTGGTTCTGCCATGTTTCCTGATTCCAGCGGTGACCAGTTGACGATGATGTATCTCCAGCTGCTAACAGATCTTGAGCAGCCGTCGCCGTACAACTGGTGTGGGGCTGTCCTATACAACTGGTGTGGGGCTGTCCTAGCACATTTGTACTCCCACCTGTGCCGTAGTAGTAAGGTAAGTCTCCAACTCTTTTCTTAGTAAATTATTTAATCAATCAATCCATCAAAATACACTGATGTCTAATGTTCTTGAAAATGTAGAAGAATGCAAAGTAGTTGTACGGGCCGGTACTCCTGCTTCAGCACTGGTCGTGGTCACGGCTACCGGTGGGCCAGCCTATCCTAAATGAGGTGCCGGATTGGGGAGCGCCAGATACTTGAAGATGTCCGGCATACAGGAAAAAGTGGCACGGTTTCCACCACTACTTAAATCGGACCCATATTTATGTTGTGACACCATATTGTTGTAGTTGTGGGTCCTCGCTTGGAAATCCTCCAAATTGTTATTGCGGCACTATATTTATGAGAGCATGTTTGATCTGAAAATTACGATTCATAACTGTCAGTGGGTTTATGCTTGAGTTATGATCATTTGCGTGTGGTACGCAGTAGTGTCATCGAAGTTTAGGTCTCGTTGCATTCTGAACTACGTTGATCGGTGGATTCTTGTAAATTGGTTCATTCAGCGGGTTCTCCATGTTTATCAAATCTGAGTCTCCTTCACTTTGAGTGTCATGAAAAGGACTATGATTGGTCTTTATAGGTGAAGTGGAAGTGAATTAATCCTCTCTTACGTGCAATTCGGTTAGTGTGAAAAATCCTAAAAAAAAATAAAAATAAAGAAAATAAAAAAAAAGAAAAAAAAGGAAAAAAGAAAAATAGAAGTGCTGAAAATTAAAAGTCTAGGCATCTCTAATTGATTGGATTTAATGGTCAAAGCAAGGGTGTCTTGCGAGGCTTTGCACAATAAACCGTTATTCTCTGGCAACGGTGCCAAAAAGCTTGATCACTTCGGGAGTGATAGTCTTTTAAATTTACAAACTTGGTATGCTATCGGGTCGGATCGCAAGCGCACAATCCTATCGAGTTGTATAATTGAGGTTGATCCACAGGAAATATTGGTTTAGAGTCTTGAGCGATGAAATCACAACCTTTCGAAAGGCTAGACTGAATCTGAAAATCAAGAGTTGTAGTTATGATCAGTGTATATTTGACAAAAATTAAAAGTAAGTCAAACAAAGAAAGAGATATGAATTCCTAGGGTTTTTGCACACCACTCGCTACTCAATCCGCTTTGATACTTTACCTTTTTAGAGAGTGGTTTCCAATTGTTTACTATAAAGACACTGTGATGTTTCTTACGCAAATGCCGGAACTCCCCTGGAGATTACTATATAAAGACACTGCGAGTTTCTCACACAAATTCCAGATCTCTTACGGAGGTTACTATAAAGACACTATTTCATCTACCGATGTGCAAATGCTAGAACTTCCGTATTGCGTTTTGTTGTTCTAACTAGTGGTTTCTCCTCTAATGTTTTCTTCACACTAGTATGATATTTTCCCTTGTCCTTGACTCATCCATCGTAATTCTACTTATTATCAAGGCACTCTCACTTACCATGACAAATTAGATTAGATCATCGAAATCAAGTAAGAAGAACATCAAATACAAAAACATTTAAATCAACAAAAGGTTACACAAACATAAAACTATATATATATCAAAGCATCATAAGTAACAAGGTTTACTGTCTATCCCTAAGAATCTAAACTTAGCCGCATAACGGCATGTTTACAAGAGAGTCAAAGAAGACACAAACAAGTAGCGCTACCTAACTAGCCTCGACACACTCCTCTCTTTCTCACGTAACAAAAAATAACATTAAATGATACAAAGATGTCTTCCTCTTCAGTCCAGAGGGCTTATATAGGAGTGAGGGGGAGCCTGGGGATGGGTGGAGTCCAATAAATCTGATCTAGATACAACTGGAGCAGTTATTCACCAAAGGGCGCCTCGAATACGGACCGTATTGATTGAGACAGTCCGTATTGGAACTGTGTTGCTGAGGTACTTAATGCGTATCGCGCCATCTCTGGCCCGTATTGGGGCTCTGGTCCGTATTAGCCAATAGGGGCCGTAACAGAGCCTTAGTTGATGAGCTGTGCTTATTTGATTGACCAGATTCTTGCTCCAAAACATGTTTCTTGTACTAAAACATAAAGTAGAGCAACAATAACTTTTTTCTGTAATTAATTAAACATAAAGGTGAGATAATAAGACAAAACCTAAGCCAAAACCCTACGTAGTTCACTATTATTTTGACGTTGATCACTTAATAAATACTAAAAAAATTCCAAAAAGTATAAAATTTGGTCTCTAATCACATTTTAATATGGAGATCATGTTGAATGGTTCGGATCGATGTGTCAGCACAAAATGGTGTAATTGGATTCCTTCTCATATATCAAATGCATTAGATTCTTTTAAGGTGAATTTGCTCACAGGAGAGTTACAAAATTTGTACTCAACTTCTTTATTCAGAGCGTTCCTTGTAAATTAGGTATTGTGAGCAATGAATAATCAAATTAGTGCGCTTAAAATAGTACTACCCAAAAAAAAAGTTATATGTATCCTATTAATCATTTGTATCATTACTAGCAGAGTTTCATTTTAGTCTACCTTTCCTAATTTTATGTTCTTCAATTTAACTCTTGAATTGTAAAAAGAAAAAGAGGGGATATCTAATTGTTCTTATTAAAGTTTATGACGACAGATGTAAAATATGATGAGCACTTAATTCGTCTCAAGTGCACTGAGAATTTCTTTTTCTTTGCTGTCCAATTTATTATTAACTCTGCACATTTAATGCACAGTAATAAATAAAGTCAAAAAGAAAAGAAATATGCTAGATAGAATTTAGATGCACACTAACCATAAATGGAAACACATATGAACAACACAATTTAAATTTAATTCCATTAATTTGAATGCAACTCTCAATTTATACGAGTAGAAGTATAAAATAAATTGTTTAAATAAAAAAAAATAGTTATTTGAGATTTATTAATATTGTCATGAACGATGTGCATTGTATTTCTAGTATAATCCTTCAAGGATTCTAAGTTGGGTTGATGTGCATTGTATTTTTTCTGGCGTTTCTCAATTTTGGGCCACAATTTTCTTGGTTGAAATTTGTTCCTTTCAGGAGAAGTTCTGGCCCAAAACATCAAGGAAACCAAATCGGTTAGTGTAAAGCCGTTTCACCGAATTGTGGGATCCAAAAAAGGTTTTTACCAAATTGATGAGGAGATGTTCTATCTCTTCTTTTATATATGCCAATGGAGTTGCATTTCAAAATGCAGCATCAAATGGGATAGTTTAAGACATGTTTAAACTTTAAACCTTCCTTCTATTAGACACATGCTCTATCTCTTCTTTTGTTTATAATGTTCTTGGAATTGTAGTACTACAGACCAAATTGAATTCTAGAATTAACTCTGGATTAAATCTTATTGGCTACATGCATGGTTAATGAGCCAAAAAGGATCTGCTCTCTGAAGAGGCTCAACTGAAATGGTGCGAACGTATTGGTTCCACTGAATAGGTTCGAATGAGCTGATGCATATTCTCCCGACATTTCTATTAATATCCAAAGTTTATTACAAATTATTTAATATACCCAGGCTTGCTGGGATTTGATAAAAATGACCCTACTAGCCAGAAAATGACCGGTACCATATTTAATCAACTACCGGCCATTTTCTGGCCGGTACTCTATTAAAAATACTACCGGTCATTTTCTGGCCGGTACTCTTATTATTATTATTTTTAAATTTTGTTTGGCTGTTTTAGGGTTTGTTTGAGTATTTTCCGTTTAGATTTTATGTTGTAGTATTTTATGTTTAGATTTTCTGTTATTGTAGTATTTTCTGTTTAGATTTTATGTTGTACTATTTTTGTTGTAGTTGTAGTAACTTAGTTTATTTTAGCATATTCGTGATGATTTATTTTATTTTACGACAATTTTAATTATATTAATTTAGTGTAATTATGTTAATTTATGGTAGCGTAATTTTGTGTAAGTTAGTGACGAAAAAAGATGTAGAAAAATATAAACACCCTAAACCAAATATAGTATACCAAACATAAATAGTACCAAATATAAAACACCAAATATAAATAGTACAAAAAATCACAACCACGGGTCGGGGGACCATCGCTTAGTTGGTACTCCGGCGTTCGCTCGAACTGGCTAGACTCTCTCTCGGTGTAATGACATGAGCCTCTGCCTCACTGCGTATCCGCTCGGCGGTATCCCAGACTGCCTTATACGTCGGCCTAAAGACTGGCGGGGGTGTACAAAAGATGGATGCAGCGAACTCAGTCCCAAAGGCAGGCTGAGTCTGGGACCCGCTACCACTGGCCTCTCTATCATGTGGCATCTCTGTCTCATATCGTGGTACTGGCGGTGGCGGCATGTCAGTCGGATCCTCCTCGAATACCCCGATCTCATCGAGACTGAATGCCCCAAACTCGACATCCACCGGAAAGGACTCCGGAGGTGGTGGTGACATCTCGGTCGGACCCTGCAATCAAATACATAATTAAGTAAATTTGATATGAACGAAGAAATTAATACTAACCTGACAGCCACTGAAAAAAGATATACCAAAGGCTGAACCGGACGTCCATGCTCATCGTAGAATACCTCCTACCCAGACATAGACAATACCCAACGATGGTAGTCCCACTCTGGCTGCTCATCGGGGAGGTGGCATCTCCTCTAGCCTAATCGGGCTCGTGTCAGGCTCGGTCGGATTTATCTCATGCCAGTTGATGTTCTATCCGGCGTCTCGCAACATGGTGATGAGCTGCCTACCGTGCCTGGCATCCTCAACAAAATTGGCATGCTGCTTGAGAAAGTGGTACCCAAGATGTCTCCAGTTCTTCTTTCCCTACATGGTGAACTCATGCGTGACAGCTTTGAGCGCGGTCAAAAGCTGGAAAAAATTTAGTTTGTTAGAAAAAACCTTGATGAACTAATAAGTCAGGAAAAAACTATGTAGATTGATGTGCATTACCTGGCGAGTCCATTTTTTACCGTTGGGTGTGTAACCACCACTGTCTTTAATCATGTCGCGTAAATGGGCACCGTAATCGCCCTGCAGATATATGGTGGCCATGCAGACCCGCACGTACCAACCCTCATACCTCAATAGGGGATGTCCCTGGCACGTGATAAAAGTCGTGGTACCCCGGAGCCTCCGTTGTAGTGTAGTACTCATGTAAATGATCGCGCCAGTCGCGCTCCGGTCGCCCTAAGTGACTTATCCTGTAAGGAACACGTTAGTTGCAATACAAAGATATCAAGTAATTTGGAATAATAGATTATAGGATACCACTTACTTGTGCAGGTCTTTGATGGTGGAACGCAACAAAGGTGGGTCTGTGGGAATCAACATCGCATGTCCAAGCTGACGGAGTACCCGATCTTGATAGTGGTGCTCCACTATCAAGAAGTGTACAAGTGGACCTCTGTAGTACCCATCTCTCCCGCTGCGGCAAACAAATCCCCAGCAACCGCTCATCCTCGTACAACTGGTCGTACGGTGTCCACTCACAAGGTCTGCAGCCAAACTCTGCAGCTCTGAATGGACTGGCCTGATACCAATGGTACTACCATGGGTCCGATCCACATAGTTGTGATCACCGTGCCACTTCTTCACATTTGTCGGGTATCTGAGCAGATCGGACGCTCCCCATGCTGGAGGCTCATTCGGCATAGGCTGAGCCACCGGTAGCTGTGACCACGACCAGTGCTGAAGCAAGAGTGTCGGCCCGTACATCTATTTCTTATCCTTCTGCATTTTCAAACATTTTAGCCGTCAGGGTATTTCGATTGGTTGACGAAAACTTTCGTTGAGAAAAGAGTTAGAGACTTACCATACAACTACGGCACAGGTGGGAGTACAGATGGGCGAGGATAGCCCCACCCCAGTTGTACGGTTATGGATGATCAACGTTTGCCAGCAGCGGAAGATACATCATCGGCATCATATCACCGCTGGAATCAGTAAACATGACTGAACCAAATAGGTCCATCACGTAGCCTGTGTATATCTGCAATACATAACAAATAATGAAGCAATGTTTGCAAATGTAATAGAAACAATTTATAGTTTTTACCTCTGGATCTGCTCCTTGGTGGAATCTGTTGTCAGACCCGGGCTGAAGTGCTCCCGCAACTTCATCATCCTCAATGAGAGAGTGAGAATCAACACCCAACAACTCCTCGATCTGAGAAGCAAACCCAGCGCTGTCAGATACACCACCAACGGAGGTGCCAGTGATAGGCAAGCCCAAAGTACACTCACATCCTGTTGTGTCACTGTCATCTCTCCAAATGGCATTTGGAACATGTGCGCCTCGGGACGCTATCGCTCCACCAGTCCTGCGATGAGAGATGCATTGATAGTGCCACTCCTAGCCCGCAACATGTCCACAATCTGGTAGAGGCCCAGATTAATGATGTACTAGTCCATCACCTCGTAATACTGCATGTGAACGCACCGCAACTTGACATCCAAAAGAAACGTGTCCTGGGTTGAAAAAAGTAATCCACGTGGTATTAGCACAACAAAATTTAAACTCAACCAAATTTGAACTCAACAAAATGTGATGGACATAAAAATTTTTATCTATAGAAATTATTTAATTGAGACGTACGAAAATAGAAAGAGTACTTCGTTTCCAACAAATATAGAAAGATTTGATTTATTGAGTCCGATCCAAAAATTTAGATCAGACTCAATGGTCCAGATCCACTGTTATTTTTTTTTTTCAAACGGTAGAAATGGATAGATGCCATATTTAATCAAGGCCAGATCCATTGAGTCTGATCCAATTTTTTTTTCTTAAATTCAGTCATTTCCACTATTTTTGCGGAAGTAAACCCAACTTGGATCTTACTCAATGAAACAGATCCAATTCTCACCTGATTTTCTGTGGCAACCATATTCCAGATTTTTCCATCAATGTCTAATTTAAAAATGAAAAAAGAAAATAACAATAGATCTGAACCATTGAGTCCGATCTTTCTATATTTGTTAGAAACGAGGTACTCTTTTTATTTTTGTACATCTCAGTTTAATAATTTCTATAGATAAATTTTTTTCTGATGGACATATATCTTTATTTTGTTTTCTTTGTATATCTTAGATTTGGGTCCTGAAATAATGATTTTCTGGCCCAAATCATAATGATTTCAGTAGTTGAAACGAGCATGGGGTAAAGAGTTTAACTGAGCGGTGTTGACTTCATACAAACACTCAAGTTGGCGGAGACAAAGGCATGGAATGGAGGTTAATTGACCCCATTTACCTCAGTGTACATTTTAGAATTTTGATCTAAAACTCAAAACTAAGATTCAATCGCAATAACTTGTCTAAAGGTCATGACCCAAGTGAGAAATTAGTTTAAACAACATATTAATCAAGCATAGCAATCACCAACCAAGAAAAATCAATTCAAGTGGTCAAGCGATAAATCGACAATTTAAAGCACCCGATTCGTTGTTTAAAACCATACTCGATTCACATAATTAGAAAAATCAAGGAGCTCGAAGGCTTATCAAAAGAAAGAAACCACAGGGACTTGTCAACAATACACTAAGTCCCGGGGCTTTGTTCGACATCAAATTCACAAGAAAGAGAGAAGGCAAGAGAGCTCGTGAGAGAGAGATATAGAGTAGAGACAGAGACAGAGTAAGAGAGAAGCAGGGGCAGGTGAAGGCGTGGGCCAGTGACATATGGGTCCATTCTGAAATTTAATTTAGTTATTATATATATTTTTTCATGTTATAACATCTTTAATCAAGAGTCAATAAGGACTAATTAATCCGTGTATTAGTTCAGTGTGAACTATGTCACACTATGAATTTTGGGGACCTATAAAACACCTTGAGCTAGGTTTCATACTTGGTCAAATTTGGCTCCTTGAATCTTTTTGCTTTCTTTAAATAGATGCATAATTTGGTAATAATTTCCCCAGGCGTTTTTATAACACAAGAAACTTAGCTTTCTTAGAATCATCACCATCAGGATTTCGAAAATTTGGTTCTTTCCTGAAAGGCTCTAGTTATGTTTTGTTTGGAAAAAGCCACTATCAGGGTTTCGAAAAAAAAAGGTTTTGTTTGGAACTGGTAGATATGGAATCATATTATTTTCTGGAAGAATCAAGCAGCTTCTAGATACTATGAAAGAAAAGATGCATCTTGCTTCTTGTTTGTAAAGGATTTGAATTAGGGACCTTTGAAAATTTTTATGTATGTTTTTTTTAAATTATTGAAATTATAAATTTTTCTTTCCATCAGTTATAATATCATATTTACTCTTCTAAATTTTAAAAACTCATCACACAAACGTTCGGAATGTATATTCAAATTAGAGGCATGATTTGTTGGCTTTTATATTAAAACTCATTTTAAATTTATAAAGTTTCTATTTGAGACTTTATTAATATATAAAATAATATATAGCATGTACATAAGAAGTATTTAATTAGTCTTCTAATTTGTCAGTTTATGATGATAATCAATTCAATACCTCACTTGTTGTTTACCAGCAAAGATATATCTTTTTTGAATTCTTAATTGAGAATTTTGTGGTATGCTCAAAACTCAGAAGGTTTTGCACAACTATTAAAGACAAAATAATAAGAAATATATGACTGGTGCACGGTATGAAGTCAAACTTTTGCCTGTTTACTTGAGATAATTTTTTTATATAAGCCCAATTACCTGAGTTTCATTTGGGCCTAGAAACAATTCATCAATGGATCTTGTATAGCATTCAAGTAAATCAACTAAAAGTAATTACCACAAGTAATTGGGATTACAAGTAAAAGAAGCCCAAGTGACAACAAACTCTACTTAATTTCTGATTTAGTTTTTTTGTGACAACTCTTAACACCTCCTTTAAATCTTGCATTTCCCTGTTCTCCAATCAAGCTTATACTCTGCTGTTGTTTTCATATACTCCATTCTTTATTCATCTGTTAATCCATTTACAATTGTATAACACATTATAATCCAACCATAATTTTAACGAGGAAAAGATATTTCAAAAGTATTTGTTTTAAAATATACAATAAATTAACTAGTGCAAACTCACCTTTCAAAAAACATAATAAAATGCTTTAGTAAAATTAGCAAGGAGGCTTGTTGGCAGGGGGAGGCAGCATTTTTGCCTCTGTACTATTACCATCCTTTGTTATAAACACAGTATCCATTCCCCAAATTGAGTGTGTTTCATAGTGACAGTGCATGAACCAAACTCCTAATTAATTGTAAAACCAAAATATGTTAAGGATTAGTGTCTGAAAAACACTCAAAACAACAATTTGTAACAATACTAATCTACTATTTGATTAATTTTGCTGATCTACTTATTAGTCGGGATCAACTATCAAATCAAATGTTGCTAAACAGATCGTTCTCATTGTAGTTGTGTAACACCTTTGAGTGTCAAAATTAAATAAATAAAAATATTTAAGATATTGATATTTAAAAGAAAAAAAGGAAAAAGAATAAACTCACCCGGATTAGCTGCCCAAAAGCGGATAGTTGCCCAACCGTTCTTCGGCACACCCAAAGTGTTCTGATATGGCGGATCGACCAAGTTGTAACTCAAAGGATCTGTTGTGTTGTCAAAGTTGCCGGTTCCTCTTCCAATGACATAGAAGTTGTGGCCATGCAAGTGTATTGGATGGGTAACCTGTCCGTCTTGTAAGTTAGTGCCCTGAAACACAATCTCCACAGTCGTGTTATACTCGAGCACTTTCACTTTTGTCGATTTATCAACAAATTTTGCATTTTCTTGATATTGTGCATCAGTAAAATTGAAGAACAGCGATGGTTGGTCGGGGAAGTCAGTGGTGTACACACCGGCAATAGAATTATAATATGCATCTAGCACATCAATTTTTGGGTTTTGGAAACTAGCATTGTTCATACTGGCAGCAACCTAGTACCGTTTGGACCATCACATGAGCTGTTAGGGCACAATTGTGAATTCGAAGATATCGTAATATACATTTTGACATCGACAGTTTGGGTTACGATAGCAGGGTGATCTGAGCTAGCTAGCGAGCGAAGACCGCTAGTGAACGCCGCTGATGCATTAGTGTCGTTGTGGTTTGGTAAGGAGGTGTAAACCGGTCTTATTGATGGCGACAAATGATTCGTTTTGTATTCTAAAATAGCTACAGACTCATTCCAATCTCTAGAGGCAGCAGAACTTCCATCAAAGTATAGAGCCGCGATCATGTAATAACGGAATGGGGAAGAAGAGTTTAGGAATTGATTGGCCTGTAAGAGGAGGTCCATCGTTTGGCCCGGGGTTATCATGATAAATTCATTCACGTAAGGCTTCGTATAGCTGGCGTCAGTTCCAACCACCGTTACATTGTGGCCGGAAACCCCAAAAAAGAATGCATTTTCCATGGCTGCATTTATTACACGGAGGAGGTACATTTTGCCTTGTTCGACTTGTACCTTAAAAGTTTCTGCAACAAAAATAAAAATTAAAAATATATGTAGTTCGACTGTCATTATATTTGAAAAAAATTAATAAATTTAGTTACTAATTTTGTTTAATTGATAAGGTAACAAACATTGTCAAAGAGAATTTCCGTGTTATGAAGAACTAACAACTTTCATTATAAATAATCAACTTCCTATACCGGGAACAATAAATTACCATTTGCTGAGCATGGCATGAAGTCACCAGGCTGTCCATTGATTGTGTTGGCATCAGACAGATCGAATTGATTGCCAGACTCAATTGCAGTTTGGTACACATCTGTTATGTTTTGTTCCACCACTCTCCTAGAATTAGCGTGAATTCTTTATGGGGTTTGTGGAAGGGGAAGGTGGTTCCAAGCTTCGGGTAAATAACAATAGCACCGTGAACAGTAGCACGATCAAATTCGCTATGTGCTGTGCCACCAGAGCGTGCCTTCTTCTTCTGTAAGTTGGATCCGTTGTGTGTAGTTGGCTTTTGGCTGGATAGGGCACTGAGTAATGTATTCCGGTCCATCTGACCACGGGTCCCTCGGCTGGATTACGCCATGCCTATATATAGAAAATAGATGATTACATGTTAGTCTTGCATGGATTGAAATAATTCCTTAATTAATAGTGCAAAAGACAGATTCTTTATGTATGTACTATGTGTGTATAGTACCAGTGGATGGTGATGTTCTTGTTCCCTCTATTGATGACCTTGACATAAATTGTGTCACCTTTGCGAGCGGAGATAGTGGGTCCCGGATATGATCCATTGACAGTTAGAATGCTCTTTGTATTATTGCAGAGCCGGGTGTAGCTAGCTTCTTGAATCTGTTTAAGGGAAAAACCGAAAAAGTAAATATATATATATCAAGTTACAAGTTCATAGTTTGGTTTTGTTGTGAATAAATTTTATTTTGAACTGGTATACCAACCACTAGTTGGTTGGTGATGCATACTTGCTAGAAAAACATAGAAGATTTGACCATTTTTTTCCACTATCTGAGTTCACATTGTTTCCTTTGGGAAGATTTGCATGCATGCCTGAATCAGATGAAGATGAGCCGGTTTTCTTGTAATTTTCTCACCCAAGTGAATTTTTTCCAAAAACTCGTCCGACTCGTGTTGTTCTTATGATGTCAGAGATGTAGCGATTGTGAATTCGAATTGAAATGTAGTATAAGTTAGAGAGATGAGTGAATTTGAGGAAAATGAGAAGGACGATATATAATGGTGGCACTACGATATAGAACAAGAGCAAAGCTCAGAAATTACTTGATTTATCCTTGAATTGGTTCCATACACAGCTTTTAATAATTTTATAAATTATCAATAGGGTTTCTAATTTATTTTTGTATGTAGGATTTGTATTGTACATTTATCAAATCAAAATAAAAGTATTGTACATTTGTACTAATGAAAATAAAAGTATTGTACATTTGTACCACTGAACTATGTGAATAAAATCACTTTGTTACCATAATATTTAAGAAAATATTTACTGCTAGGACTGTCTTCTAGAAGGCTGGTAGTTCATTTACAGCTAACGCTAGTTGGCGCATGCAAGTCATTAAACCTACATATGCACATATTTAAACCTAACATATCAAGTCTTTAATCCTAGCATATCAAGTTTTTATACATAGCAAATCAAGAAAAGACAAAACATTGACGCAAATATAACTCAAAATACTGCATTATGGATCTCATTTTGAAAGTGAAAATTGAGTAGAAGATGTACGTAGTTTTAGTTTCGCACAATTCATCACAGATTGTTAGAAAAATGGACGAGACTGATGGAGAAAAAAAGAGTTGGTGCAAGTCTTTTAAAGATTCAAAGTGTAGTCTTTATACATAGCATATCAAGTCTTTAAACCTACGTATGCAAGTCTTTAAATCTAGCATATTAAGTATTTAAACCTAGCATATTAAGTATTTAAACCTAGCATATCAAGTTTTTATACATATCATATCAAGAAGAAAAAAAACAACGATACGAATATAACTCAAAAGTAATTTATCATGAATCTCATTTGAAAAAGAAAATTTAGTAGAAGACATTCGTAGTTCTAGATTCACAAAATTCCTTACAGATCGTCGAAAAAATGGCTGAGATTGATTGGAGGGGAAAAAGAGTGGGTGCAAGCGGGGGTGGATCTAAGGCTCAGTCAAAGCTGAGCCACCCCTATGATTTTAAATTTTTAATTATGTATATTGAAATTTAGAGCAATTTTATTTTTTCAAAACCTTTTATATAGTTCAACCCCCATCAATGTATAGCAAATATTTAGTTGTAGCCTAGTGGTTAGAGCTTTATTTTGTGCTTGAGAGGATTTGGGTTCAAATCCCACTCACCACTTTTAATTTTCAGCCACCTCTGTCATAATTTCTAGTTCCGCCCTTGAGTGCAAGTATTTAAAAGGTTCAAAGCGCAATTTTTATACATTACATATCAAGTGTTTATACCAAGTGTATGAAGTCTTTAAACCTAGCATATCAAGAAGAAAAATAATCAATGATACAAATATAACTCAAAAGTACTTTATCATGGATCTCATTTGAAAGAGAAAATCGATTAGAAGACGTTCGTAGTTTAGTTGCAAAATTTCTGCACAGATCATTGAAAAAATGAACGACATTGATCAGAGAAAAAATGAATGGTGAAAAGAATTTTTTTTCTTTTTTTGACTTGGAATATATTGAAAAAAAGATAGTTAGTAGTTGAACTAGTTGAAGGGAGATAGATGCTTGAGAGGCGTAACCTTTTCTCGTGATAAAAAAGCGTGACTTTTTTATCTGAGTGAGCTAGTAGCTACCAAGTCTATTAGGTTGGCCCTGGCAATGACAAAATAATATATAGAAAAAGAAAAGAGATAAAGAAAGAGCAAGCAACGTTACAAGTAGGTATTTTTAAGAGGCGATAAACAACACCAAAGAATGCAACATGCATGATAAGATGACATGAGTGAGGCTACGGTAGTTTACATAGCACGAAACAATATATACTGCCATGAATTAATTATATATCCGCTTAAAAAGTTCAACCAATAGATCCAAATAATTTAAAATAATCTCTATATAAAAATGTACTCGAAGATCAAATTTTATATTTTCTTATAATTCATATACTATTTTTCAAAATAGGTAGAATATCATCCAATTTAAAGCTTTTGAACTACCCAAAATAGTGATTTTCTTAACCTATTTTCAAATTTGATCTCCAAGTATATTTTCTTATGGAGATTATATCATCCAATTTAAAGATTTTGACTATTTAGACTTTAGAAACGAAGATATGGATCAATAGTACGGACCAATCCATTCTTTGCAAAATACGTACCATAACCTCACTCGTTCCTTTTACGCAAGTATATTGCCTTGATCTAGGGGTGAAAATGGAGCTAATTCGGAGTGGATAACGCTAATATCAAATTCGTATCTGCCTTTCATGAGCGGATACGAATAAGAATATAAACAGTAAATGGATGTCAAAATTTAAAACCAAATCGGCCATAAACAAATACAGATACAAAGTGGATAACTTACGGATACAGATTCAAATACGAAAGCAATAATTGTCAGATAATTGAGTATTATGAACTGTACGATACAAATTTTAATTAACAAAATTTAAATACGAAAAAGAAAAATTACTTTCTGGACTTATCTTGTCTGAAGCAGAGAAATCACTTACAACAAAGATATTGTGATGAATCTTGGCCCCACAGGGAATGGAGAACAAACAAGATAGCATTAGACCGACGACTATTGGCCATAACGAGAAAAGCTTATTAAAAAACATGGTGCTTGAATTAAAAATAAACGAAAAGCAATATTGCTCAATATTTTGTTGGGTTGTTTCTTTCCTACGAGGAGACTGTTAGAGCAGTAGTCATATTTTGTTGGGTTGTTTCCTTCCTATGATGGTTTTTATAGGAAGATTTTAGTTTTAGGTCAACCCTCTATTTTTAAATATAGGAAGAAAATTAGAACCCTTTTCTTTCCCATTATTCCAAAAACATTACTATCAAGTGTGGTGGCCCACTGGTAGGGGTGTAAACGGATCAGATAGACCAAAGAATCTTGCTGGTTCTTGTACCATACTTGGTCTAGAATACTTGAAGGAATGGTTTTCTTGTACCATATTTTGTTGCTGGTTTGCAAGAGCGACTACGATTTTTAATCTATTCCTAGGCACTTATATGCACGGTAATACTGTACTACTATATGTAGTACGTACTCAAAACAATAACCTCGCATTTACTCATCCTCGCAAATAACTAACCCTGCAAATAAATTACAAATCCGTGGAAAATTATTTGACATTTCGGTTTGGAAATTTTCACGCCAAAATTAGCATCTACAGGGTCGGACCCAGTGTATTACAGGGGGGGAAGCAGCCCCCCCTGGATTTTGAGTTTTAGTGGAGATTTATCAGTTTCGATCGACTTTGTCCCCCGCTGGAATTTTCTTTGCCCCCATCTGGACGTTTAATTTGTAATTCGAGTTAAATTTAGGGTTAAAATTGAAATAAATCTATTGAATTTTTATTGGTAATTAGAATTATAAGTCAGAGCATCATAAATTACAAGTCAAAGCGTTGGAAAGTATAAGTTAAAGTATTATTTTTTGTCGAGTACCCAATTAGATATTTAAACCCGATTTGATATTTAAATCCGATTAGATATTTAAACCCGACTAGATATTTAAACCCGATTTGATATTTTTTTGCCCCCCTGGATGAAAATTCTGGATCCGCCCCTGAGCATCTACGTGGTTATAGCAATCTTGTGGGTACGTGCACGATGATATCAGCCCAACATCAACGCAAATAATCCAGTCTGGATCGCATCTACCCACTTTAACCGACCAACACAGGCTTCGGTGATAGTAACAATTTAATCTCGCGAAAACTAATTGCGAGGACTCCACAGCTATGTCCACGGAGATGGTTATTTCCGACCAACTAACCACGCAGCAGGTCTTTTTTTTTTCCACGCTAATAAAATGATTTCTTGTAGTGAATTCTTATGGATAAACGGATATTTGAGAACTTAAAATATATGGATATGGATATGGATAATTATCCGTATTCGTATACGTATCTGATTCTAAAATCAAAACTATATCCGTATCCGATTAAATTATATATGTATCTAAATCCGTACCCGCAAACTATCTATATCTGAATATCAGAATCTGCAAATGTTCAGATACGGATCCAGATACAAACAGATAATATTCGATCCGTTTCCACCCCTACGCATTGGCCATTGGCTGTTAATTTTATAACTATATTTTATGTGCACCTACTTGCAGAATTTTTTTTATGTATTGTAATAAATAAAATGCATCAACTGTACGAGTATGACTATGGACTCAGATTTTCATACACGTTTTCCTTGCAAATATGGATAATAATGATTCGTGTAAAGTTGTGTAAGTAAAGCAACTTTATTTGTCAACCTTGAAAAAAAGCAACCTTTTGTCTCCGCACGCATCATACATCATACATAGAAAAATTAATTAAAAATATACTCATAAGACCATTACTTATGACTTGTGTGTAACTAATGTTTGTTTGATTGGTTACGGTACCTCACCATTGAAATAATGTGGTTTTTCTATCTCCATTCTTATATTAAATATTAAGTATGTAGATGTCCTCATTTGTCAATGGTTGTCATTAAAAGATAAAATTTCAAATTGAGTATCAACCATATAATCAGGAGTCCGGCTACTATAACACTAGTGTCATTTCAAATTAAATAACACCACATCTTAAACCATTGGATCTACTTTAATATTCGTGCAAAACACTAGTGTCATTTTAGCCCTATCTTGTACACAAATATTAAAGTAGATCCAATGATTTAAGATGTGGTGTTATTTAGTTTGGAATGACACTAGTGTTATAGTAGCCGGACTCTATAATCAGTTAATCTACTATTTTTTTATTCTATGCACCTTTTTAATATTTTTTTGCATATAAAAGTCCAAATTTTTATAGATATGTACGCGCCGCATGTACTGGCTACACGATTTTTTGATTATTCATGATTTATTTTCATTTTTTAAATATTATTTAGAGAATTTCTCTCCGCACGCATCATACATCATACATAGAAAATTTAATTAAAAAATATGCTCATAAGACCATTACTTATGACTTGTGAGTAATTAATTTTTGTTTGATTGGTTACGGGAGGTCACAATGACCGATAGTAGTACCTCACCATTGAAATAATGTGGTTTTTTTATCAATGGTTATCAATCTCCATTTTTAAAATTTTAAGTACATAGATGTCCTCATTTGTCAATGGTTATCATAAAGATAAAATTTCAAATTGAATATCAACCTTCTAATTAATTAGTCTACTACTTTCTTATTCTATGCACTTTTTTTTTTATTTTTTGCATATAAAAGTCGAAATTTATTTAGACATGTACTCGCCGCACGTACTGGCAATACAATTTTCTGATTGGTCATGATTTCTTTCTATTTTTTAACTATTTTTTAGAGAATTTTTAAATTGGTTAATAATTGATTGACCGTGTCTTCATTTCATTCCATTTTTTTATATTATTTAAGAAATATTATTTGTCATTTAAACAAATTATAGATGGAGACAAAAAGGCCTCTACATGTGGAAGAGATATATTCTCTTCCACACATTGATAGTTGTATGTGGAAGAGATTTAAGAAAAATGCCTCTACATGTAGAAGAGATATATTATCTTCATTGCTTCCACACTGTGTTTCAATTTTCATGTTTTAATATCATTCAAAGAAATCATATTCTTGACGAAATGTTTATATTTGTTTTCAGTTTTTTCCGGATCATTAAGGGAATAATCAAGATGATTAATTAAATAATTTTCAACAATATATACTTTCAAATTTCTTGGTTATAATAATTAATTATATTTTTTTTAGTTATAAAATATAAGAGTAGATCATGAGGCAATGATTCAGATTAATGTTTTCTATATTTTTTTATGATTTTCTTTAATGTAATTTGCACCAAAAACCTTATAAATTTATTTGCTGATGACCTTCAGTTTATTTTTATTACAAAGAAGTCCATTACTATATATTTACATGTAATTTTATTTTTTCTTTTCTAAATAAATATTTGTAAGCCTAATTACATGTTATAAGAGTAATAAAATCATATTCCAATTAATAAAATAGCAAAAGAAATAATAAAATTTAACCAATAGTCAAGTTATTATACTCTAATATGAGCAAATTATGTTAAAACAAAAAAAACATACGAGCGGTAGAAGAAGAGCTTTTCACATCTATTGGTATGGTACCTGACCGCTAGTAATTGTAAAATTTGTTCTATCAGTATGATACTCTTACCAATAGAAACTGTAAAATCCCTTCTATTGGTAATGGGTTCCCTACCGATAGAATAATGTTTATATTCTATCGGCATATATAGAGTCGACAAAAGAAATTGGTGATCTTCTATCGTGTTGGTTTCTAGCGGCAGGGAATCCATTATCAGATTCAATTTTTACCTGATAGCAATCTACAGTTATGTAGTAGTGTAGAGAGAGAAGAAGACAAGAGAAGGATTTCGATATGGTCCATTGGCCTGGTTGACTAAACGATATTTTAGGTTTGGCTGAAGATGCATGGTCAATTAATTAGTTAGTCTCTATCAAAATTCTATTACTATTCCACGTGAATTATCAATTAATTAGCTTACTTTTTTTTTCTGTAGTTTTCTTTTTAATCTTTGAATTAGTTTACTTTTCTTTGATTTAGATACCTACAATATACATGTCTACTGAAACACTATGTAAATTTTCGAAATGATATTATATAGTCTTGTGATTTTTATAATCACATTTTTTTTTTCAATTTTATTGATGTCATGTTTTTTTTTTTGTTTTTTTTATATATGTCATGTTATTTTAGTGTCTGAAAGTTGTTTATAATTACAACCACCGTTGGTGATCTTCATCAGGATTCCAAAGTTGTAAATAACATTGCTTATATTTTTGTTAATGAAATTAATTTGTTTGTAAACTAAACTTTTCTTTAATTTAAAATTAAGATTATTCATATGAAAGGGTTGACATATTTTAAAATAAGCGGTTGCAGTGTAGAACAATTTTTATTTTTCTGCTAGTCGTTCTTGTAGGATTTTATTAATGAAATTTTTTATGTTCACTACATGCACTAAGAATATATATAAAATATTGTAACATACATCATTCATGTAATAGGCCTTTAATACTGTCACTTGATTTATTCAGATAGAACTGTTTAAATTTTGGGCATGCTTCAGTCTGTTTATCTAGCTCCAGAACTTACCTTAACCAACATAGAAAAAAAAAGGTTCAGAACTTACTTTTATTTTCACTTGACTAATTTGTAGCCGAAATTTTTATTAATAACATTAAATGATAATAAATAAATAAAAAAATGACATCAGTCTTTGAAAAATTCTACAAACAACATTTCTGTTAGATTATTCAGCGAAATAAATAGTCAATTCCGTTGAATTGCATGCATGGACCCGCTCAAATTCAACTTCAAACAAAAATTTATAAAATATAACGTTCAATTCAATCATTCAACTCAACTTTGTTTGTTTCCTATTAAAACATTATAATATTTGACATTTAATTCAAACATTCAACTCAACTTTTGTTTGTTTCCGCTGTATTCAAACATGCATCTCGACCCACATTTTTTGTTTTTTTCCTATTAAAATATTGGGAGCACCTAGCTATCCCCGTAACCTTCTCTCGTTTCTTCTCCCATACATTAACTACTTGAGTAACTACTAATTACTTGCGGGGACCACTTACTATTTGGGGGCCGCCTTATATTTGAAAGATTTTACAACTGGCACGCGCAAGTCTTCATATATAATGCATCAAGTATGCATATATAATACATCAAGTATTCATAATTAAGATATCAAGTATTTAAAAAAAAAATTGGATACATCACTCACCCATCTTTTACATGTTTGTAGAGGTGTTTTCTTGTTCTCGTTTAATCTAATCAATATTTTTAATGATCTGTGAGAAATTTTGCAAATCTAAAACCACGAACATCTTCTACATAATTTTCTCTTTTAAATGAGATCCATGATGATATATTTTCGAGTTGTCCGTTACACAAGTATTCATACCTCGTTATGCAAGTATTCATACCTTGTCGTGTAAGTGTAAATAGTTCATGTATCAAGAGTATTACAAGCATTTGTGCATACCTCGATTAATCTTACAAGATCATCCGAATAGTATTGAACATTGCTTTTTTGCTTTCTAGTTCAATTTTATTTTTGAAAATAAAAAATAGTTGCCACATGTTTCAATATCGAAACAAAAATAATCTATCCAATTTTACAAATCATGTAATTGAAATGTTATAAAAAAAACAAAAACAATATTTAAAAGAAACAAAATATACTTCATTGAAGTATTCATACATAAGATATTAAGTATTCATGTATCAAGTGTTTGTATCTAACAAATTTTATCAATTTTTTTTTCATATGGAACTGGATGATGTCTGAAAGTATTAATATTAAGTATTGCAAGTATTCATACCTCATCATGCAAGTGTGAATAGTTCATGTATCAAATATTTATATCTAACAGATTCTATCATTTTTTCCCCTTATGTTATTGGATGACGTTTGAAAGTATTCATATTTCGTCATGTTAATGTGGATAGTTTATGTTTCAAGTGTTTGTACCTAACAGATTCTATCAATATTTTTTTCCTTATGGCATATTGGATGATGTTTGAAAGTATTACTATCAAGTAATGCATGTATTTGTACTTTGTTATGCAAGTGTGAATAGTTCATGTATCAAGTATTTGTATTTAACAAATTCTATCAATTTTTTTTCTTGTGACATTGGATGACTTTTGAAAGTATTAATCTCAAATATTGCAAGTATTTGTATCTCGTCATATAAGTGTAAATAGTTTACGTGTCAAGTATTTGTACCTATCATATTAGGAAGCGACTAATTGTCTCCAAGCTTCTTTCTCCAGTTTTTTCCCAAAAAAACTGTCATTTGACTTGCGCGAATACTGTAAAACTCTATAACCAATACTGTAACTTCAACAACAAATCATGTATAATAAGTAGTTTAAAAATCTAACAATCCAAGTTAGTTGCAAACAGTTAGCAACTTGCAAAAATACTGTACTTCCGGCTGTACTTGAAAAACTGACGGCTTCTAGAAGGTTTCAAAAACAAACCACTTCTCAAACTTGTAGTTATTTACAAATAACACCTAAAATTGTGCAAAATTAATTTTTTTGCATCAAAGTTAAATTTTTTTTTCGAAATTAAAATTAAAATTTTTTTTTTATTTTTTTCGTATTTTTTTTCTTCAATTATTAATATTTGTATATCGATCTATATCATGTAAAATCAGACTTACATACTGTAAAATTAGCAGATGCAAACTATAAAACTAACATATGAGAACTACAAAAACATCAATACTGTAAAATTAGCAGATGTAACTTATAAAACTAACATATGTTAACAGCAAAACGTCAATACTGTAAAATGGTATCCAAATAACATATACAAACTATAAAATTTCACTAATCACAAAATTAACTGTTCAAAACCATAAACTATAACCAACAACTGTTCAAAATCACAACCAACAACTGTAAGATGTCACCACCCATAACTGTTACCACCCATAACTGTTCAAAACCACAATAATTGTTACCACCAATATATGTTCACAAGCACAAACAAAACTTCAATAAACAAGCTTAATTGTTCACAACCATCAATACAAAAATGGCGTCTGTCACTTCATAATCCTCTGGTGCACGTTATTATTGCTAGAACCACACGTTCTTTCGAGATACTATCCTGCAAAAAAAAAAACAAGGTTAAAAATTGGAGTTATGAACCATTAGCAGATGCAAACTATCAAAGCAGAATTATTGATGTATCCTGTGAAATTATTATATGTATCCTGTAAAATTACACATAAGCTGTAAACTAAAGTAAATACTATAACCAAAGTGAATAATAGTAAAAACTGTCTAATACATAATTTGCATCTGCTAAATTTACAGTATTTAAAGCTTATTTTACATGATATAGATCCATATATAAATATTAATAATTGGTATATGTATCATGCAAAATTGTTATATGTATCCTGTAAAAATGTTCTATGTATCATGTAAAATTGTTATATGTATTATGTAAAATTGCACATATCCTGTAAACTAAAGTGATTACTGTAACTCAAGTGAATCATAGTAAAAATTGTCTAATACATCCTGTCCAATGCTATTTATGAGTACAACTGTTAAACAAATCATGTAACTATGATTAACCAAAGTGAATACTGTAAACTGTTGCACATATCCTGTAAAATTGTTATATATATATATATATCATATAAATTACATCATGTTATAAACTGCATCCATACTGTAAATTGTTATATATATCTTACATAACTGATATATCCTATAAAACTATTGCATGAAACCTGAAAAACTATTGAATGAAACCTGTAAAATAACTGATACATCATATAAAACTTTTGCATGAAACCTGTAAAATAATTGATACATCATATACAATTATTGCATGAAACCTGTAAAATAACTGATATATCTTATAAAACTATTGCATGAAACCTGAAAAACTATTGAATGAAACCAGTAAAATAACTGATACATCATATAAAACTTTTACATGAAACCTGTAAAATAACTGATACATCATATACAATTATTACATGAAACCTGTAAAATAACTGATATATCCTATAAAACTATTGCATGAAACCTGAAAAACTATTAAATGAAACCTGTAAAATAACTGATACATCATATAAAACTATTGCATAAAACTTGTAAAATAAAGAAAAGAAAAACAATGCATAGATCATGTAAACTATTGAATATATCATGTAAAAATGTTAAATAGAACTTTAAACCTAATAGATAGATCATATAAAATACTGTATAGATCATGTAAACCTATTAGATAAATCTTGAAAATTTAAATCAGAAAAATAAAAAATTTACAAAACCTGACCAGGTCGACAGCTGATCTGTTAGATCAGATCAGACTCTAAATATTACCATTGAGAAAAGGACGATAAGAAAACATGAATGGCAGAAAATATCATTGAGAAAACAGTGCTAATTATATGCCCTTTCATTTCTTCATAAACCTAAAAAAAAAAATTGTGACAGGTCCAACAAATTCCTTTCTAAAATTTAATAATAATATAGTTAGTTTACACAACTTCTGAACCGATCCATTTAGTTGAATATCGGTTCATACCAGATTGATAGGAAACTTGGCATATTAGAGAGGAAATTTCAATCGAAAACACATTTTACATCACATCAATTATCAAACCAAACAAGATATGTGATACACATTTCTCCCTATATTCTGTAACCAAATACAATCCATGTCAAAGTGTTCCATAGCTTTCATTGCTTATAAGAACTACTTACAAACTAACTAGGAGTTTAATTAGCTTAGTCTCAAAATTTGAACTAACAAAAATCACAACTCTGACAATTCCATCCAAGCCTAAAATTTCAAGTTACTCTATTATAATTCAATCTACTATTTGTCATCTCACTTCTCTAATATTATATCCTTGAACCATATGAAATGGTTCAAGGATTGTTCCTTGTCCGTAATATTTTGCAAAATAGAATGAAATATTTTGTTGGATTGTTCCTTGTCCGTAATAAAATGATTTCATTGCAAATAGCAAGAACTTTTGGCATCAGGAGAACTAATAATGCTCTTTTTGCAAAATAGGATGAAATATGTAGCTATATCTTAACTACGAAAAGAAACATATGAAATAAATTTACCAGGTCATGTTCATCTGTCTTGAGACTCGAAAGAGGTGCTGAATTTGGAAGACCATTTGAAATGCACACACACATGTTATCTGGAGTATAAGCAGCTGACATCAAGGCAAAAATAAGACATCAATCAACAAGTGATATAATTGTAGTCATTGAACTGTATTGCACACTTCATATTAGAATATAAGAGATACAGAGACCAGAAAGAGCTACGTCATGAAATACATATTACAAACAAAAAGAGGATAAGATGTTGCTATGGTAATTACAAAGGAAACGGTACAACATATAAACTACTTCTAAAGAACGAAATTGTTAAAGAACTAATACCATACACTTTCATAGATCCACAAATTCAATTTCTCTAAAATGTACCAATTGGTTATAGAGTGAAAAAGATTATAAATAAACAAAAAGAAAATCTCGAATCTGAACATTTCTCACAATAAATCAAGTGATTCTCTTAGAGCTCGTGTATAAATCTATGAATCTCATCAGAGGCAAAACATAATCAGTTATTATATTCAATTGATTCAAATTGCTAAAATCCAATCAATATATCAACACTAAACTGATCTTTGAGTATACATAATACATCCACCTCAATTTCTAATCTAAAACTGCAACCATAAAAGCATAATTGTAAATTGTAAGCCACACTAAACCGACTCTGGACCAGTTAAAAAAATATAAGTCAAAATCCTCTCATTAATCAATGAAAATCAAACAAAATAACTCACTGCTCCTTCTCCTTCATGTCGAATTCGTTCCGGTTGTTATTATGTCAACCATACATGCATCAAATTTGAACTCATGGGATGCCTACTTGCAATTTTAACTAAAATAACTTGAATTTTCATCAATTAATTGTTGAAGCTGCCATAATTTCTCAAAAAAAAAAAAAAAAGACAATCCATTCAACGAGTTATGTCCATTCACTCTCAATTATACATATTACCTAATTGAAAAACATGATCCTTGAGAGCTAGTATTTCCATCTCCATCTCTCAGACATTTTATCAAGCAGTTGGCGTGCAGAGAGTTTTACACTCCTCCATGAGTGGTAAAAGTACATATTGTTTGACCCTAAAAAGTCAGAACCATAGTTGTTTGGACAAAAATACCACTCAACTAAATAAATTGGTCAATTAAAGGTCTAATCATACTTTAATTTGGCACAATACCACAAAATAGGAAATGAAATTTGCTAGACAAAATACATGATTAAATGCTATTCAAATAATCATGAATTTTGATGTATGGCCCATCTCCTAATTCAAAATGGTTAGAAAGATATCAAATTTATAAAACAGAGGCCTCTGATTGGTCCCACATGGCTCTGGGGACCTATAGCACTAAGCATACTTCCCTGGGTACAAGTTGGGTGTACAGAACCTGCACCTTACAACATGGGCCCATCAGTCAGCCAAAGAAGTTCAATTGCGCTGACACCATGAAATAGATAGACTCGGTTCACTGAGACTGAACTTGTGAGCCAAACTGTCGGTCTAACGGTTTACTATGAACCATGTTCAAACAAACCCGAAAGGAATTAAACCCCAGCGCCTTAACTAAAATGAACCCTTCATTCCCCGTGGACTCGGAGTGCACTGAACCAGTAGAGAACCATATGCGGTCTACGGTGAAACGTCTATACCCAAAGGATGGAACATAACAAAGGGAACCGCTCCCCATTATTTAGCGAGGCCGACAGGTGGGCCCGAGACTGTCAGCCCTCTCTTCAACCTCTAAGCATCTAAGCTTCCTGGTACCCGACAAATGGAGAAGGGAGGAGGAGAAATTGGACTGAACCACATGAGCTCCTCTTGTGTTTCTACATGACTCAGTAAGGAGAAAGCTAGGAGGTGAGTAAAATTACCTCTCGGTCAACTGACAAGAAGGGAAGCAATGGTGAAAGGCACGACCCGAAACTGGGAAATTGTTATTCGTGATAGCAAAGCTCGAATTGATAACACACATTCATTCTTAACCCCCCTTGCGATGCTCCCTGCTAGTGTAATTAGCAAAAGAAGAGGGCACTAAAATGAATTTGGATTTTTACTCACTATCGGGTGTGGGTTGAATTGGGATGAGCCGAAGGTAATTGCACCTTCCAGAAGCCTTAAAGGGTGTCGTTGGGATTTCATGTGACCACTGCAACCTTTAATTGAAGGTGCATTGAAGGGTGTTGCCTGATTTGGAAAATGACACCCGACGGGCATCAAAAGGAGATACTCAATCAATCCGGAAATGGAAATTAACAAAGAAATGAATGTGATGCCATGGAGGGCATGTTAATGCTATATTGTGCCGTCCTTGTGTTGCTCTCTCAATGGCCAGAAGGTATTAAACAGCCATAGCCCACGATAAGGCCGGTTTAGCTTAAAGAACACCACACCATCCTGCAACTGGCGCCTCTGAGCTAAATTAACCCATTGCACACCTGTCCTAGAGCCAATGCTACATGACAAATTAGAAGAATCTCCCTCCCATGCATGAGGGGAGGCATGCACCTTGGCTGGAAAATCAAAGCCCTTGAGTGAAATACATGAAGGGTCAAGATGAGATTCAATGTATGAATGACCAACATGGCTGCTGCTTATTGGCCAGAGCACCTGCAAATGAAGGCTTAATACATAAGCAAAGGATCTGAAGCATTAAATCAAAATGAAGGATTTGAAAGGTGAAGATCATGCCAGCATAGACCCATGCCTAAACCCTAAAACCTCTTGCTCTAGCCTATATAAGAGCATCAAATTCAGAAGAAAAGATATACAACAACACCACCAGATAACCCGAGATATACACAAATTCCTTGAGCTCTCTCCTCTCTCCATAGTTTAGCTAGCAAAAGAAAAGAAAGAAGACAGAAAGAAAAAGCTTGTTCTCAACAGTAGCAAAAATTAGGTAATTAGTGCCTAAATCATGTAGGCTCCAAGGAGCCAAACAATGTTCATCTTTATGAAATAAAGTTCTTCGAAATTCATGCATTTCTTCCCTTTTTATTTTTCGGATTTGTTCTTGATCTTTCTTTGCTTCCTTTCTTTGTTTATTTGGAGCTTTTAGATAGATAAAATGAGAAGACTACATGGTATTCAAGCTTATTTCTTAATAAGCTAAGCATGTTAGTCTAATGATCAATAAAAGTAAATCCCTTTTCCTTTACTGTTTTAGATAAAACATTAAGTAAAAGAAAATAAAAAAAATAAAAAAAAGGGAGTTCATTAATATCCTTAGTTAAATAGGATCTGTTTTCATATATTAGTACATAATAAAAATATAAATAAAATTGCAAGCTTTCGACATTTCTTTCTTTGATCTTTTTGGTGTTTTTTTTTTTAAATCAACCCTTTTTAATTCTTTTAAAGTAATTAGGTAGTAAAAATATGAGAGTTGAGCTAGCTAGCTTCCTCTTATATTGGAGCTACTTGATTATTTTAACAAAGAATTAAGAAGAAATTAAAAGTGACAAAAAAAAAAAAAAAATAAAATACACACAAAGGGGTTGAAAAGGTCAAGCTAGCTAGCTTCCTCTCAATCTCTATTAAATGATCCAAGGGCCCATGATTCAAGTATAGAGATTTGACCTTTCATGCATGCAAGTGCACTAAAATGCATTTTGCAAAAAGGTTAAATTGATATACATATGAATATGGTGAAAGATAGAGGTCTAAAATGCAAATAGGCAGCAATTACTATTGCAATATGTCATTTGCATTTTTGTTCTTATGACATCTTGATGATTTTGCCCAATAATCAAGTGAAAAGAGCACATAATATGCAAATCTTGATAAAACCAGGGGCCTCCCTGTAAAATTCTAAGTTCTGACATTCTTGATAAATTAAAAACATTGAGAGATGATTTCTTTGGAGCTTCGATCTTTTCTTTTCTCTGGTGCAAAGGCAGTGGCCTTCAAGCCCTTAAAACTTGTTCTGGCCTCAACCAGTCAGTACATTATGTATTGACACCCCTATACCAGTCATTGGTACAGTACCAAGTACAAATTCAGTAAACAAACACAAGCTAAAGGCCACTGGTACAAGGATATGCCCCAAAATGTCAAAATTGACCCCTGTCATTGAACTGAACAGTACAAGTCACCTCAAAATTCAAAGTGAAAAACAAGTTACACAGTCAGATAAAGGACTCCAAGACACATAAATTGGACACAAATTTCATATTAATTGGATTTTATTTCGATTTTATATGAATGTTTGAAGTTCAGATTCAGAGAATGATGAAACAGCATTTGAATGACCAAAGAACCTCTGCTGGTAAATTACATAATAAATATTAATTAAAGGACCAAATTGAAAAATGGACATCACAGTCATTTACAGGACTTCAAAATACACAAAATGGATATAAACCTCATATTTTTCTGATTTCATTTGAATTTATTATGAATTTTCAAAGGCCATCACTCAAAACAGAAAAATCAGCAAATTAAAAAGGAGAAAATTACTCTTAATACCCCTCCTCTGAAATTAAATCATTAAAAATACAAATGAATCTCCTAAAATGGTAAAAATTGATACAAATGTCATTCACACATCCCTCCATGATTTTGTGAAAGAAAATTCATAACTTATGTACAAAATTCGCAAAAGAAAATGAAAAAGGATCTGACAGTATGAATTTCTATACTGTTTCTACCTCAAAATGCGATTTTAGTCAAATTGATACCCATGTTGTACTTAGATTACCTCAAAATAACTGAAACTAAGTCTTCTATGTACCTGAATTGATTCTAAAACCCCTGTACCAGCTGTAGATACCAATCGGTACTGGAGCCGGGAGGTGAAAGCCCCTTTCATGACCAAAATCAAATTAAAAGTACAATTGATGTCTCTGATCACTTTCATGTATTCATACGACGTCAAATGATCGAATTACTGAAGAAAATCATGAGAAAACCGAAGGAAATTGGTTCAGTGACCTATCGGTACCGATAATTGTTCCCCAACCTCAGGCCGTCGTCTCCAGCGATCTCCAACCGCCGAAGATAGCATCAATGGATTTCTGGTGATGAGACAACCGCAACTCTGCCCTTGGTCGGCGCCGCCGTGGCCGAGATCGATCGGACCCAGTCCATCGTATACGAACCCTAGCTTGTTAGCCGGCTAGCACGAGTTTTGAGGCATACACACGGATCTTAAAGCAAGAGAAAAGATCTGAAGGTCCATATTTAAATCCAAGGATCAACGGGCCTCTGACGGAAGGGAGCCCACATGTCAGTCCATTTAAATAATCCGAGATGAATAAATCTTAAAGCCCATATGCTAAGGATCCAAGCCCCTGCGCACTGATTGATGGCCCAATGCGCTCGTTGATACTAAAAGCCCAAATCTCAGAGCCCAATGATTTAAATCCGAGGCTCAGTGCACAGCTCAAAAGCCTAATACCCAGCACGAATCTTAAAGCCCATAAATGATTAAAAGATGTCCCTGCCAGCCTAAAACTCTCTCAAACAAGCCCTTAAAGGCCCAATTTTCACATAAGACCTTGTCAAAAATCCATATTACAAATCCATGCCCTCCCAGCTTTGTAAACAAGCCCCTGACTGAAAAATAAATATTTACAAATAAGTCCTTCTAAGCCCTTTTCAAGCATAACTTCTTCATCTCAAGTCCAAATCAACTCAAACCACCTCCAAATGAATCCAAATCAAATTCTTCATCTTTCTAAATCGAAATTAAATATGTCCAAGCATCAGCCAAATCCTGATACGACCAAAATACCCTTTTCTTCAAAATTAAATGATTTTATTAACAAAAATGTAAATAGGCATGCCATAAATTAAATACAAATAAATATTGTACATACACTCTTCAAATGTCCAAATTCCCACTTCTGAAATGCGATAAACATTATTTTAATATAAAAGTCACATACGTACACATGTCCAAACGTATAGAAAATCAAATCAAAACCAAAGTCAATACATGAGTTCCCCTTTTTTAGCCCCTTTATTCAATTCTCTTAAATAGGCACAAATCCCGGAATGGACGAGGTGTTCAGTATGGCTTGGAAGGGTCATCTGATGTAATTAACAGCGGGGGCTTGCGCCCGCTGGGAGTTAAACGTCCCCACAATCATTAAACTCTCTCGATAGACTGATTATGAATCGTGGGTCTGTCGAGGGTGAACCGGAAGGAATAGCAGAAAGAAAGAAATAGAATGTTTCAAGTTCGATGTTCTTTAAACAATCAAGAGCATTGAACCATGAGACATTTAAATACATAAGCACGCACCTTCCATACCAGCTGTGCAACTTTCTGCGCCCTACACATATATTACACCAATTTACAAGTGGCTATCAAAAATCCAAAGTAAAACCATTAATTACGACAAATTAGCAAAATCAAATATCCAAGATATGATATTTACCTCGTCTCTCGTTATGTTTAGTCTCCAAATCCATGTCTTAGATGCTCCGTTTCATATTTAGATCCAATCATCAGTGCTGTTCATGATTGAAGTTGCTGATTCGTTTACAACCGGTGTTGCTCTTGATTTGAATCCATGTCTTTTGCAATTTCTCATCGCAGACTCCAGCTTAATGGTAATAAGTTCGATCTGATCTTGGAGATTGACTCCCGTAAAAGAGAATCATCGATGAAAATCAGAGATCGTCAAAATTGGGATAGGAGATCATCAGATTCGGAAAGAACGGAGGAGAGAAATAGAAAACAACGGCAACTTAGAAACTTGGTTTATATAAGGAAAGTGGGAGGAACGGTCGGACCGTTAGCTGATCAGAGTCAAAATAACGATGATTTACGTAGGGTTTTGGCTTAAGTTTTGCATATTTTCTCGCACTTATGTTTACTTTATTAGAGAAAAAGGCTACTGTCACCCTTCTTTATGTTTTATTGCAGAATACAGGTTTTGGGACTATTTTACACCAAATGGAGCTAGAATCAGGTCAATCGGATAAGCGACGCTCATCGACTAAGTCTCTGTTACGGTCCGTATTGCCTAATACGGACCAGGCCTAGCACAGACCAGGAGATAGCGCTGGAAGCACTAAACCCTAACCGTCAAGGTCCTAATACGGACCGTATTGCCCAATACGGTCCGTATCCGAAGGCATCTCTTGGGGAATAACTGCCGACAGCTGTTTCCAGATCAGTTTCTTAGCCCCTACTCAACCTCTACACGTCCCTACACTCCTATATAAGGCCCCTGGGCAAAAGGATTAGTTATCTTTGTAATTAGGGTTAGATTTGATTAAAGTGAGAAGAGAGGAGTGCTTGTAACAATGCCGTTTCGCGGCTAAGTTCCTTTTCTTAGGGCTAGGCAGTAAACCTTGTGACTCTTGATGTTTTGATATATATATTTCTGTTGATTATGATTTCTTGTTGTTGAAACAAAATGCTTTTGTGATTTACTATCTCTTCATCTAATTTCAATGATCTAGTTTGAGACCGTTAGGGTAGTGACAGTGCTTTAATGGCAAGAGAAACTATTTGTATGAATTAGCCTCGTTGAGATCTATTAGGTTTATGTGAAGAAAACCTTAGCGGGGAAACTATAAACCAGACCAACAAAACGCGTACCAAATTCTATCACTTGCGTAAAGTAAATCGCAGTGATCTGTGTAGTAATTTGGGATATTTGAGAGATCAGACATTTGCGTAAGGAAAATCACAGTGTCCTATGTAGAATCTCGGTGAAAGATCTGTCATTCTTGCGTAACATAAATCGCAGTGACCTATGTGGTGTCTTTCATTAAACAACAATAAAATCAGACGCAACAGGAATATATTGTCAAGGCGGATTGAGTGGCAATGGTGTGCCGAAACCCTAGGAATTCTCATCTCTATCTTTATTTTAATTACTTTTAATTGCTTCCTAATTTACATTGATCAAAACACCTCTCAATTTACAGATTTCATCTAGCATTTTGAAAGATTGTGATTCGATCGCTCAAAACATTGAACCAATATTCCCTGTGGATCGACCTCTAATATACTACTCGATAGGATTGTGCGCTTGCAGTCCTAACCGATAGCATTTACGAGTTTATAAATATTAAAAGAAACATTGCTCTCTTTTGAGTGATCAAGCTTTTTGGCGCCGTTGCCGGGGAATAACGGTTCATTGTGCAAGGCCTCGCAAGACGCCCTTGCTTTGACCATTGAATCCAATTAATTAGAAACGCCTAGATTTCTTTTTATTTTCTGCATTTTTATTTTTCTTTTATTTTCAATTTCAGTTTTACTTTTTATTTTCTGTTTTTAGTTTGATTTTCTTTTCTTTTTAGGAAACTGCACGCTGGCCGAATCATCCGTACGAAGATCCGAGAGGATTGCTAGTAGGAGAGGACAATTCGCTTCTACACCGCCGATAAGAACCAATCATAGTTCTTCGTCGAGTAATTCTGAAAGCGAAGAGGACTCAGATTCGATCAACATGAATATCCCACCGAACGAACCGATTAACAATGGAAGATAGAACAATGGTGATAATGAAGTTCACGATGCAGCAAGACCCAAACTTCTACGAGACTATTGCGTACCGCGCGCGAATGATCCTAATTCTAGTATAAACCCGCCAACTGTTACGAACCGTAATTTTGAGATCAAACCTGCTCTCATAAATATGGTTTCCCAACAGCAATTTGGAGGATTTCCACATGAAGATCCACATCTTCATTTGTCAATTTTCCTAGGGATATGCGAGACGATAAAGATCAACGGAGTTACCGATGAAGCAATCAGGCTAAGGCTATTTCAATTTTCATTAAAAGATAAAGCAAGAGCATGGTTGTTTTCCTTACCGGCCAATTCCATTCAAACTTGGGACCAATTGTTTAATGTGTTTATTGCAAAATATTTTCCACCATCCAAAACTTCGAGGTTTAGAAATGCAATTACTAATTTTGAACAAAGGGATGGTGAAACATTGTGTGAGGCATGGGATAGATATAATGATATGTTAAGGTGTTGTCCACATCATGGTCTAAAAAGATGGCTGATTGTCCAAACTTTTTATAATTTTAAACCCTACCGATAGGTTGTCTATTGATGCTTCCGCAGGAAGAGCAATCATGAACAAGGAACCTGACGAGGCTTACAACCTAATTGAAGAGATAGCAATCAACCAACACTACTTGATCCCTGAGCGAAAGAAGCCAAGTCCAACACCTGGCATGCACCGAGTAGATGATATATCCATGCTGAGCGCAAAGATTGATGCTTTGCAAATGGCACTCAACAAGCAAACCAAGCAGCGAACGGTAGCAGCAGTCAATGCAGTCAATACCGAATGTATGAATGTGACGGAAACTGAGGAAGAAGTAGAGGAAGCAAACGCAATTGATAACAGCTTTCGACCTCAGCCAGCCTACAATACATACCATCCGAACAACCGAAACCATCCAAATCTCTCATATGCAAACAACCAAAGGCCTGCTGCACCCCAACAGAACTATCAACCACAACCCAATTATCAACAGAGATACAACAACCCCCAACCGAACTACCAACCAAGGCAATACAATCAACCACAGCAACCTGATATCACATCTTTAATGGAGAGATTCCTAGAGAAGCAAGATAAGGCTAACGCCGAAATCGCACAAAAGATCGAATCCTTAACAAACCGCAACAAAGACTTAGAAGATAATGTCTCTAAGATGGCAAAAGAGCTCTCGAGTATTACACACAGAAAAGGCAAATTTCCGGGCCAACCGGAAGAAAACCCGAGAGAAACTTGCAAATGCATAACATTAAGGAGCAGTACAGCTTACAAGGGACCTCCCATGCCCGATCAAACTTCCGATGAGATGCATGCAGAGCCATCGCATTCCGAAGAATACGAGCCACAACCACCGGGGCCGCCCGTATTCGAACTGCAGACAGACCCTATCAAGGAGCAGAATGACACCACAGGTGGAGACGAGCGACAACCCGAACCTGAATATATTTCACCACCACCCTACAAGCCACCTCTGCCATTCCCTCCAAGGCCTGCGAAACAGAAGATGGAGCAGCAATTTGCGAGATTCATGGAGACACTCAAGCAACTACAAGTCACAATCCCCTTCACTGAGGCAATTGCAAGCATACCCTCGTATGCTAAATTTCTGAAGGAGATTCTTTCAAACCGCAGTAAACTCCAAGAACTCTCAACAGTTCCGCTCAATCTGGAATGCAGTGCGCTCGTGCAAAGCAAATTACCGACAAAGTTAAAAGATCCGGGAAGCTTCTCGATACCATGTACCATTGGCACAACCGGTTTTAAGAGAGCTTTATGTGATCTGGGGGCAAGTGTGAGTCTGATGCCTAAGGTAGTATTTGATAAATTGGAATGTGGCGACCTATCACCAACACGGATCTCATTGCAACTAGCTGACCGATCAATTCGATATCCTTAACGAATGTTGCTTGATATCCCAATCAAAGTCGGTAAATTCTGGATACCAGCAGATTTTGTGGTAGTTGACATGGAAGAAGATGAGCAGATTCCGATCATCCTTGGAAGGCCATTCCTCGCCACATTTGGGGCAATGATTGATGTTAGGAATGGAAAGATTTCACTCACTGTTGGTGAGAACAAGATGATCTTCAACATGAATGAGACTAAAGTCCCACCTGACATAAATCTTGCTTACAATTTGGAAACAGTAGACGAATATGGCAATGATGAATTGTGAATGGATGAATTTGAAGACATCGAGGAAATGATGCACGAAGCAGAAGTGGAGAGACTGTTCATTGTACAAGATGACGGTCAGATCCATCCAACCTTCGTGACAACACAAACCGATGGTCTGAACAGGAGCCCCAATATCGCGAACAACAGGAATTACTCTCTCCTAGCCCTTGCACTAATCAAAAACCTACGCGAAGAACTCGATGCAATTTCTCAAAGACTGGACGAGGTTGAAGTAGTACTCGATGTGAGTCTAGCATTCGACCCCGGACCTCAAACACCAACCGACTTCTTCAAGAAGAGCAATAATGATGAAACCACAGAAGCGCTGAAGGCGAACCACCCGACAAACAACCAGCTTGCATTGACGGGAGGATATTTGGAAGAAACTGATGCGACACAAAGTCAAGCCAAGGCCACTTTTATATCTTCTTATATAAATTCTTATTCAGTTTAATTAGGACTTTAACTGGGGAACGGAACACATCCACTCATTTTTCATGACCAGGTGAACATGCTAGAGGAAGGGCTCTGTTAAAAACATTAGAAAAGTCAAGAAAATATTCTCTGTTGCTGACCGTATCAGCCAATACGGACTGGGACAGTGAATACGGAGCAGGAGTTGGATGAACAAGGAAGAGTAGAGAATACGGCCCGTATCAGCCAATACGGATCGTATTCAGAGGAAGAGTTGAAGAATCAGTTGTCAGGATTCAAAATTTTGGATCGGATACGGACCGTATCAGCCAATACGGTCTGTAATCAAAACCGATCTGTGAAATTGAAACCCGTTAACGAAGAGGCGCGAAGTTGGGTAACCGTTCAAATTAGAGGTTTTTCTATTTTGAGCCCCCTCTCTCCCGTTTCTCTTCTCCTCTCCTCTTCATCTCTCTATCTCCCTTCCTTCTTTCTCTCCACCTCCTCCTCTCTCTTGCAAAACCCGAGCACACCCTCGCCTACACCATCGGCCGCCAAGGGAGACCAAATTCACTCACGCCGACCTCCAATACGGGCTGTATCCGACCCGTATCCGCCATGAGCACCATTGATCTCCACCATTTTCGGTTCTTCCCCTCCTTCTCTCTTATTTTTCAAATTTCTATTTCAATTTCTTTAAATTAGTCTTTTATCTTCCTTTGCAACTTAGTTTTAGTGTGTTTTCTGTTTTAGATCTAATTTAGAAACCAAAAATCACGAAAAACAACAAAAAAAATTAGGTTTTCCCGGTTTTTACCAGAACCAGTATCAGTCCGATACGGTCCGTATCCATCAATACGGTCCGTATTAAGTCCGGTACTTGGCCAAAAATTTTACCAGCACACGGGTCTGTAACCCCTCCGTATTGACCTAATACGGCCCGTAACAGATAAGGTTAAACCTCCAAAATGGCCCCGAAAACACGAGGTCTTCTTAAGGCTTTAACAGGTCTGGGCAAGAAGAAAAGGGGGGAGTCTTCTTCTCAAAATCCGCCGCCTGAATCACCTGAAAGGAGTCCCGAACGGGAAGAGCTGCCGGAATCTCCTCCTCAAAATGAACCACAACCGATGGAGGGGCAACAACATAACCCCTTCGACATAAAATTCTCCTACAGAGCACACGCCAATGTCTTCGCAAAATTAGAAGACAACACAATCAAAAACCACAAAGCCATCCACATCGAAACCCTTCAAGAACTCGGCCTCCTCGCCCAATTCAAAACCCTCACAAAAAGGGTTCACATTTGGGACTTTCTCAACAAGCTGGTGGATGTCCCGGTCTATGACGACCTCACCCGCGAGTTCATTGCCACCTTCTCCTCCGAAAATGACATAATCAAGTTTCAACTAATGAATATAGAGCAGGAGATGTCAATGAGTGACTTTTGTGACATCTTTGGCTTCAAGGATGAGGGCATACAAGCATACAATGACGACCGGAATTTTTGGAAGCTGATCACCAATGACCGCATCAGTGATCCGAGAGTCGCCAGCCATATTGTCCATCCAGTACTTCGGTACATGCAGGCTGCTCTCAGCAATTCTCTCTTCGCTCGAGGTGAGACATGTGCGAAAGTCACCTTTCCTGAGCTGTACATCCTCAAGTGCATGCTCATCACACCAGAAGAGCCTCCGCACATCGGCCACTTCCTCTGCAACCACATCCACTCAATTGGAACCAACAAAAGGGGCAGAGAAAACATCTCCATCGGTGCCATTGCCACAATCCTCGCCAGCCAGCTCAGAATCGAGGTAGATTTCTTGAAGGAAGGCACAGGCATAAAATTCCTAGACATCGAGTGCCTCACTGCAATGAGAATGATTAGCGGCAGACCTCCCGAGCCATACCTATATCACATCGAAAGCAGGAGGGTTCAAATGCCTTGCAAGCCGCTACCTCTCAAAAACCAGCAAAAATGGAGGGAAGTGGCACCTATTGGCAGACAGGCCGCGCAAGAGAGCGATGATGAGGTCGATTTTGATGCTCTAATGGCCGAGGCTGAGGAAGAGGATAGGGCCGAAACCGCAGCAACCGCCGCATACATGCAAGAAATGGCGGCAAATGAGCAAAGGGCCCGACAAGAGGCGCTCGCAGCAGAAGCAGCGCGACAAGGGGCGGGAACAGCTGATGCCCCTCAGAGTGGATACAACCATGTGCTCCAAGCCGTCCAAATGGTCAATGCAAACATGGAGAGGTTCTCCATTGACACTAAGACCACCTATGCTCGGCTTGACCAGCAGTATGACGCGGCACGTCATTCTGTAGGCGAGGTTCGTCAGGGCATGGACGAGCTACGAGGGTACGCTGCCAACAACAGGCGGGAGGCACAGCAGGCCCGCTACATGTCACAGCAGTACTACCAGCATGCCCTCACCACCGGTCTACCGTACCAGCCACCACCCTATGGACTCTTCGATCCGTCATTTTACGAGCAGATCTAGCGACCACCACCACCTCCACCACCTCAGGATTGAGGTGCAGTGAGTTGTATCTTTCCCCGGTCTTTTTACTTTACTACTTCCTTTATTTTTATCTCTCGAGCATTGGGGACAGTGCTCAATTTTATTCGGGGGGTAGGAAGGTAAATTAACCATGTATCTTTAAATTTTTCGCATTTTAAATTCTTAGGTGCTAGTAGTTTTACTCAATTTTTGACTAGGGTTAGAGGCTTTACCGAAAATCCTAGAATGATTAGATTGAGGTTTTTAGCTAGCTTGCATTTTTTCCTTAGGAGTAGGTTTAATCAAATAGGAATTGTTTTAAATTGAGTTAAGCTAAGGTTTAGACAATTGACCATGATACCAAAAATTCAGAATTTTTAAAATTATTTGTAATCTCAAAGTGAATAATTAATTGCTAACCATGAGTGTTGACCAAAATTGCAAATCTTAGGATTTTTATCTATTGAATAATTTATTTTTTCAAAGTCTCTTAAGCTTGATAGTGTTTTAGAATACCCATTTATTATAGATAGACCCCTAGCGAAACTATGCAATAATTCCTTGTATTAATGAATATTTGGAATTGTGTGTAATCATGGTGCTTGTGACACAAAAATATTTTATTTTTCAGAAATGAGAAAAATCCAAAAAAATAGAAAAATCCAGAAAAAGAAAAAAAATAGAATAAAAGATGGAGGATAAAAAGAGTACGGGTGCCTACACAAGACTGGTTACCAATAGGCTCGAGAAAACCTCCCAAATTTTAAATTTTTGTACATATTTAATTTTTCAAAAATAGTCACAAGTACCAACACACTTAGTTGTCATACTTTGCTCCAATCAATTGAGAAGGAAAATTAAAATTTATATCATTAGAATTCCTATTGATTGGAAGGGATCCATTTATAATTAACGGGGAAATTAATACTCTCAAATTTAAGGATATTTGTGAAATAAATTGTTCAATGATAATTCTTCTAGGGTAAGCATAATGAGGTCAATCATGGGGTGAATAAATTGTTCAAGGGAGAGACCATGAATATTTTAGAATTCTAAATTTTTATTGTCATGCCAATTGTACCAAACCTAAGCCCCAATTTAATTTTTAAAACAAGTCCTTGAGATCGTATGGTTTAACCTAGACCGAATCTTTGACCAGCTGGGATGCCGTTGCTTGAGGACAAGCAACAATTCAAGTTGGGAGGCGTGATCAGAGTCAAAATAACGATGATTTACGTAGAGTTTTGGCTTAGGTTTTGCATATTTTCTCGCACTTATGTTTACTTTATTAGAGAAAAAGGCTACTGTCACCCTTCTTTATGTTTTATTGCAGAATACAGGTTTTGGGACCATTTTACACCAAATGGAGCTAGAATCAGGTCAATCGGATCAGCGACGCTCATCGACTAAGTCTCTGTTACGGTCCGTATTGCCTAATACGGACCAGGCCTAGCACAGACCAGGAGATAGCGCTGGAAGCACTAAACCCTAACCGTCAAGGTCCTAATACGGACCGTATTGTCCAATACGGTCCGTATCCGAAGGCATCTCTTGGGGAATAACTGCCGACAGCTGTTTCCAGATCAGTTTCTTAGCCCCTACTCAACCTCTACACGTCCCTACACTCCTATATAAGGCCCCTGGGCAGAAGGATTAGTTATCTTTGAAATTAGGATTAGATTTGATTAAAGTGAGAAGAGAGGAGTGCTTGTAACAATGCCGTTTCGCGGCTAAGTTCCTTTTCTTAGGGCTAGGCAGTAAACCTTGTTACTCTTGATGTTTTGATATATATATTTCTGTTGATTATGATTTCTTGTTGTTGAAACAAAATGCTTTTGTGATTTACTATCTCTTCATCTAATTTCAATGATCTAGTTTGAGACCGTTAGGGTAGTGACAGTGCTTTAATGGCAAGAGAAACTATTTGTATGAATTAGCCTCGTTGAGATCTATTAGGTTTATGTGAAGAAAACCTTAGCGGAAAAACCATAAACCAGACCAACAAAACGCGTACCAAATTCTATCAATTGCGTAAAGTAAATCGCAGTGATCTGTGTAGTAATTTGGGGTATTTGAGAGATCAGACATTTGCGTAAGGAAAATTGCAGTGTCCAATGTAGAATCTCGGTGAAAGATCTGTCATTCTTGCGTAACATAAATCGCAGTGACCTATGTGGTGTCTTTCATTAAACAACAACAGGAAATCAGACGCAACAGGAATATATTGTCAAGGCGGATTGAGTGGCAATGGTGTGCCGAAACCCTAGGAATTCTCATCTCTATCTTTATTTTAATTACTTTTAATTGCTTCATAATTTACATTGATCAAAACAACACCTCTCAATTTACAGATTTCCTCTAGCCTTTCGAAAGATTGTGATTCGATCGCTCAAAGCATTGAACCATTATTCCCTGTGGATCGATCTCGAATATACTACTCGATAGGATTGTGCGCTTGCAGTCCGAACCGATAGCATTTACGAGTTTATAAATATTAAAAGAAACATTGCTCTCTTTTGAGTTATCATTTTTCTCTCTCAAAGATAAACCTTGTATTACTTCATTTACATTTGACCACCAGTGGCAGTTGCACCACATTATTCTTTCCTCTCCATAAAATGGAACCAAAAACATAGTCTTGCAAATTAGAATCCACAACCCGAAAATAAACTGTGAAATTCTTACTTGAACCATAACTCTTGAAAGCAAGAATCCTTGGTGACACTGTCACAGTTACACCCTTTGGTGCATTGACTAAAGCTTTGTATGTACTACCGGGTTTACCCACATTGGTTATGGTTCGGGTTACCCAATAACTTCATTTATGAGTTGGCACGGTGATTGATGCGTAGTTCAGGTCACTGGCAAGCAAATCTGGCTTTAAACAGACACTACTACTATCTCCAGTTATTATTTGCAGAGAGTGATTGTTATAACCTATAGAACAAAGGAAGAATTTGTAGTCCTGTGGGGATGAATCGAAAATGAGACCCGGGTTTAGAATGCGGGTCGGGTCTATGAAACCAGACACGAAGTCGAATGGATTTGCCAGAGTTCCTCCTGGATCAGAAATTATAGTGTTGCCTTTCTTGTCCAAATTTGTTGCTGGAAAAGAAATAATATGGTATATGTGCATTATAGTGTATTGCATGGTTCAAAAAATCGGCCGATTCCGAGTCAACTCGGCCGATTCAACTCGGAATCGGACGGGACCGAGCCGAGTTTTACCCGATCCTAGCGCCTGTGCGAGTTTCTCAGAAAAACTCGGATGAACAGTGCCGAATCGGCCGAGTTTCTGATTTTTCCGGCCGAGTTACACCGAGTCAAGCCGATTTGAGCCGATTTGAGCCGATTTCATTTCAAAAAATTCCGATTTCCAACTAACCTGGACTGTGCTCTGCCGTAGGAGGAGATGAGTCCCTGGAGGAGAAGGCTGAAGACCGGCTGAGGGGAAGTTTCATGGAGATCGCTGAGGAGATCGCTGAGATCGCTGGAGAGAATTTCATGGAGTCGCTTCCTGTTTCTTGCGCGAACGGGAGAGAAGGGAAAAAGAGAAGGAAGAGAGGTGCGGGGGGTCCACTGTCGGTGAAACACGGGAAGAGAAAAGGAGATTTTTCAACAAGTTTTGAGCTTTGAGATTCGTTCAGAACTTATTTGAACTGTTTTGATTTTTCAACAAGTCACGCAAAATATGAGATAACTCAGAGGATGAGAATTCGGTGCCGGACCCAAAATTTTTATTCAAATGGGTTTAAATCCCTTCCTTTCATCAATTCAAAAATCAAAGTGTAGGATGAGTTCAAGATTCGTGTTGGGATTAAATCCAATGTTCCAAGCAATCCAGAACTTAATATGTATTCATTTAATTTATTAAAAATCTGTTTTCGTCCAAATTTCGAATCGAAGATTCGTAACAATTTATAATGTCGTACGAGTATTATTACGTGTTTATAATTTGATTTTTAGATCCGACTAATTAAATTTCGAGTAGTGTATATATATATATATATATATATATATATATATATATAGAGTGGCTAATATCAAAACATTTGTTCCTAGCCCCCGGTGCAATCAAGTTGTTTTCGGGTTTTCAAAGTTCAAACGGTCAATGTGAACCGTTAGATGTTTAATCTATATTAAAATATGCTTGGAGACCAAATTTTACATTTTTTGGAATTTTTTTTGCTATTTATTAAGCCACTTTGAAATTTGCTGATCCGGATGAACATTAAAACAGTGCAACTAAATTCTGGACCATGTGATCAGAAATTTTCAAAGTGGCTTAATAAATAGCAAAAAAATTCCAAAAAATGTAAAATTTGGTCTCCAAGCATATTTTAATATAGATTAAACATCTAACGGTTCACATTGACCGTTTGAACTTTGAAAACCCGAAAACAACTTGGTTGCACCGGGGGCTAGGAACAAACGTTTTGATATTAGCCACTCTCTATATATATATATATATATATATATACATATAATTACCAAATCAATTTATAATTCCTAATTTAATTACTCTTAGTTAGAATTCAATTATTTATTTATTTACATGATTTGATTTATTTCCTTTCTTAGTTTCACGATTGCAACGAATTTTAGATTTATCCAATATTTACACTTTATTTATGGTGCTATATTTTATCTTATGTTTTTAACCTCCAATTTTTAATGTACGAATTTGATTCGTTTATATTTCTAAATTTTAGATTCATTTTATGTTACTCAGATAAATCTGATCGTTCATTAATCTAATAAAATTTTAATTATACGAAATGATCAACTTAATAATTAAATCATGTTTTAAAATTTTGAAATATAACACTTGATTAACATAGTTTTTTACAAATTATTTTTATCAATTTTTTCCTATTTTTTGGCTACAAAACAAGGCTTCTGCCAAAAGTACCCGAGTTACCGATCCGATTCTTCCGATTCCGGCCGATTCATCCGATTCTGACTCGGCGGTCAAGAATCCGATTCCGATTCCGATTCCGAGTTTCAGAACCATGGTGTATTGTTTGCAAAAAAACAAATCTGTACAGGTGGGAATAATTATCAAACTGAACCAAAATATGAGAATCATTTGTAACTGATATTATAAAAACTAAAACACAGACTTTTAAACTGCCAATGAACGAAAACACATGTCTGCTATAACCTGTAGTCATAATTGCAGATTTGATTGCCGAAGGAGAACATGTCAGATACACCACTTTTACTAAAGCGGCGATGCCAGTGACATGGGGACATGCCAGTGACATGTTTTAAAGGGTAGTTGCAGGGCTCCAGTCATGTGGGCCGCAGCCTGGCTCCAGTCATGCAACAGTAATACAATATTTTGCATATAGAAATTAAGAAATAAATTGTAGAAACTTGGTGGCAGTTTGGCATTGCCTCACTTCATTTCTCAAATAATCTCACAACAAAATTAAACGAGTTATTATTGGTACCAAGCGACAGTATTAAATCAGATTCCAGCACTATGGTAATCTAAATCAAGTCTTGCAGGAACCACCATTGATATATAATAAATTGTTTGGAAGAGGTTGAGGGGGGTTTATAACCTGAGAAGATAAAGAGCAACCAAACTCTTGTACAAGTAGTATGGAGAGAAAAATGATGATAGAGAGAGAAGCCATGATGAGAGGGAGGGAAGGGGATTAATGGAGAGGTGGATTAGATTAGATAGATTAGATACTTCACAATGGTTGTGCAAGCTTCAAAAAAACTACCAGGTTTTCGGCATGAACAAACAAAAGTGACCAACTAATGAAGCAAAGTTAAAAGACCTTTTGACTTTTGAGAGAGAGACAGAGAAAGGTTGGTGGCGGTTATCTAACTACTAGTTCAGGAAAATATAAAATATATAGGATGAGGGGAAATATTTCATTGCTCCTCATTCTCTCTTTTGAGATTTGTGTCAAAATTATTTTGGTGTCTATTTGAATTATAGGGATTCGCTTTGAAATTCGTGTCTGATTAAAACAAACGATGTAAATTTCTTTCGCGTTTGTGTATTTATCACTAAAAAAATTCTGAACTAAAATATTCAAATATGCTAGATAATTAAAATCTAATCTTTATAATGATTATCTATTATTGATGAGTATATTTTGAGATTTTACTAATTACGTTTTTAAACAGAGTTGGGTGAACTAAATTTAATACTTATAGAGTTATATTTTCATTGACACTTAAACACATCATGTATACGATACGAATAGAGTATTAACACTCTTACTACAACATAATCACGACAACATAGTGAGGTCACAGAAAATCGCTTTTCTCATTTCCATAGAATTAAACAAGGCCAGCATATATATCAAGAGGAGGGACCTAATTAATTACATCATTTTATGGTGACACATCTTGACACCTTATGTTTATAAGTCATTTGCGATTTCAAAATTCAAACAGTCAATCCGAACCATTCAACATGATCTCCATATTAAAATGTGCTTGGAGACCAAATTTTACATTTTTTGGAAATTGTTTACTATGTTTTTAGAATATTTGAAAATCGTTGTTTTTCAATGGTCCAGAATTGTCTGAAAACATCAATTTTTCACATATCTTAATGTTCACTTCGGGAGTGATAGTCTTTTAAATTTATAAACTCAGTATGCTATTGGGTCGGATCGCAAGCGCACAATCCTATCAAGTAGTATAATCGAGGTCGATCCACAGAGAATATTGATTTAGTGTCTTGAGCGATCAACACAACCTTTCGAAATGCTAGACGAAATCTAAAAATCAAGAGTTGTAGTTGTGATTAGTGTTTATTTGGAAAAAAATTAAAAGTAAGTAAAACAAATATAGAGATGTGAATTCTTAGGGTTTTGGCACACCATTACTACTCAATCTGCTTTGATACTTTTAACTTTATAGAGAGTGTTTTCCAAATTGTTATAATGGGGTTACTATAAAAAAACTGCGACTTTCTTTCGCAAATGCCGGAACTCCCATGGAGATTACTATATAAAGACACTGCGAGTGTCTCACACAAATGCTGGATCTCTTACGGATGTTACACTGCGATGTTTCATATTGCGTTTTGTTGTTCCGACTAGTGGTTTCCCTTCTTCACACAAGTCTAATATTTCCCCTTGTCCTTGACTCGTCCCTTCTTCACTTACCATGACGGATTAAATTAGATCATCGAAACCAAGTAAGAAGAACATTAAATACAAAAACATTTAAATCAACAAAAGGTTACACAAACATAAAAGTATATATATATATATATAGAGCTGGGCTATGGTGAGTTGTGAAGTAAGAGGTCATTTTTACTTCACGCTCATACTTTCATTTTGAAAATCCAAACAACCGATCCGAACCATTCAACATGTTCTAAATATTGAAATGTGCTTGGAGACTAAATTTTACATTTTTTGGAATTTTTTTACTATTTATTAAGCCACTTTGAAATCGCTGATCCACTGTGAACAGTAAAATTTTCTGGACCACCGGATCAGTGATTTTCAAAGTGGCTTAATAAATAGTAAAAAAATTCCAAAAAATGTAAAATTTAGTTTCCAAGCACATTTCAATATTTAGAAAAAGTGAACGGTTCGGATCAGTTGTTTGGATTTTCAAAATGAAAATATAGCGTGAAGTAAAACGACGTTTTACTTCACAACTCACCATAGCCTATCTCTCTCTATATATATATATACACACACACACACACACACACACACACACACACACATCAAAGCATCATGAGTAACAAGATTTATTGCCTAGCCCTTAGAATCTAAACTAAGCCGCGGAACGGCATGTTTACAAGAGACTCAAAGAAGACACAAACAAGTAGCGCTTCCTAACTTGCATCGACACACTCCTCTCTTTCTCACTTAACAAAATAAAACACCAAATGATACAAAGATGTCATCCTCTTTAGTCCAGAGGACTTATATAGGAGTGAGGGGGCGCCTAGAGATGAGTGAAGTTCAAGAAATCTGATCTGGATACAGTTGGAGCAGTTATTCACCAAAGGGCGCCTCAGATACATATTGTATTGGCTGATACGGTCCGTATTGGAACTGTGTCATTGAGGGATGTAATGCTTATCGTGCCATCTCTGGTCCGTATTGGGGCCCTGGTCCGTATTAACCAATACGAGCCATAACAGAGCCTTAGTCAATGAGCTGTGCTTATTCGATTGACCTGATTCTTGCTCCAAATGATGTAGAATAGCCCCAAAATATGTTTTCTGTACTAAAATATAAAGTAAAGCAACAGTAACATTTTTCTCTAATTAATTAAACATAAATGTGAGATAATAATACAAAATCTAAGCCAAAATCTTATGTAATTCACTATTATTTTGACACTTATCACTTAATAAATACTAAAAAAAATCCAAAAAATATAAAATTTGGTCTCCAATCACATTTTAATATGGATCATGTTGAATGGTTCGGATTGACTGTTTGGACTTTGCAACCGCAAAAATAACATATAAGCATATGTTGTAAAGATGTGTCACCACAAAATAGTGTAATTGGATCCCTCCTGATATATCATATGCATTCACTACTAGAATTTCCGCTTTTTGCAACGGCAGGAAATTGTCTTTTCCATCGGCGTACCGATGGAATAAGCCCTGAAATCATCATTTCCATGCGCTACCGTTGGAAATACTCCCGTTGCAACAACCCTCGATGGAAATAGCACTTATTTCCATCGACGCCGTTGGAAATACTCATTTTTGAGTATTTCCATGCGCTTACAGTTGGAAAAAGGGCGCATGGAAATACTTTCACACTTGGACACTGTCTGGAGTATTTCCAAGGGCAGTAACGTGGGGCCCACCTATTTATTTCCAAGGGCAACGTCTGTGGGATCCTCCAGAGCATTTCCAAGGGCAGCTAACGCGGGGCCCACCTGTTTATTTCCAACGGCAACGTCTGTGGGACCCTCCAGAGCATTTCCAACGGCAGAGTACATGGGACCCCCCAGTATTTCCAAGGCAAGGGAACATGGGGCCCACATGTTTATTTCCAAGGGCAGCGTACGTGGGACCCACCCTAGTATTTCCAAGAGCTAATATTTGCATGGGAAGGTAATTTTTGTTATTTCAGGGATCACCTATGGTAATAACAAGTCTAAATGGTATCATATAAGCATGCCCTCATTCTACAATCCTCCCAGTACCAACCCATTTACATTCCCCAATTCTCATTCAGCCAAATTAACAAACACATTGAAATTACAGCTAAGATTTACATGTTATAAATAAGAACCATTAAATAGATATCACATTGTTGCTAAACTAAATCATAGTACATTTTCCATATTGTCATCCATAATACATTTGAAGAGAAATCGATGAGATTATTTATTATTAACTAAACATATCACACATCTTTTTTATCAGTACCAACAATAAAGAAGACTGCACAGCTGAAAGATGCGCAGATCAATTTCCTGATATAGAAAAAGAAAGTTTGATGGTCAAATTGAAAAGAGCTAAAATTTTGGCTTTGGGCATCTCTGCTCTTGTTTTAAATCATTTAATAATCTTAGACATACTATTGTAAAGCTTGAATTTGGGTTGGCACTCCATTATAGGGCACCTTTTAAAATTCTTGAAACCATCTTGAATTCCCCTGTCAATTTTTGCTGCAAGGAAAAAAACAAATTAATGTACAAATTAAATCAAACAAGCAAAGCAAAAGGCAATGGGACTTTGGTTTTGGCAGGAGATAATGGGTGCATAGCACATACCTGCTCCAATGGGACTTCATGGATTTTATTCTCATCTTTGATTTGGAATTCATTTCCGTCTCTAAGTTTAACGGGTTTTGGACCAATATGCTGTTCAATTTGTGAAATGATAGGATTGTGTGAAATAGTAATTTTATAGTTAAATTGAGGGTAACTGACACTAATCTGTAATTTATTAGGGTTAATTGGTAGTTAAGTGTCCCATTAGAAAGACAAGAAAAGAAAGTAAATTACTGTGTGATCAGAACTCTTCTTTAAAAGCTTATATTCTTCTCAGCAAGCCTCTAGTTCATGTTTGGCCTAAGCAAATATCATCACATGAAGAAAGAAAGTAAGTGTTTATTTATTTTTTTACAAAGTTGGGGAAATGAACCAATTTAGGGGAAACCATGGATCAAAAGAAGTCTTCATAGGAGAAAATATTTTATATGTACAAAAAAAATCCCGATCCCTAATTATAAATACACCGCTATGCATTATACAAAATAATCCAAACCTGAATGATATTTTTCAGAAAACATGAGGTGCTACTATTAATTTTAAACATCAACTTATTTCACATTAAAATACCTCTGACAAATCTTTGGACAATCTCTGAATCTCCTGGTCAGATATCTTTATTTGCCCAGTTGCTTGAATAATTGCCTTTGCCTTCGATAGACACATTGATTTTTGTGCTTCTCCTTCTAGAAGGGCATTGGTAAGTTGCTGTATTTATACAAAAAAGTATTTAAAAAAGGGTTAGGATCCATTGACAATTATTTACATTGTACTCCAGACAATCATCAAAAGCAAAGTGTAAATGAGAAATCTAACATTGTAGACTATCTACATGGTACATATATCATAGCTAAAGACAATAATGAGATTTGGTGCATGTTGAACTTCAGATTCATAATCAGACCATACTCAAATCACATGAAATTTGAAAGATAGGCTATCTATATGTTCAAAAACATACTTATAAACTTCAGTTATCGTTTTCAAGCTTTTTTGAATTGATTTAAGATATATTGTCAAAATTATCAAATAATTCTATCATCAGAGCATCCAGAGAATTAGTCTACAATTTTCAAGAATGTGCTCAGAGCAGGATGTACATGCACTATTATAGTTACCAGTACAAAAGAATGTGCATGGCATTAGTAAAAAGAGCTTACAGTATAAAATTCTTGAAAATGTTTAAAAAAAAACAAAGAAAGAGCACCTTCTTGCAACCATAGGCAGCCATGACTTCTAGAAGAAGAATCATTCCAATCACATTATTGTTATAGTGAAGTAATGTTTTTGCAACACTCTCCCCAACCGCTTTTGACCCCACAAAATGAATTACTGCATCAAACCTACAGTTTAAGAAAATTTTACTATCCAATATTTTTTTCAATCTCGTTATTTGATTTTTTCTATTTGAAACCAAGAAAGGAAAAGCTTACTTCTTTGATGAAAAAACTGCTTCTAGTGCAGGTCTGTCTCTCAAATCAATCTACACAAGCAAAATACAAAGTATGTTATTATTTGATGAATTAAACGAAAAGAAGCTTTATTTGTGTCCTTTACCCTGATTGAATTGAATCATGAGTAAATTAGAAATTACCAAATTACCACATTTAAAAAAAAAATTACAAAATTACAAGGCTATGGCTAACCCTTACGGCTATGGCTAAATCTCCAGTGAGTAACAAAATTTTTGCCAATGAGTAACAAAATTGCAAACCTCATTTCCAATTGTGTTTGTGGGAACCTATAGTTGTCGGTAACTTGAACTAGAGAAATTCAATTCACACTAAAAGTAATAAAAATGGACAAATCCAGAGGGTTGTAGTTGCACAAAACCACAAACCTGAGTTGTACAAATCTCGAGCACAAAATTTATCACTAGTGGAGATCACCAAGAGAGAGACAACACACCACCACGAGAGAAGGTACCTGGCCGGAGAACCTCGCTTTTCTTCTGAGAAGGCATCTCGCCTCGCCTGACCACACATTGCACGTCCGTATCTGGCCAGCGATTGCCTGAACCGGCCCCATCTAAAGTGCGGGAAATGCTCTTGGAGAGCGGGAGAGGAATTAAAATTTCGGAGGGAGGGGGCTGAGGGAGGGAAAAGTGAAAGTTTTAGGGTTTTGGTGCTATCGTGTGGAGTACAGAGAGAGGGAGGAGATCTTTAGAGTGGGATTTCAGAAGAAAAAAAATGAAGTCCAGAGAGGAAAGACCTATCTACAAATTCACACAAATTCAAATACTCTAAGGTAACATAATATTTGTGTTTCGATCAGAACCGTCTGATTATCATTCCGCACGAATATTGAAGGATCCTGTGCATTACCTAGGGTTGGATTTAAACAGAAATATTATGTTACCTCGGAGAATAGAGACTCCCTACCATCAGGACCATTCATTACCTATCGGACGGCTCAAATCTTGATATCTACTAATTAGGTAATGCATGTAAAGAAAATATATGAAAAAAAATTAGAAAAATATATTTTCTAATTTTTAACATTTTCTGTGACCAAATTATACTTATAATTGTTAATTTTATAAAATTTCATTATTGTTTGCACATTCAACATATGTAAATATTTGTGAACCGTTCATTTTCACACGAGCGATCGACGGTCGATCTGCAATAAAATGATTCCAAATTTGTTTTGAAATGATCAGGGAAAAACATTGAACATAACCATAGTAAAAGTTCTAAAATTTGGTTATATCTGAGCTTCGATCCAACGTGAAGTGTTCATAGCCCTTCGATGTTTAGATATTTCGTCAGCCGGATGGATAAGTAAATGAACATGAAATTAGATCAAACTTTGCTGCAAGAAAATAAATACAGTGCTCTTTAATTTCAACGGTTCCGATCGACCAACAGACGACGTGTTTACGTGCACCTTCATTAACTCACAAAGCAAGAGTTTATGTTCTATGAAACATATACTCTTGCTTTGTGAGTTAATGAAGGCGCACCTAAACACGTCGTCTGTTGGTCGATCGGAACCGTTGAAATTAAAGAGCACTGTATTTATTTTCTTGCAGCAAAGTTTGATCTAATTTCATGTTCATTTACTTATCCATCCGGCTGACGAAATATCTAAACATCGAAGGGCTATGAACATTTGTAAATCTGAACCGTTCGATTAAAAATGTGCCATCTTGATTATCAATGGACGTCTCCATTTAACAATCCTAGTCATATTTTTTATGTGGATCTATTCAGCGACAGCTGGGTCCCAATTTTCAGTTTAAGAGGATTCTCCAAATTTCTTCCCTGTTGTACTTAGGTTTATTTTCATTTCTCCCTCCAAACTTTTCATTTCAGCTCCCTTTCTACTGTCTCTGACAATTTTGGTGCCCGCCAGTTCTAAAAGTTTCGCCTCCCTCCCGATCAAAACCCTAGATCCATACTAGAATTTCCGCTTCTTCCAACGGCAGGAAATCACCTTTTCCATGGGCGTACCGTCGGAAGAAGCCCTAAAATCTTCATTTCCGTGCGCTACCGTCGGAAATACTACCGTCGCAACAACCCTCGATGGAAATAGCACTTATTTCCGTCGACACCGTTGGAAATACTCAGAAATGAGTATTTCCGTGCGATTACAGTTGGAAAAAGGGCGCACGGAAATACTTCGACACTCGGACACTGTCTGGAGTATTTCCATCGGCAGAGAACGTGGGACCCACCTAAGTATTTCCTTCGAAGCGCAAGTGGCCCCTACCCGAGTATTTCCATCGCCAGCAAATGCGGGGCCCACCTGGTTATTTCCAACGGCAGCGTCTGTGGGACCCTCCAGAGCATTTCCAAGGGCAGAGTACGTGGGACCCACCCCAGTATTTCCAACGGCAAGGGAGCATGGGGCCCACCTGTTTATTTCCAAGGGCAGTGTACCTGGGACCCACCTCAGTATTTCCGAGGCAAGCGATAATGGGGCCCACATGTTATTCCAAGGGCAGCGTACGTGGGACCCACCCCAGTATTTCCAAGGGAACATTATTTTCAATTCGGTTGTTGTATGTGGGCCCACCAGATTTATTTCCATGGGAATTTTATTTTTAATATCCGAAGATATACCCATGGAAATAATAACCTGGATGGAAAAGTATCTGTTGGCCCTCATCCTACAATCCTCCCTGTACCAATTGGGTACTCCCATACATTCCCCATTTAACATTGAACCAGATAAACATAAAAAAACATGTAAATAGATGGAAAACACATTCGTAAATGGATCGATAGCATTTAATAACTTCAAAGCATGAACATAGTATAATCATCATGCCCTTCCTCCCTAAATTTGCAAGCCCCAATTACAACAACAAAACTATACATTTGCATCATTGACAATATATATACCCAAAATATATACCCACTATGAGTTAACAAAAATTCACAAAATAAGGTTCCATTCCAGTTGTCATATGTTAGAACTTGTAAATTAACCAAAAAATGTGCACTTTTGCGCATTAGAAGCTAACGCTGGTTCACGTGGAAGGTGGACTGCCCGAACCATTGGCTCATATCATCCTCACCCCTTGTATTGTCATCATTTCCAGCTTGAGTTTGATTTAGTAGTTCTTGGAAACTACCTCCCTGGTTTTGTTGCATAGGAAAAGCACGACCCTATGTATACCACATAGAAACAGAGAAGTGTCAAACAAAGAAGATATAAACTATGTAACCAAGAAGTGTCAATCATTGATGAAGACGTGCAAAAATAAGCACATTTTTAAGAACACCCTATCGCGCTTACAAAACAATTATAAGAACACCCTATGTATACCACATGATGGTTACCAGAACATTACCAGTACAAGACATGCCCTGTAGAGTAAAAAGACAAAACGCTAAATAGATGAAAATAAAAGGAAACATTCTATTGAAATGATCATAAGAACTCTAAATAGCTGGAAATAAAAGACACTACCGAGATCAACCCAATTTCAGCAAGCTGACAATTGCAATGGAGTTGAAAAATAATTTCGAATCCGGTTTCCATAAAACTATGTTGGTGTATCATTGTTTTCTTTTAATAAAAAATAATGCACCTTTGAGAAATGATTTGTGGGTATTATGTCACAGGCAATACAAATTATTGATGGTTTCGCACAAAAACTAATACATCTTATATAAACCCTGTTGGTGAACTGACAACATAAGAGTTTAACTTATTAGTACTGTGCTTCAGTAGTTTCAATTATTAGTACTGTGCTTTAGTAGTTTAACATATGACTAGTTTAACTTATAAATGCCCTTAATCCCACTTGATAATTGAATTTGGCGTTGTACATTGACTACCCCTAGCTAGTCAACTAAGCTTTTACTGCGTTTTCTCATACTTAAAGCCAATAGCTACATGAACCCTCATTTAGCGGGTTTTCAAAGCAACATTATATAACTCATTACCTGGGGAATGGGCATTTGCACAAGTGAAGCTCCTCCATGAGATGGTTGATTGGTAAGCCCATGACCCTAAACATATAAAATGCAAGCATTGTTATAATCCGTAGATCACAAAATGGAAGATGAATAAAATTTACATCATTAAGTTTTGTAAAATTTAAAGTGTGACCTGAAGAGAAGGAACTACAGGAACAACACCGAGCTGAGTTCCAGAACCGTTTGCTCCATCCTAAAATTAAGAAAATGCACATGAGGTAATGTTAGTATATTGCTATATCTCAACAGCAAAGACAACTACCAAAATGGTGCCAACAGCAGTGTCATATCAAAATCTGTCAACACAACCAAATTTATAACCATAAATTAACTACAAAATTGATTAGTTAATTACCTGTGGAGTAGGCATTTGCGCCCCATACATAGTGAATAATTGACGGAAGTATAAGTCATAAGTTGCCAGTTTTCTCTCCCTCACGGCCTTTTCCTCATCAAGATGACGATCACGGTCAGCTAAGAGCATTTCCAGTTCTTCGCGGGTTTGGATTCTCTGCCCTTCAATGTTTGTCAAACCAGAGACAGAAGAAGCTGTGGGTTTCTGCCTGGCTCGGGTGGTTGCTGTTGGCACCTTGTCGTGAAGCATGCTTCCAAACCCCCGCACCCTACCGTGCCTTGATCCACCGACAGCTGTCAGAAACATGGTGCTCTCGTCCATGTCAGAAGTGGCCTGATCAGCCGCCATGTCCTTCACTTTTTCCTATCAGTTCCAACATATTAGAAATCATAAAATTCATATTAGAAAGGCATCAAGAACAGTATTTTCATCTTAGTTGTTACATATATGGATAGAGGGACGTAAATATCAGCACTTGTTTTTTTATCAGAATTCATTCTCAGTAGCTATATGGGACCTTGTCAGAACAGTAAATGAGAAATTTAAACTTGGGTCTCTATATTATGTCCTATTTGTGTTTTTGCCTAAAAAGGACAATGAATATGTAGTGTAGTTATGCATATATATATGATCACTGTTTACTAATTCTATTTACTTATTTTACTCATTCACTAACACTCATATGTTTAGTCGGGTTCAAACCCATTAACTAATCGGGTATGCTAACTGATTCCTTCGTGCAAGGGATAGAAATGGAAGATCGTTGGATGGGCGCTTGTTCACCACTGAGTAGATGCTTTAATCAACCCAATCCAATTTTAAATTACCTTAGGCTAAACAAAATAGGTGTTATTTCTAAGCTGTTTTTAATTTCCCAGTTTAATTTCTTTTCTGTTGCAGTAAAACAGTGGCAGACAAGGAACTGGTATAATGTTGCCCTGTTACCTTTCTTGTAGTGAAATTTTGATTTATGAATGAAATTATTCCTACGGACATTGAATAAAAATAAAACTCAAATGACCAGAACCCACTTAGTTATCTTGACTGGGCCGTGTAATTTCCGGGCCCGGGGTAGGCACATGTGTAGAATTGTACTGGACTTTAAAAAAAATTCAAATTCAGGGGTAGGCCTTTATGGATCCACCCCTGACCCCTACCCATGGCATCATTTTTTGGTTCTGTTTAAAACCAAATAAACCGAACCATTTGAACACCCTACCCATGGTGTCAACTGACAACAAATATAGGCCACATAAGCTCACAACATATTTGCTAAATTATATTTATTGTGACCTTGTTATGCACTACGGTAACAATAAATGCATATTAATGAAAACAATACTACTTACATAAACTGCTTTCGCATTCAAGTTGGCAAAATGCAAGGAGTTGATATCATAATCTGGGACCTGTGTTGTAGGCTCCTCGGTACTTGGATCTGGAAGCCCATTACCATCAGTGTTTTCATTAGGTTCCGACCCGGCCATCATGGTAGACTGTATTTGGATGACCACCGGTGATTTCCCATCTTCTCAACGACTATGAGTATGGAGGTAAAGTTCCCCCATCGATGGCTCTTTTCCATTTTTTAATGTTGTCTCCACATGAAAATGAATAAAACAAATATTCATAAAGGTCAGATGAATCCATAACTTACAAGTATTGTTAATTTGGGAACATTATATTTGATGACACTGACCAGTTTGCCAAAATGCTGGTGTGAGCTGGCTGATCCACAGTGATGGGCAACCAAAAGTCCCGACTGGGTGCGGTTTACCAGGTTTTTTTTACTCAAATCTTGCCAGTCCTCTGTGAAAAAATATCGCACAAACCGTGCCAGTTGGGGTTGTCAAGGCACCAATGGGGAATGTGGTTTTTCCATGCTTCTATTTCTCTGCCAAATTTTTTCCTGCAGATGTCCCTGGCCTCGTATAGCTCCTGGCTATACCTTTTTGCTGCTATCGCCTCCATAACATTTCTGCAATGGTCGGGATCTTCCCCTTCACGGTATCTGGATTTTTTCTTTAAAACAAAAAAAAGTTAGTCTATTAAAAGTAAAGTCTATTACTGATAAATGTAAGTCTATCTACTGTGGATAGCTATCTGTAACCAGACGTGAACTGTAGTGTGCTATTGGTTTGCTAGTTCATGTAATTTGCTTCTTTTTTTTTTTTATGAGAGGTGAACTGATAATCCCAGTTAGGGTTGTCCATGTAATTATGTTTGGCTCAGATCCCAGCCAAGATTTGCCCCTAAAAACAATTGAATATAAATCAATATATGGTACCAAAAACAAGAACTCAATATTTTTCTTCGTGGCGTCATCAAATGAGAAGAAGCTTCTCAACGGTCCAGGCATGAGATTTAGGGCTAGCCTAGTGATAGAAATACGGAAATATCAGCCATTGACTTACAAGTTTAAACCGTGTAACCCTAAGGTGTACAAATATTAAACATGATCTCTTTAGGTCACACTTAGTTGCTAGCTGTACATTCAACCCGTTTGTTAGCAACTACAAGTTGAACCTGATTTGTGACCATAACACTACAAGTTGAACCAGACATCGGCCTTGATAGCACTCAAATTTTTGTTTCACATCAGATTATGATTTCGTCATTTCTTCGAGCACCTTGAGTGCATCGAATATGTTGTTTTTAACTTACCAGAGACTACTGTTTTTGTACCAATTTCTTGACACAACAGAATAAATAAAAAAGCAACTGATTGAAGCATAAAATCCCTAAAAACAATATATCGATTTCTGGTTGTGTAATTTCAAGTACTCAAGTTAGAAGGGGTACCTAGTGATTGCTGCTGTTATTTCCTTTGGTTTGCAATCGCCCAACTGGTGATTGCACGTGAACTCACAATCCCCAACTGGCCAGATTACCGGTCTGTCCTCCACTACATCTGTTGACTTTCTGATCTTTCCGGCGCCTCTACCCTTTTTATTTGGCGGTTCTGGTTGTGTAATTTCTCTTTCAGGGTCAGCATTTGAACCCTCGCCAACCTCAAGAATTGGCTGTGAAGTACACTTTCTCTTGGAGTGCTTTTTACGTGTTGCTCTTGTAAGACCAGACTTCCTTGGAGCCATTGCTGTTGTTCTAATAAAAAAAAATATGTGTTACGTATGGTATGGAACCAGATATCAAAGCAACACGTAATACAGGGACACCGTTACACAATACCAGAACTTATTGAACAATCCCAATACAAATTAGATATCATGAAATATAGAACTCTAGAATCAAATCTGAGTGCATCTCTAATATGGATATCTATAAATTATCTCTGCACCCATAACTCAAGAGACAACCAAAAGTTTAACGCATTGAACAGATTAAAAGACAAAAAAAACATCAAAATCTACTGCAGCAAGTTAATTTGATAAAATATGGGCTGGTATTCTTTATATAAGTCGATGGATTTACAGTTCATTTATTTTATTTGATTACATAAACAATGAGCATCTAAACTAAAAAGATATATTAGTAAACTTTTAATCAGTTGGCATGGTTGTTAAAAAGCGGAAAGTGGAAATTCTAGTAGTGATAACAGTTATTACAAAAGCAATAATTACTATAGTAATCATTGGAAATATAAGATACAAGAACCAAAATACTAGAGCATCACCCTTAGATGTCAGAGGGACAAATTAAGATACCTAAACAAAGGGGAGCGCTATCTTAAGATCACAATTTCTAATATTCAGGGGCAAAGAGAAAAAATTCTTTTAATGTCTGTTTTACCCCTCAATAAACACTGTCTTGTTTTGTCTCTAATTAAATCCTTGCTATTAATTGAAAAAGTTAACATATTTGGTAATAACTCTTATGGCATTCTAATAGAAACTTTTAGTGTATTTAACAGGTGATATTTAGAAACAAACAAAAGAAATGAATAAAAGTGGAAATAGTAATTGGTTGGAAAAAAAGAATATGAATTAATGCTTATATGGTGTGGACTAATTAATTTGTTTATTTTTCCGATATCAACTATTATTATATCCAATGCACAATGTGACAAGTTAGGAGCTGAACTATCTATGCCCCAAACCGATATGTAAAAAATTACAAAGATAATAATCAAATGACCTATTATTTTTTGGCAGAACAAGTCACATGCATTGAAAGGCTTGATAGTACTAGCTAAAATCTCAATCTCAAAACAGAATATCCACATATGAAAAATATCTAGTATATATGATACGATCAAGACAAGTATAGATTTCTGCTGGTACGTATTTAACACATGATACGATCAAGACAAGTATACGATCTAGTATATATGATATGCCCCTACAAGTATATAATATGCCCCTCTCAAAATACGTACCGAAATCAATCACAACACGTATCCAGCACCCAAGGGGAGACAGAACAGGAAATCGGCACCAAGGCACACCCCGCAAACCCCCAATGTTCATCCCCCAATCGGGTTTGGAAAATCAACAACCCGAACCCAATCAATCAACACCCCAATATATCACAAAATTCCACAATTTAGAAATGATTTACTGACGGGCGATTAAATCCTAAGTGTAATTAATATTTTTATTCTAAACACTAAACCCTTCTATTTCTGTAGAAAAAACAAGCATAGCATCACAACACAAGCATAGCATCCATTTCATGCTTGTCCGATCATTTTTTCTAAAACCAATCATTTCTGTTTTTTTCTACAAAATAGGAGGAGTTTAGATAAATCAATTTCTGTTTCAAACCAATCAGTTTTGTAGAATCCATGCTATGCATACTTGTTTTTTCTACAAATATAGAAGGAGCAGGTGATAAATTAACAACCCGAACCCAATCGATCAACACTTACCATTTATGGGAAATCAATTAAATGGAGGTCTAGCTTTTTCTGAATGGCCTCAAAATTCAAAAATAGAAGGAGTTTAAATTGGTTCGGGTTCTCATGCTATGCATGCTATGAAGCCCTAAACCAATTTCAAAATAGGAGTTTAAATTGATTTTAGTTTAAATTGATTTGGGGGATAGAAAGAGGAGTGACATTGGGGGATAGAAAGAGTTTGAATTGATTTTAGTTTAAATCAATTTCAACTAAAATCCTCTTAAATTGGGTGATAGATCCCTGAAATTGATTTGGAGGAGTGACATTGGGGGATAAAATCAACTAAAACACAACAATCGAATTCCTAACAGGTGAAGAGGTTAATGTAAATAAAATCAACTAAAAACACAACACATAGCATCTCAGTCTCAAAGAACTGAAATTAAAGTATTTCAGGGGGACTTACCAAATAAGTTTGTATTGGAAAAGATATTTGCGCCCCTCTTCGGATTTCAGGGGGGACATGCACCGAGACGTGCCACCAGATGGAGAGGGTAGCGAGGTGCTCAGACCAAATACAAGGATTAGAGGAGAGGCGATGTGTGAACTTGTGAGAGATCGACGGATTAGAGGAGAGGAGTGTGAAACTGAGGGTCGGAGTGAGAGGGAAAATTTGGGCGGCCGCCTAAATATCTCTGGTGAAATTTGGGGGGAAGCATGATGCGAATGGGAGGGAAATTTGGGTGAAATTTGGGGGGAAGCATGATGCCTAAATATCTCCGGGTGAATTTTGGAGCTCCCAGATCTGAAATGTTGGGAGGGAAAGCCGGAAAAAAATGGAAAGGTGCTCTAGGGCTTCCTCTTAACTTACGGTTTGAGATATAACCTGTATCTTTGAGCTTCGGGCTAGCGTTTGAGATGTATGAATTGAATGGATTTTGATGATTCGTGCTAAGTTAAAGAACGGTCCGGACTAAATCTTATGAAGATTGACGCATGTATGCATCCAGAGAGAATGTTTCCTTGGAACAATTTTCTTTCAAATTAAATGGACAGAGCAGTAGTTTTCCTCTTCATGCGGTTTATCTTATATGTGGAAGTCCTGTGATTATATCCATGCGCTCCTCGTAGTCAGAACTGATGTGTTAAATAACTCACATATAAATTGATATGTGAACATTAATTTAGAAATAGAGCTGATTTGCACACTTGATAAATGAAATTTACTCAATAATGTTTGAAGTAGCATGGTTTGTGAATTACTAAAGAAAATTGTATCAAAAAACAATATAGCATAACATACTTATGTATGAATAACACACATCCAGTCAAGTATCAACATAGAACATTAACTCCTGTAGTATGAGTTCATGAGGACCCGCAATTGTATGTTGTCCGACAGTCGATCAGAACCGTTCAAATCGAAGAGTATCGCATTCAGAGCATTGCAGTGAAGTTGGATGAGATTTGATGTTCGTTTACCTTTCCATCAAGCCGACGGAAAATACAAACATCGTATGGCCCCAATTAGTTTGCGTTGGATGGAAGCTTCGCCACATTGAAACTTATGTTTTTATTTTATTGTTACGTACAATATTTGCCCTTGATCATTTAAAAACTAATTTGGAATCATTTCGATAAAGATCAATCGTTGAATTTTGATACGAAAATGAACGGTCCGTAATTATTTGCCCAATTTCAAGGGGCAAATATTAATGAAATGATATGATATCAACAATTAATGAAAAGATATATTCCAAGGGTATGTTTAAATATAGAGATTATTTATTTAGGATTTTAATCATATTATTTGCTGTACAAAAAACACTAATTAGTTGGTCTGCTTATACTAGCCGTCTGATGGGTGATGAAGGGTCATACTCCGGAAATGGAGACCTCCATTAGAGAGTTTTGAGCATGATAACCATTTCGATGAGGTGACACAAAATTCATTTGTTGATCCGGCGCACCCTCAATCATCTCGATTCTTCAAAAATCGTGTAATTAAAATCATACGGTCCCGACCTAACAATAAATATTACGGTACCTCAGGTGATATCTAAGTTTGGTAGGTGTAGATAGCGTAAATGCTCCCTGGGACTTAGAGATTTTTTGAATGCTCTCTGGAACTTGAATCAATATCCTCGACGGTACCGTAAAAGACTCGCATTTACAATTAGCTATTTCGGGCTGACTGAGGGGTCGCATTATTGGGCTTTGAGATTCGAACCAAGTTAAAGGAACGGTCCAGATCCAGTAATTGTAAAAAATTTGGGATTACGGTACCGTCGGTTTTTGAATTCCTGGGACTTGGCGATTTTTTTGAAAAGACGCCCAACCCCAGCCCTCTCCTCTATTTCTTCTTTTTGACATACCAAACGCCACCCGGTGCTTTCTCCTCTATCTCTTCGTTAAAACCCTACTTAGCGGAGAAGAAACCCGATCGTCCCCGCCGCTCCCGCGATTCTTCCTCTCAGTTACAGCCTTTTACTCAACCACATTTTGCACTGCCTCGCAGCTCTCTTCCTACTACCTGCGCCGCCTCGATCGAAGGGCGAACCAGTGACATTGGGAGAAAGGCGGCGACAAAAGGCGGCTACAAAAGGCGGCGATGGAACCCGAGCATCCTTCCGACACACGTAAGAGTTTAAAGGGTTTTTTGTTAATTTCACAAAAGTTGCTTGTTAGAATCACAGAAAAAGGGTTCAGAAGTGAGGGTTTAGAAGTGAGGGTTTAGAAATATTCGATGTAGAACTGAAGTGGGGGTTTAGAATCACAGAAAAAGGGTTCAGAAGTGAGGGTTTAGAAGTGAGGGTTGTTGATTTAATTTTCATTTCACAAAAGTTGCTTGAAATTCTACTCCCAACTGTGAAATTCCTGTCTCCATTTTATCAACTTATCATTTTTTTAGCAAAAAAGGTATTGTATAGAAAACAAGTTAATGGAAAGTTATTTACAATCAAATTGTAACAATGAACTGTGAGATGAAAAAATGAAAATCTAATCAAATATCTGTTATCTATGTTCAATTTCTTAATGAAAGTTATTTACAATCAAATCAGAAGCAGGGTCTAAATTCTGCACAATGTGTTATCAACTTGTCATTAGTGGGTGCTGGTACAAGCATCTAGGACGATGCTTGTGCTTTTTCAGCGAGGTTTCAGTAAAAATATCTTATTAAGTTTCAGAGTTTAGACAGAGAGAAAGAAGATAAATGCAAGGGTATAATGGTATATACTTAAATTTCAAAGCTTTAAATATTATCATTTAATTGTTTTTGGAGATATTTGATGTATTATAGAGTTATAGTGGGTAAATACGTGAGTTTGTACAATTTTAAAGGATACTCAATAATTAGTGATTTTGGAGGGGGAGATACGTAATATTGATGTTTTTGAGGGGGATATATGAAATTACCCTTTAATTTAAATGATTACTTAGCCCATGCCGACACTTTAGGAATTAGCGGCTTGTCATACCATTTGAGAACCATACCAGCTAGCAATGGTGCTGGTCGATAGACCACAATAATTTTTTAAAACTAAATAGGCTGTTTCAATTTATTGATTCAATTTCTGTTTCAATCTCTGTTTTATAGATGTCAATTTCTGTTTCTAAATAAGCTGTTCTAAAAAGATCACTTTAGAATTTCTCTATTAGGTTTCAATCTTTCGCTTTAGAATTTCTGTTTCAGTCTCCCAACAATGTCACTCCTCTTTCTACCGAAATAGAAGGGTTTAGTCTTTAGAATAAAAAAATTAATTACACTTAGGATTTATTTGAAGAGAGAAGCTATGCATAGCATGAGCTGTTCAGAACAAGGGTAAATATGTCAATTTATTAATTTGTCAATAGGACAGAGATATTTTGGCTGTCAGTCGGTGGAAATTATGCAAATCAACCCTTGTGTTTATTACTTTGTGTTTTCATAATATGTTTTAGGGTACTGTTTTGGAAAATACCCTTCAACTTTTCTTAATAATTGATTACTATGTTAGGGTTCTGTTTTAGGGTACTGTTAAACCAATTTGAAATCAACCCTTGTATAATTTTCGTAGTAATTGATTACTATGTTATCTCATTTTATTAAGATGCTTAGAATACATGCATCGTGATGAGAATACATAGACCTCGCCAATGGTAGAGATACTCTTGACAATATATAATTCAACTAATGCTGTATTGACTGCCCTTTGATTGCCCTTTGATTTTATTTTCTCTTATAAATCAACTAAGAAATTGACACTGTATTGACCGTAATTTAAGAAATTTACCCTATGTTATAATTGTTGCAGAAAATAATGGTAGGGACGAAGATTGCTCCCATTTTGTTGTACTTCAACGTCGAAAATCCCCGAGGCTAAATCGTAGCCCAAGTATGACAGCTGCTGCCCAGCCACAGCAGATGCCCCCGCCCCCGCCCCTGTCACCGCAACCCTTGCCGGCCAAAACTGCAACCGCAACCACCACCCGCAACCCGCAAGCGCAACCCCAACCCGCAACCGCAACCGCAACATGCAATCAGCAACCATCACTGCCACCGTCATCGCTGCTAGAGGCATCCCACCCCCTTCTGTCACCGGCTCAAACCAAGGAGCACCCAGTCCAGCTGCCACCGCCTCAACCAGATCCTCGTGCACAGTCCCGGAAAAAGCGAAAAACTGACAAGTTGAGCACACTGGTGATCCGTGAAGTCAGGAGATCGAAGAGGCTAAATCCACTTGATGATTTACCCCCGCCCCCGCCCCCGCCAGTTCATGAAACAGAGGTATCGGCCCGACTGTGGTTTGGCCCAGGTCCGCCCCCCCTTGTGCCAAGTCCCGGACTCGGGCTGAGACGGCCAAAGCTGCCCAACCGACTCTGGCCGAGACAGTTGCTGCACAACCTACTAATGCTGAGACAGCTGCTGCCCAGTCCGGGACTCGGGCCGAGCCAGCTGCTGAACAACCACCCTGCAGACATCTGCTGCACAACCCTCTGGCCGAGACAGCTGCTGCCCAGTCCGAGACTAGGGCCGATCTAGCTGCTGATGCACAACCGACATGGGCCGAGCCAGCTGCCCAACCGACTCTGGCCGAGACAGCTGACGCACAACCGACCCTGTCCGAGACAGCTGCTGCACAACCTACTGATGCCGCGACAGCTGCTGCCCAGTCGGCTGATGCCGAGACAGCTGCGGACCAGTCAGGGACTCGGGCCGAGACACCTACTGCCCATTCACCGACTCGGGCCGAGACTGACGCTGCCCAGTTCGGGACTCAGGCCGAGACAGCTGCCCAGTCAGGGACTGGGCCGAGACACCTACTGCCCATTCACCGACTCGGGCCGAGACTGACGCTGCCCAGTTCGGGACTCAGGCCGAGACAGCTGCTGCCAGTCAGGAGATAGCTCCCCTCGCCCACATACTGACTGGTATCGTCTACTGACTGGTCACCGTCTCGGTCCGAGAAGCATCAGAGCCCCAGTCAGGAGACA